>CM076579.1:387852576-388452576 GCA_034641835.2 Pinus albicaulis | reverse complement strand
AGAACCAATCAAGTGGAAGTTAAGAAAATCGGGTGAGAGTTCCAAAGATCAAAAAACACTCAAAGGCGATTAACACTCATACAAAAGATGTAAAATTGTGAAAATACTGAGACAAACCTCCAAGTAATGACCAAAGGAAATCAAATTAAGAATTTCTCAAAAAAGAGACTCAAAACACCCAATTAACTTAATGGAGATTGATGAGATGAAGAATTGCTAAAAGAAACTCAGAAACAAGAGATTTTTGACAGAAAAATACAGATCTGGGTAGATGCTAAGAATCCTAAATTAAATCTAAACTAAAATGGAAAAAATAAATCTAAATTTTTTCAAAAAATTTAACAGGGTCCGCAGGCTTCCAGAAGTAACAGGTGCGGTCCCGCACTGTTTACTCAAGGAAAGTGCGAAAATGTCCGCACTGTGCAAAAGAACAAAGTGCGGTCCCCAGAAAAGTTAAAGAAAAACATAAAAGAATTCAAAATTTTCAAAAACAGAGAAAACCTAAGCTACCCAGGCAGATATCCATCAATCAAAAACAGGAAAAACGTTTCCTCAAATCAAAATAAAAGAGAACCAAAAACAACAAGTTCTTTCCCCAGTGGAGTCGCCAATTTGTTGGCGGATAAATCCATCTTGTGGACAAGACCGATCCTCCTAGTACTAAAAGTATCTAGCAACAAACAACCAAATAGAATAATCTTTCTCTAAGCATATATGATCCATGAAAAGTTCTATAGAGGTGTTAAGGACTTACCGTTTGTCCAGTGCTTGTTTGAAGTCGTTGTTGTCCCTCGCGCGCTTGAAGGAGTTTTCCTCGTAAACCTATAGTCACAAACAAGCAAAATATTACATAGCACCTGTATAGAAATCATCATAAACCATACTCATCATAGTCATCAAGGAATCTATGAAATAAACTATTGATTGAAAGCTTATTGAGAAAAATGAGTATATTTGTATTAATTTCAAAAGAAGAAAATCCTTACAACCTGAGCCTTGATGTTGCACAGGACTTTCTGGGGTCCGAAGCAGGAATCTCCTTTACTTTGATAAGCTCTGCATTCCTCCAACCAAGACTAATAGAGGTATGTAATATCTCCTCACAAAAGTCTTAATCAACTAAGTCTGAATCTCAACAACACTTAACTTCAAATATTCTAAAGCTTCAACTCAGATTCTCAGAAAATCTCCAAATCTTAACCCCATGAGGCTGCAATGCCTCTTTTTTATGAGGGAAAGAGGAGGTTTTAGAACTCCAACTAAACTATGGAAGAGATTAGAATCCTCTTGAATGAAAGCTCTCCACATCAGGAGTTAGCTCCATAAGGTAAGGATACCATACCCCTCACAGGCGGTTTCCCCAAGATCAATCTGAGCTTCTAAATTCACTGAATTCACTTTTATTGAGCTTTTTTGGAATTTACTTGCACCTTTTTGATCTTACAGGGGTCCGCACCTATAGCAAAGATAAAGTGCATTCAGGTACGCAGGAGAGCTGAACATTGGGTGAGGGACCGCAGGCAAGATAGAGAGAAAGTGCGATACCAAAGTTTAGGAGACTTTTAGGAACATTTCTCTGATTTTCAATGCTTGACATGAGGAACTGATATGTTAGACTTGCAAAGGGAGAATTATGAGTTATAATGAGCTCATACACATAGCAGAATGTCAAGGTGACAATTTTTAGTGTAACACATGGGACTGTTGACGAACCATAAGGGAGTTGGGTGGATTCAAAGCTTCGACCCTGGGCATATGGGAGCCCATAAAACTGCAGACGGACTAGTGAGAGGATTCTAGTGGTGGGTACATATAGTTAGCCCCGACCCCAGACCACATCAACTCCAACATGACCATGTGCCGAAAAATTTGGGGCCTAGGCTGGTGGGGGCGAACCATTGGCCCAACACTTGGGCCTATGGCACACCACGTGACCCTGGTTTAATGCTAAGGGTCATTGTAAAAATTAAAAATCTGACAATTTTCACCTATTGTGGGCAAAATTATTTCCTCCCCAGTTGAATTAAGGGCGGAGTTGTCGCTTTGTTAGCAAGTTTATCCAATTTTGAGGATGAATAACAATAAGAATGAAGAGAGGGAGCCATAACTGGTTGTGTTTTTTTCCTTTTAGAGCTCATGAAGAGTCCAGATAGCGGTTTTGGACATTTAGAATCCAATGGAAGCCTCTATTTACTGATTGGAGCACTTCCTAAGAGACCTTTTGTAGGTTGGAGTCTATGGGTGCTAGGATCAATCAGTGTTGAGAATGATGGGAGGGCCGGTTAATTTGTTGGTATTTTGGAGCTTAAGAAGAGTCCAGATAGGGGTTTTTGGACATTCTCAATCCAATGGAATCCTCTGTTTACTAATAGGATAACTTTGAAAGATAATTTTTGTAGGTTTGAGTACATGGGTGGCATGATAAATCAATGTTTTGGAGTATTTTTTGAAGGCTTTTGAGCATGGAGAGGACCTTGTAAGGGTTCTCTATCCTTCTTATGTATTTACAATAGTTGTGACTTCTATGGTGCAACTCTCGTTTGTCTTTTCTCATTATCTTGTTTTGAGGAAAACTCTCTTTTTTTACTTCAATGTGGAATTGTTGTACATGTATGCTCATTTTCAAATGGAGTACATGGTCTTGATTTGGGAGCCCTTGTATTGATGAATATTTCATGACTTGCTATATTTTTTCATGCTTTTAAGAGTGAGAGTTCTTTGCAGAAGAATGTTTCCTTGAAGGGGAAACTAGCCACTCATATTTTCAGTAAAATTTATGTACCATTTATCACCGAAATCTATGGAGCAGTCTAGCTGTGTTAGAATGCCTCAAGATGTATCCCAATAGGGTGAAATCCATCACTAAATTCTATTTTTTCTCTCTTCTTTATTGTACTTATGAGTTAAATGATGATATGTTGCTTGATTAAAGTTCAGATAAAAAACAAACTCATTATCCTTGAAGAGACCATAAAACGTGTGTTTACATAAGACCGTTTTTTACTTGAAAAGTTTCTGAGGATAGTTAGTTTAGGAAGGATAAGTTCTCCTCCAATATTATATCAAATGGTATCAGAGCTGCGTCTGACCAAGTTGCAGGAATAGGAAAGAAAATGGAAAGTCCCCAAGAGTTAGAGGATATGAACTTGTCTCTTCAAATGGAGAATGCATAATTGAGAAGAATTTTTGAAATTTCTGAAGGGAGAAGATCCATCTGTGCCTTTAGTTGCAGCATGTGCTTAAGGAAAAATTTGGTGAGAGTTCACCTCAAGTGACAACAAAAAATACCTCCAAAGTGAAGCCATTTTATCAGCATGGTCGAAACATAGGTTATGGACCCTATGTGGAGAATGATGGCTGTGACTTTTGTCACCATCTCAAAGATTCTCATTATATGCATGTTGCTAAAAGTGGGTGGATTGACTTATCTTCAAACTCATCATTAACATTTGAAGCAAAAAATATTGGTTGCAATTTCAAGGAGGTAATCAACGTCTCTAGTTCAAATCCTTAAGTTTATGTTTATAACACATCTTTTGCAGCCTTTGAACAACATACTAAAGGAATTGGTATGAATATGCTAGCTCAGATGGGTTATGAAGGAGGATTCCTCATAATAAATGACCAAGGATGATCAAGTGCTCAGTTTTGTGCTCAAAAATCAAATTTCTTAGAATGGTGTGAAACCTGTACGACCGCGTAGTATTCGTCATTCTTTATCCGACGCACTTCGTTTTGCGTGAAATGGACTCCGTATGCTCCCAAAAATGAGTTCTATTCATTTGCACAAAAAGGAAAAAAAATGATGACAGGGAGCCTAGTCAGCAGTCCGCACTGCTGACGTGGCCTGCTGACTAGGCAGGGTCCATGTTTGGTCAATTTTCCACCGACGAATTAGGGACTACCAAGTGGCAACATCTGATTGGTTTGAATCATGGGTGATTTGGAAATTTTTTATAGGTTTCAGAAGGGCCAATGGGGAGAGGACACGTGGCTCCGCCTGGGGCTGCCATGTGCCCCCCTACTATGGTGTAAAAGTTTTGGTTGAAGACTGCATGGAGGCATCTGGGTTCGACCACACGACCTACCACGACGAAGTCAAAACGTTTACCAATCTGCCTAAACCATAGTTCTTAACAACATAACCATTCTTCATATAATTGAATTTGTATTACTATGTCGTGGGGGGGAGAGGGGCCCAGCCCCATGGGGCTAGCCCCCAACGTATATGACTAGCACCTATGACCACCAGCAGAGCCAAAAACGTTAAGTGCGAAGTTAAAACCGTTAATCCAATTTTATTAACCTTAATCCTCATTAATAAGCACTAATCCATATTAGCACTAAGCGCAGATTAAGTGCTAACCAAGATTAATTAAGTTAATGTGAGTTAATTACATTAAACAATATTGGTTTGGTGGTTCGAAAAATTCGGCAAAACTGCCAGTTTTAGTGCCAGCTAACCCGATTTAGCTCTAATTAGCTAAATTTAGGCCAGAAATTGTGGAGAAACTGGAAATGGTCATAAATTTTGGAGTTTTCGATCAAATCAGGTGCAGAAAGAGGCTATATGACCTGTTTTTGGAAATTTGGACTCATTGGTGTAGGTTTCAGGAGCAGAAAAACATTGTAAACATACCATTTTGCAAATTTGAGCATAATATAGAGGTCCAAGCCATGTAAGCTGGACCAAGGAGATGTAGCCCAGGAGGGGTGAACTCCTTCATCAAATTCTTGTGTTGATGTGTTTTATGGTGATGTATTGTACTTTTATTTGTTGTTTTTTGGCCTTTATTTTATGTTAAAATTTTCATAAAATTAACATGAAAAACAGTCATGAGATTCAATAATTTTCTAGAGGACTTGAACCCTTAAGCACATATAAGACATTATTTACAAAATATAAAAGAGTAATTAGCAAAAAAACACTAACATACTTCATTCAGATCATTTTTGGTATCATAAATTTAGGTCATTAAGTTTTTTTTTGCAAGAATGGATCTAATTATTTGCAAGTTTGTGTCATGCTTACAAGGTTAAAACTCAAAAGAGGAGAAGGGAAGCTGGTTGAAAGCCCTACAATTGGGTCAAGAGAGAAGGGAAAGGTTTCTAAAGTATTCAACACCAACACATCCTCAAGTTGAATTTGAGTCTTCAGTGAGCATGTCTCATGTAGGAGAACCTACCATGACAGAAGATGAGAGAGCATTCATAAAGGAATTTTTTGATATGAATGAGATGGTAGAGGTCCTCTATGAGGAAAGGAATATAAGGATGCAAGGAGAAAGTTCTAGGCCTCCAACAGGAGAGGGTTCTCTAGGAGGAGGCCATGGAGATGGTAAGAAACTACCACCCACTCCACCATCATCCTCACCACCATCTAGACCTTCCTCTTCATCATCTTCCACTACCACAACTTTTCAATCTATTCATCTACATACTTCAAAAGGAACTAGTAAATCACCCTTACTTAAAATTGATGTCAAATTTGAGCTACCAATGTATAATGGCGAATTGAATGCAGACAAGATGGATAATTGGATTTGTCAATTAGAGGTTTATTGTAGAATTCAGAACCTTAAAGAGGATGACATAAAGATTCAGTTGGCTTCCTTGAGAATGGAGGGCACGACACTTGTATGATGGGAAGAAAGGACTCAACATGAGATTAAAAACCACGGTAAGATCTCAATGTCTTGGTATAATTTTATTGATGACACTAAAAGTCAATTTTACCCTCTAGCTTACATGCAAAAATCGATTATGGACTAGCATAATTTTAGACAATTGAAAGGGAAAACTGTGCAAGATTACACTCATGAATTTGGGAGAAGAGCTCTTATTTTGGGTGTCAATTTATCTTCTCAAGAAACTTTTTTAAAGTATATTGGGGGTTTTCACAACTATCTTAGACATACTATTCTCACGTTCAATCCCACAAAATTATATGAGGTTTGCATTTAAGCCATACATCTAGAAGCAAGAGGGAAACATAGTGCAGATGAGAAAAGTGATAGTTTCCTTGAGTATGGAGGTAAAGGAAAGGGAAAGTTTAATGGAAGAAGAAAGAAAATGGTTCTATTAAAATAGAAAAAGAGAAACTCATATGTAAACATTGTTCAAAAAATGGCTATGATGAAGACCATTATTGGAAACTCTATCCAGAGTTGAAGCCAAACAAACTTAAAACCAAAGAGAAGGAGAAAACACCTGCGATCATTGAACATGACTTAGGTTCACATTCAAGAGATGAAACGAAGATTACATCAATGGTTTTGAAAGGTAAGAACATAGCAAGCACTAGTTCTTCAAGTTGTTCCATTGTAACTCAAGATGAAGATACGATAATTTAACTCTTTCATATTTGAGTCATTTCAAAACATACCAAGATAGACACACTATTTGATAATGGTTCTCAAGCTAATTTGGTTTCTGAAGACTTAGTTAAGAGGTTAAATCTTGAAACTATTACACATCCAAAACCTTATCCTTTAGGCTGGATATGTGAGAATGAAAACTTGTAGGTATCAAGGAAGTGCATCCTAAGGTTTTCAATCAATTAAAAATTTCTTGATGAAGTTGAACTCGATGTAGTTCCGCTTGAGATTTAAGGCATTGTTTTGGGAATTCCTTATATTTATGATAGGAGGGAAGTATTTCATCGCCATGAGAATAAGTACCACTTGTTTAAGAATGGAATTGAGTTCATAGTTAGAGTGCATAAGAAGAAGATAAGTTTCTCTCTTATACATGCAGGAGAAATGAAGAGAATAGTGAATCTAAGTCAAAATTTGGCTTTGTTAATATTCAAGAATAGTGATGTTTTGAATGAGACCTTTCAAAAATATGCATCAAATGAACAAGTTGATTTCATTGAAGTTTCTAATGTTTGTAATAAGACGTTTCAGGGCTCTAACATGTTGCCTTTGAATAGAGGTAAACAAGATAAAAAATATTAAGATAAAAAATATTTGAAGTATTCTACATCATTGTTGAGCAGTGATGGAAACAAGATGTCGGTGCAAGAGAGTGCAAAGGTCAAAGAGAAAGTGCCAAAAAAATTTGACAAAGAAGGAATAGGTTCCACAAATAATTTTTTTGGTTTAAAATGGTACATGGCAATGGAAAAAACACTTGGTCAAAATTCGATGCAAGTACAAGGCGAGACAAGCTAAAAATCGCCAGGTTGACAGTGTTCGAGGTGAGACAGTTTTCAAGTTTCCTTTGATTGACGACCAAGGTGGAAACAAGTTTTTTTCTTCAAGGACAACTTGCTGTTCTATAAATTCAGGGAAATTGTAGCATGACGGTGTCTACATCAGTAAGACAGGGTCTCAAGAATCAAGGAAAAAGATTAGTTTTTTTTTAAACCTCTCAGATTGTTGAAATTAGGAAATTCCAGTGGATTGAGACTAGAAGGGTGAGGGAACTGTAACCTCATCCACATGTTCAGTAATGAAAGATATTTTTGGGTGCAAAAGGATTCCAGTAGGGAGGAATGATCAGGTGCTCAGTTTTATGCTAAATTTTTTTTCTCAAAATGGTGAGAAACCTAAACGACCGCATAGAGCTCGTCGTTATGAATCCGACACACTTCGTTTCACGTGAAATTTACTCCGTATACTCCCAGAAATGAGTTATGTTCATTTGCAAAAACAATGCAAAAAAATGGTAACAAGGAGCTAAGTTAGTAGTCCGTACTGCTTATGTGGCATGCTGACTAGGTAGGGTCAATGTTTGGTTAATTTTCCACTAGGAAATTAGGGGCTACCAAGTGGCAACATATGATTGGTTCTAATGATGGGTGATTTGGTAATTTTTGATTGGTTTCGAAATGGCCAATGGAGAGAGGACAAGCGGCTCAGCCTGGGGTTGCCATGTGCAGATGTAAAAATTTTGGTTGAAGACCAAATGGAGGCGTCGGGGTTTGACCCCGCGACCTCCCACGCCAAAGTCACATCGTTCACCTATCCACTTAAACCATAGTTCTTAACAACATAACGATTCCATTATATTTTAATTTGTATTACTATGTCGTTGGGGGGAGACGAGGCCATACCCCAACATATATGACCAACACCTATGACCACCAACGGAGCCAACATATTAAGCATGAAGTTAAAACCGTTAATCCGAATGTATTAACCTTAATCCTCATTAATAAGTGCTAATATGGATTGGAAATAAGAACCCATTAAGTGCTAACCAAGATTAATTAAGTTAATGCAGGTTAATTACATTAAACATGATTAATTTAGCGGTCCGCCAAATCTAGTGGAACTGCCAGTTTTAGCACCAACTAATCGTATTTAGCTCCAGTTAGCTAAATTTAGCCCAAAAATTGTGGAGAAACTAGAAATGGTCATAAATTTTGGAGTTTTCGACCGAATCGGTTACAAAAAGGGACTAGATGACCATTTTTGGGCATTCTGGACTCATTGGTGTAGGTTTCAGGAGTAGAAAAGCATTGTAAACACATCATTTTTCAAAATTGAGCATAATATATTAGAGGCTGAAGCCATGGAAGTTGGACCAAGGAGATGTAGCCCAAGAGGGGTGAACTCCTTCATCAAATTCATGTGCTGATGTGTTGTATGGTGATTTACTGTACTTTTATTTGTTGTTGTTCAACCTTTATTTTATGTTAAATTGTTAATAAAGTGAACATGAAAAACACTCATGAGACTCAATAATTTGCAAGAGAACTTGAACCCTTAAGCACATATAAGACATTATTTACATAATATGAAAGAGTAATTAGCACAGAAATGCTAACATACTTCATTCAGATCAAAGGAATCACTAATACTATCATGGTGAATGAAAGACCAAGATATCAAGGATTGGGATATGGTCATAGAGAGTTTGGGGAGTGTTCTAAACTTTTTGAGGAAAAGAAATCATCATTGGATCATATGTCACAACAAGATGGTGGTGATAATGTCAATTTGTCTCCTAAGAGAGATGAATGCTTCAAAGGAATTTGCATGTCATCATCTAGTCCACATTGTCAAAGTTACATCCCAAGGGGCAGGTATAAATGTCAAGAGAATTTTCCAAAAGTTAGTAATTTTTATTATTTGTGGGACATGTATCCTTTTACTTTTTGTGATGCAATTGACCATTGTGTGGTTGGTTATGAGAAATGAAAGATGATGGTCAAAATAACATACCAATTTCTTGGCATCAAGAATGAAGAACCTCCCTCACATTTGAAGACTTCCTTGTCGATGGGCAAGAGAACGTACTTTTGTACTCATTTTAACATGCACGGGTATGGGAATGAAAGGTGTTGGAAACTTCATCTAGAAATTCGTCCCAAGAGGGATAAATAGGTTATGAAAACCAATGCATGGAAATAAATAGGTGGAAAAGAGGAGACTCACATAGTTAATAAGGAAACCTTCAAAGAAAAATAGATGTTTAAAGAGAACCCATAAGCCTAGGAGAGGAAAATATTAGGTAGACTGTTTCTATAATTTGTTGCTTTGTAAATTGTAAATGCCTATTATTTTCATTACCTATTTTTGGGTACTTTTTAAAGTGAAATAAGAATAATCACTATTTGCAACAAGTATTTTTTTCTTTGACATGTCATGTTATGTTGGCTTATATATGGTCCAAATGTTTGAGGAATTTCAGGATGAATAATGTTTATCATCTAGTTTGTCTATAGTTGGATCACGTACTCACCGATAAGAGTGTTCAAGATGAAACTTGTTGTGAATGAAATATTTGATAAATATTGTACAAGAAATGACTATGTTTTTTGTTGATGAAACCAAATGTGTCATTGAATTATTGCAGTTGGAGTACTTTTGTGTACAAGCACAGTTTGAGGACAGTGAAGCAAAGTTTGAGTCAGTGCATGACAAGCATTAAATAACTTCTGATTTCCAAGACGGAAAGTAATGTTTGTCTTCAACATTGGAACTTCAAGATGAAGTTTTTTGAGTTGTGAAAGATGGGTTTTCAGAGAATATTCAAATTCCATCCATCAATGTTTTTGTTCCCACATGGTGATTAGAATTGTGGCGATTCTTAAGAGGAAGGTATGATCTTCACACAGAAGATAGGTGAAGTACCTTGATTGGTGCTTGAAGGCACCAATTGAAAATAGAAAATTATGGATTTAGTTTTGGAAAGTTTTGATTTTTTTACTAGGAGAAGCTAAACTTTTGGAGTCCAAAAATTCCTAGTGGGGAGGTATGATCCAGAGATCAAAATTTAGCTCAAAAATGAAAATACATAGAATCTTTCAAAATCAAGGAAAATTTGTAGTGTTCTTCATTCAGATTCCAATGACACTTGAATCACCTCAATCTGATGTCATATGACAAAGTTATGATGTTCTGAAGTTTTTCGTCGATAGCAAAAAAAATTGCAGGTGGGATGACTAGGCAGCGTGTAACACTAATTTCAGCATGCCTATTGGGCACATATGGACCAATCATGGCTTTCCAAGTGGAAGTCTCATAAAGGTGTAGAATGGCACATTTTTATTGGTTGATTTCGGTTGTGGTGGTCCAGTGAGAGGATGCCACATGTCTCAACTAGAGTCTGCCACATGGAACATCATGTTTGGCTAAAAATTTTGTGTTTCGGCCCACAAGCTTGGGCGGGATCGAATATGTGACCTACCTCATCCAACTGCCAAACCTTACTAAATCCTCTAAACATGTTTCTTACCTATATAGGGCACGATTCCTATTAAAAGTTTCGTTGGGTGCCTTTTTGGGAGAGGTGTTGGGCGGTGAACCCCGACCCCTGGTCAGCTAAACCTCCACATAGCCTTGGCACACAGCGGAGAGGGGTATTGGGTTTAGACCCTAGTCAAAGGTACTCCCCACAAGGCCATAGGCAAGGAATATCAGTAAGCATTGAGGGGGGAGGGTTTGGGGACTAGCTGAAACCCTTGGTCGTATTGTAGCCCACGGGACCATCAACGAACGAGAAGGG
Organism: Pinus albicaulis; assembly: GCA_034641835.2. Taxonomy (NCBI): domain Eukaryota; kingdom Viridiplantae; phylum Streptophyta; class Pinopsida; order Pinales; family Pinaceae; genus Pinus; species Pinus albicaulis. Next base: position 388,441,617 of record CM076579.1, on the reverse strand, counting down.
ATATCGACGGATTCAAAGCCCTGGCCCTACAAATATGTGACCAGGGACTCAGTTTTATGCTAAAAAATAAAATTTCTCATAATGGATCGAAACCTGAACGACCTCTAGTGCTCGTCATTCTGAATTCGACGCACTTTGTTTCGCGCAAAATGGACTTTGTATGCTCCCAGAAATGAGTTATGTTTGCTTTGCTAAACATGAAAAATGGGGGGGGGGGGCGGCGGAGAAAAACATGTGCCTAGTTAGCAATACGTACTTTTGAACTGGCATGCTGATTGGGCAGGTTCAATTTTGGCATTTTTCTCTAGCGAATGATGAATTTCCAAGTGGTAGCATGGTATTGGCTAAGAAACCAGGTTACGTGGCAATTTTTGATTGGTTTGAGATTGATCCAATCGGGTGAGAACACGTGGTTCACCCTAGGGCCGCCACGTGCCCCTCCCATGGTTGTATTGTGGATCAATAATTTTTGGTTCAAACTCTGGGCAGAGGTGTCGTGGTTTGACCCCGCGACATCCCACAAGCCAGTGCCATGCAATACGATTCTGCCATACCGTGAGTCTTAACCATATTGAAGTTAAACATATATTTAAATTTCATAATTTTCAATGGCGAGGGAAGCAGGGGCCAACCCTTGATCCATATGACTCAGTGCGAAGACCACCGGCGGGGGTTAATCCAAAGCCCGAGGTTTAAATCTTAAACTATGTTTAATTAAACACTAAACTTCCATTAACTAGCGCCTAATCAACATTTAATGCGGGATTATCTTAAGATTAGGATTAGCGCTAAGAAACACTTAATTAATGCTAAACACATTTACTTAACTTAATGATGATTAAGTTGGTGGACCACCAATTTTGGCGAAAACTGCTAGTTTAGCTCCAATTATCTAAATTTAGGCCTAAAATAATGGAAAAAATGTAAATGGTCATAACTTTTGGAGTTTTCGACCAAATCAGGTACAGAAAGAGGCTAGATGACCATTTTTGGGAATTTTGGACTCATTGGTGTAGGTTTCAGGAGCAAAAGAGCATTATACACATGTCAATTTTCAAATTTTAGCATAATATAGAGGCCCAAGCCATGGAAGATGGACCAAGGAGATGTAGCCAGGAGGGGTGAACTCCTTCATCAAATACCTGTGTTGATGTGTTGTATGGTGATGTAATATACTTTATTTTATGCTATTCAACCTTTTTTGTTATGTTAAATTGTTCATTAAATTGACATGAAAAACACTCATGAGACTTGATAATTTGCAAGAGAACTTGAACCCTTAAGCACACATAAAACATTATTTTCAGAATCTAAAAGAGTAATGAGCACAAGAAAACTAAAATACTCCATTCAGATCATTTTTGGTATCAGAGTTCTTGGTCTTTAGGTTTTGTGGTGCAAGAAGAGATATAGTTGTTTTCAAGTTTGTGTCATGCTTACAAGGTTAAAACTCAAAAGAGGAGAAGGGAAGCTGGTTGAGAGCCCTGCAGTTGGGTCAAGAGGAAGAAGGGAAAGTTTTCCAAAGTCTTAAACACTAGCACATACTCAAGTTTAAGTTGAGTCTTCAGTGAGCATGTCTCATGAAGGAGAACCTACCATGACACAAGATGAAACAGCATTCAAGAAGGCATTCTTTGATATGAATGAGATGGTTAAAATCCTCTATGAGGAAAGGAATTTAAGGATGCAAGGAGAAAGTTCAAGGCCTTCAAAAGGAGAGGGTTCTCCAGGAGGAGGAGGCCATTGAGATGGTAAGAAGCCATCATCCACTCCACCATCATCCTCACCACCATCTTCACCTTCCTCATCATCATCTTCCACTATAAAAAATCTTCCATCTGTTCATACACATTTCAAAAGGAGCTGGTAAATCACCCTTACTTAAAATTCATGTTAAAATTGAGCTTCCAATGTATAATGGCGAAGTGAATGCAGAGAGGTTGGATAATTGGATTAGTCAATTAGAGGCTTATTGTAGAATTTAGAACCTTAAAGAGGATGACATAAAGATTCAATTGGCTTCCTTGACAATGGAGGGTTCAACACTTGTATGGTGGGAAGAAAAGACATAAGAGGAGATTAAGAAAAATTGTAAGATCTCAATGTCTTGGTCAAATTTTATTACTGCCATTAAAAGGAAATTCTATCCTCTAGCTTACATGCAAAAAGCTATTATGAGTTGGAAAAATTTTAGACAGTTGAAAGGTAAAAGTGTGCAAGATTACACTCATGAATTTAGGAGAAGATATCTTATGTTAGGAGTTGATTTTCATAGCCAAGAAACTTTGCTGAAGTACATAGGGGGTTTTCATAGTTACCTGAAACATACTATTCTCATGTTTAATACCACTAGTCTAGATGAGGTTTGTGTGCAAGTTAGACACCTTGAGGCAAGAGGTAAAAATGTACAAGAAGAGGTAAAAAGAAACCATTCAAGGGTGGTGAAAAAGGAAAGGGTTTCAAGGGTAAACAAAAGAAGAATGAATCCATTAAGAAAGAAGGGGATAAAACCACATGTACTCATTGTTCCAAAGAGAGTCATGATGAAGCCCATTTTCAGAAGCTTCATCCAGAAATGAGGCCTAATAAATTCAACAACAAGGGGAAACAAAAGACAACTGCTACAAAAAAATAGGATCTTGGATCTGACTTAGGAGATGAGACTAAAATTTCAGCCATGGTCACAAAGGGAAAATAAGCCATAGCAAGTACTAGTTCATCAAACTGTCACAGTAACACTCGAAGTGAAGAAACAAGAATACAGTTTTTTCATGTAAGAGTGATATCAAAACATACAAAAATTGACACACTATTTCATAGTGGGTCTCCAGAGAACTTAATATCTAAAAACTTAGTCAAGAATCTTAATATTGAAACCTTACCACATCATAAGCCATACCCTTTGGGTTGGATAACCAAGGATACAAATTTACAGGTTACAAGAAAATGTATTTTCCGGTTTGCAATTACCACAAACTTCATTGATGAAGTTGAGTTAGATGTTTTATTGCTTGACATATTAGGAATTGTTTTTGATAGCCCATATCTCTATGATAGGAAATAAGTCTTATATCTCCATGAGAAAAAGTACCACTTTTTCAAAGATGGAGTGGAATATATTGTGAGATCTCATCAAAAAAAGCTAAACCTCTCTTTGGTTAATGTTGGGCAAATGAAGAGACTAGTAAACTCAAGCAAAAAATTTGTGCTTCTTATGATCAAACAAAAGAATCATAAATATTTTTAATCCTTTGAAGGTTGTGATGATAGATTAAAATATGATTTGTTTGATGTGGTAAGTCAACATGGCGAGATGTTTTAGGAACTAAAGGGGTTACCTCCAAAGAGGGCAATCCAACATGAGATACAGCTACAACAAGATGTTCGACTCCATAACATTAGCATGTATCGCATGATGATAATGGAAAGCATAGAAATCAAGAAGAAAATCCAAGAATTGTTGAATAAAGGTATCATTAGTCCAACTACCTTGCCATGTGGTTCACCATTTTTGTTGGTGCCCGAGAAGGATGGAACATGGCACACGTGTGTGGATTTTCGTGCACTCAACAAAATCACGATAAAAAAATCGTTATCCGCTCCCAAGGATTGATGATTTTCTTGATCAATTGAGGTATGCAAAGTATTTCAATAAGTTAGACTTAAGAAGTGGTTATCATCAAGTTACAATAGCTGAAGAGGACATATGGAATACCACATTTAAAACTAAACAAGGATTGTTTGAGTGGCTTGTTATGCAGTTTGTTCTATGCAACACTCTAGCTACTTTCATGAGAGTTATGAATGATGTATTGAAACAATTTATTTATGAGTTTTTCACTGTCTACTTAGATGATATTTTGATATTCAGAAAATCATGAAAATAGCATGTCATGCATGTGAGAAAGGTGCTTGATCTCTTGAGAAAATAACAATTGTTTTTGACGATGTCGAAATGTGAATTTGGTAAAACTTATTTAGTGTATTTGGGAAATATTGTTGGAGGAGGTGAGCTAAAGATAGACCCCTCTAAATTTTAGGTCATTGTGAATTTGCCTACACCCAAATGAGTCATGGAGGTAAGAAGTTTTCTAGGATCAACACAATATTGGACGAAGTTCATTGCTATTTTTTCTTCTATTACAGCTCTGTTACATGCATTGACTAGTATTAAGAAATTCTTCTAGTGGGGAGGAAATAAAAAAAAAGAATTTGATGCTTTGAAAAATAAGACCAGTTCAGCCCCAATACTAGCATTACCAGACTTGAGACAACCCTTTGAGATTCAAACCGATCCAAGTGACTATGCCATGGGCATAGTTCTTTTACAACATGCTAAGCCTATTTCATTCCATTCAAAAATGTTTAATGGTGTAATGATAAATTGTCCTACATGTGACAAGAAGAATAGTAAAGGAAACCATCATTCACACTAATCACCAACCATTGCAATACTAGCAATCAAAAAATAATTGTAGCAATCAAGGCACTTTCGATGGATGGGATCATAAAGGTCTATACAACAAGGTTGATGATATGCTTTCTAGGCCTGTTATTAGTGCATATACTTTACTCAATAATACTTCTATTTTACATGAAATTTACATTGAACAATATGCATTTGACAATGACTTTCAAGATGTTTATGCAAACTTGATTCAAGGTCTCGAAGTTGAAAAATTAGATTATCATATTCATGATAAATTGTTGTATCATTTTGGTATGCTTTGTATTCCATAGGGTGAGAGAGTGAATGTCATAAGGGAAGCACACACGTTTCTTATTGCGGGACATTTTGGTGTCATAAAAACAGTGGAAAATATTCATAGGTATTTTTATTTGCCTTGTATGTTTGAAAGTATGTCATGTTTTATTAAAGGTTGTTCATTATGTGCAGTCAGTAATCCTAGTAATAAGAAGTTAGGATTGTACACACCACTTCTAGTTTCTTCATAATAATGGGAGAGTATTTCTATGGATTTTTTAGGAGGTCTTCCTTTGTCGAAAAGAGGTCATGATTATTTGTATGTAGTTGTGAATAGGTTTCAGCAAAATATATATTTTAATGCCATCTAAAAATAAAGTTATAGCTGAAAAAAACAACTCATCTTTTCTTTCAAAATGTTTGGGTTCATTTTGGGTTTCCTACATCTATTGTAAGTGATCGAGATTCTAGATTTGTTGGGAATTTTTGGACAAGTTTGTGGGACTTAATGGACACTAAGTTGAAGAAGAGTACAACCTTTCATCCACAAACAGATGTTCAAACCAAGGTGGTCAATAGAACAATCAGTCATCTTCTTCGAGGATATTGCAACAAACATCCTAAGTTGTGGGATGAACAGTTGCATTACATTCAACATGCTTACAACCATGCAAAACATTCCTCTACTCAAACATCGCCATTTGAGGCATGTCTTGGATACTTGCCAAAATCACCATTGGATTTCATTTTTGGAAAAGATGTAGGTATCGATGGACACAACGACATAGATAAAGCAAATAAATTGATAGAGAAAATTCAATTGTTTCATCAAGCAGTGCAAGATAAACTAGAGAAAAGTCAAGGTAAGTACAAAGCGAGGCATGCCAAACATCGAGTGGATCATAAGTTTCAAGTTGGTGACGAAGTTTGGCTTCAAATTACCAAGGAAAGGCTTCAAGGAGAAGGTAGAAAGCTGAAGCCAATCCATTATGGTCCTTTTCAAAATTCTGGAAAAGATTCATAACAATGCCTTCAAGCTTGATTTTCCTTCATACATGCAAATTTATTCAGTTGTTAGTGTTGAAAATTTGAGATTCTATGAGTCTCCTTTGATAAAATATGAAGGAGAGAATGTTCAACTGCCATATACTAAATATTTTTCTCCAGATTTCTTTGTTGAGCTACATCATGACACCATACTTGATAGGAGGACAAGGAATTTAACAAGAGGAAGTGTTGACTATCTTCGAGTGGGGCTCAAAGGAACAAATACTTCAAAGGCCAAAGGGATTGAAATTGGGAAGGTGAGGGAACTGTATCCTCAGATGTTCAACAACTGAATATGATCTTTTGGGGAGGAATGATCAGGGGCTTAGTTTTATGTTCAAAAATCAAAGTTCTCATAATGGCTTGAAACCTGAATGAATGTGTAGTGCTCGTCATTCTAAATCTGTTGCACTTCTTTTCACGCAAAATGGACTCCATATGATCCCGAAAATGGGTTTTGTTCGCTTGACTAAAAATGCAATTTTTTTTTTTAAAGGGGACACACAGGTGCCTAGTTATTATTTTGTACTACTGACATGACATACTGACTAGGCAGGGCCAATTTTGGCATATTCCTCCGGTGAATGATGAATTGCTAATTGTCAGCATGGTATTCGCTGAGAAACTAGGTTATGTAGAAATTTTTGATTGGTTTGAAATTGGTCTAATTGGGTGAGGACATGTGGTGTAGCCTGGGGCTGCCACGTGCCCCCCCATGGTTGTATGGTGGATCAAAATTTTTGGTTCAAAGTCGGGGCAGAGGCACCGGGGTTCGACCCCGCGACCTCCCACAAGCCAACACCACACAATACCATTCTGCCATATCGCGAGTCTTAACCATATTGTAGTTCAACACATATTCAAATTTCATAGAGTTCAACAGTGGGGGAAGTGGGGGCTAGCCTCATGGGGCCAGCCCCCGATCCATATGACTCAGCTTGAAGACCATTGACAGGGGCTAATCCAAAGCCTAGAGTTTAAATCTTAAACCTTGTTTAATTAAACACTAAACCTCCACTAACTAGCACCTAATCAACATTTAATGCAAGATTGTCTTAAGAGAAAGATTAGCACTAAGAAGTGCTTAGTTAGCGCTAAACATGTTTACTTAAATTAATGACGATTAAGTTGGCGAACTGCCAATTTCGGCAGAAACTGCCAATTTAGCTCCAGTTAGCTAAATCTAGGCTTGAAATAGTGGAGAAAATGTAAATGGTCATAACTTTTGGAGTTTTCAACCAAATTAGGTACAAAAAGAGGCTAGGTGATCATTTGTGGGCATTCTGGACTCACTGGTGTAGGTTTCAGGAGAAAAAGAGAGTTGTAAACATGCCAATTTGTAAATTTGAGCATAATATAAAGGCACAAGCCATGGAAGATGGACCAAGGAGATGTATCCCAAGAGGGGTGAACTCCTTCATCAAATATTCGTGTTGATGTGTTGTATGGTGATGTGCTGTACTTTATTTGTTGTTATGCAAACTTTGTTTTTATGTTAAGTTGTTCACTAAATTGACATGAAAAACACTCATGAGACTTGATAATTTGCAAGAGAACTTGAACCCTTAAGCACACATAAAACATTATATTCAAAATCTAAAAGAATAATTAGCACAAAAAAACTAACATACTCCATTTAGATCAATATGGGAGCCCATACAACCACAGTCAGACCAATGAGATGATTTAGGTGGTGGGGATAGGTGGTTAGCCCTGACCACTGGCCATATTAACTCCAACGTGACCACAATTCGATGAATCTGGGGCCTAGGCTAGCAGGGGCGGACCGTTGGCCTAGCCCTTGGGCATATGGCATGCCACGTGACCCTAGTTTAGCGCTAAGGGTCATTGGAAAAATTAATAATCTGACAATTTTCACCTATTGTGGGCAACATTTTCTCCTCCCGATTAGAAATAAAGGTGGATTTTTTGCTTTGTTAGCAGGTTTATTGAATTTGAAGGACAAATAAAAATAAGAATGAAGACAAAGAGTCATAAATAGTTGAGTTTTTTTGTCTTTTGGAGCTCAAAATTAGTATAGATAGGGGCTTTTGGAAATTATGGATCCAATGGAAGCCTTTGTTTAATGATTTAAGCACTTCAAAAGTGAATAGTTGTAGGTTGGAGTCTATGGGTGGGAGGATCAATCAGTGTCGAGAATTATGGGAGAGCTATAAATTGTTGATTTTTTGGTCATTTGATGATCAAGAAGATTTGAGATAAGGTTTTTCAGACATTCTAGATCCAATGGAAGCCTTTGTTTATTGATTTGAGGACTTCTGAAGAGAATTTTTGTAGGTTTCAGTCTATGGGTGCTAGTATCTATCAATGTTTTGGAGTTGTTTTTGAAGGATTTTGAGTATGTATAGGACCTTGTAGGGGTTCTAAAACCTTCATATTAATCTACAACAACTATGACTTCTATGGTACAACTCATGTCTGTCTTTTCTCATTATGTTGTTTTGAGGAAAGCTCTCTTTTTGTACTTCAATTTGGAATTGTTGTACATGTATGCTCATTTTAAGATGGAGTATAGGGTCTTGATGTGAGAGCCCTTATCTTATTGATCGTTTCATGAGTAATTATAGGTTGTCATGATTTTTAGAGTGAAATTTATTTGCAAGAGAATGTTTCCTTGAAGGGGAAACTAACCACTCATATTTCCAGTATACTTTATGTACTCTTTATCACTAAAATCTATGGAGTGTTCTAGTTGTGTTAGTAGGCTAAAAAATATAGCCCCGGAGGGGTCAACTCTGTCACCAAATTCTATGTTGTCTCTCTTATTGATTGTTTTTACGAGTTAAATGACGACATTTTTCTTGATCAAAGTTCACATAAAAACTAACTCATTATCCTTGAAGAAACCACAAAACTTGTGTTTACATAAGACCCATTTTTACTTGCAAAGCGTTAGAGGATGGTCAATTTAGGAAGGAGAAGTTCTCCTCCAATTTCAAATCAACCGGTGGTATCAGAGCATGATTGTGCTCTCTTTGGTAAAATTTTGATGTTGTTAAGGTCATGGTTTTCATGCATGGGATTAGGGTATAATGTTGGTAATGTCATGCCTGGTGGTATATGTCGATATGTTGATTATCTAGATATGTTTATGATTATACATGTACATGATAATGTGGACTGATAATGAAGATGAGATAAGCCTCCCATGAACAACAATAAGGTATGTATTCTAGTTTGGTACCTATTTGATTTATTTGACATGATATATTTGTAGGAAGAAGAGAATCAAGGATGAGAAGAAAAATGGTAGACTATAGTTCATGTGACTCTCCCTACAAATTAGTTGGGTAGCAAGGAGATGAGAATTATCCTAGTGTAGCAAATACATTGAGGAGCTTGAGTGAAGAGATCAGGAGTTTAAGTAAGATAATGACAGGTTGGTCGAGGCTCATGAAATACTTGCAAGGGCTCAGGAAAAGTAGATAGAGGTTAATGCAGCGATTCTTCAGAGCTTATCAGAGTTGTAGAAATAGGTACAAATGAGGATTAGTCAAGAGTAGGAAAAAAATACTAATGGAGCCTATGGTAGTAGGTCTCGCTCTGGACACAGATTGGATAGAGGGGAAACAATTGGAGGTGGCAGATCATTGGACACACCTGATAGGAGGACTGGTATGTGATGAGGGCCATCATTTGGTATATTTTAAGGAGTTATAATGTCACATTTTTAGCTTATTTACTCTCTCTCTCACACATTTAATTACATTTTTTCATATTTTTCTTAGTGAGAGTGGTGTATTAAGGGTTGTCATGGTTTGAAGCCTAATATGGTTTAAATGTAGGAAATAATGTTATTTTTGAGCAAGATTCCATATCAGGGCTCGGAGTATACAATGAGGAGAAATCATAGGGAGGTTGACCACCTTCTTAACTCCTAGAAGTAGCCAATATCTCTTCAGATCCTCCTCCAACAGCTCGAAGTCAAAGGAAACCGAGAAAGTAGATGATAAGAGGGAGCCAAGCTCCACTTCTCTCGAGTTTCAAGGGAACAAAGACATACTTTTTAGGGAGCCTTTGGTAGCTACCATATTGTATAAATAGACAAGAGCAAGGGCTCATTAGGATTCTAATTTTATATGCAGCTAGAGAACCCTTGGTTGTGTATTAGAATTTTTTTGCTTTCTTTGTTAATGTAAGAGATTGGTTATGAAATAAGATGAGAATTTGGTTTCTTTCTCACTGAGTTGATTTTAGGGAGCTGAGATTGTGGGTTAGGGCCCAATCCATGGGCTATATTATTTCTTGTGTACACTTTCATCTTTCCTTTATGATTCAATAGTTGGTTAATTTCATTACATTTTGGTAGCATATAAAATATCAAAACTATGTTGCCAAGCCTCCCTCTCTCACCTCTTCCATTGGAGCTTGAGGAGAAAGGTATTCCACCACATAAAAAACATATTTAGTTTATTATTTCTTGAAAAATTTAGGATATATTTTACTCTATTTATCATGAATATGCTATAGGTTCATAGGTAGATTTCTATTTCAAGTGTATAGGTAGTTCTAGTTAGATTAAACTCATCTTTTCCACCATTTCTATGATAAGTTTGTTAATGATGAATGCATCAGTGTATGTCTTGTTTACAGGTTCAGTTACAACAACAGAGAAGGACCCTTGTAGCACTATCACTTTGAGCTTCCACCCTCCATCAATCACCTTCCATCCAAGTCACCCACAACCTTGTTTTGGAGACCATCATCACACCATCGAGAGCAGCCCTTTTGGTGGAAGACAAGCCTTTTTGAGAGCTCTGAGCTTGGCCAAGGTGGTTTTTCATCCTCCATTTCCTTGGAGACACCTTTTGGATCACCTTCCCTAGCCCTCTATTCATCATTTCTGGCCTCCAAACCATCTCGGCCTGTTTACTGGCATTACAAGACATCCTGTAGAAAAACAGGAATCTGATAGTAGCTTCTTGTAGCAGTGTTGAGAACCCACTCCTTCATCCAAAAATCACTCCTCCACCTCACCTAAGCCTAGAAATGCCATCAATAGACCTGCAGATCTTAATCCTTTGTTCAGGAACACCCTTAGGACACCTAAACTCCCTCTTCTCTTGCTGCAAAACAGAGTAATTTGAAGTGTGATTATTCCATCAAAAGATACATCATTAGCACATTAGTTAGGATTAATTAGATAGAAAATAGTAAGTCATTAATTCAGCATGTGTGCGAAGATATATTATTTCCTTCTTGCAAGTTAATCAAGTAATCTAGACATTGAATGCAACTTAGTATAATTTCCTTTCTTGTACTTAGAATCAATGTTGATATTTCTTCCTTGCAAAAGTAGACAATAAATAGATGAGCCAGTGCAATATAGTGTAGTTTATTTTCTTTCCAATAGAGTAGTGGTTATGATTTTCTTTCGGTCTTATGTTGCAATTAAAAGAGTGACAGATTTCCTCTTTCAGATTAGCCATAGCTATTAGCACCTCAATGTAGAACTAAGATGAGGATGGCATGATTAGAGCTAATCTTCTGTGCATATAGCAATGTCACCTCCAAGTTTGTATGAATCTTGGGTTGATAAGTAAAGTTGAGTAGCCTTTGGGCATTGCAACACTCTTGGTGCATACCAGGGCTCACCACTTTTTGGAGCTGTTGCTGGGGAAGTGTCTAAGTAGATGTTTGTTTTTGCTTCAACATTCCTTTCTTCTTCTTTTTTTACATTCAGTTCCAAAATATTGAAAAATGAAAAAATAGTTTCACTTTCATGCCTCGTAGGAGTAGTGAAAATCAAGGAAAATTCTTACCAAAAAACTCCACATCCCCACATAGTCACCCTTCACTCTTCTTCAATGATTGTGAGGTAGAACACCCTCTAGGTGAGCCCTTTGAAAAATTTGAAGGACCTATTGGGGAAGAAGAGTAAGCTGATTCACCAGAGGAACCTGCTTCTCCTATCCAAGTCATGGCTAAAACTAGGAACCAAGGATTCTTTCCCATTAGAGAATATGATGGAGAAGCTAGAATGAAGAAAATAAACCCTTCAACCCTTCCACACTTCCATGGAATAAATTTTGAGTTATGTAAGACTTATGACTATGCCTTAGATGAAAAAAAGTTGAAATTGTTCCCATCCACCCTCAAGGATGTAGCCTCGTGTTGGTTCATGGGTCTGCTTGGGAACAATATCACTAACTAGGCTTAGATGCAAGAATCCTTAAACAAAAAATATAGAGACTATAGGAGGTCCAAAGAGACCAAGGAGGATATATTTAGAATGACCCTAGTGCTTGATGAATCTTTGGAGGATTATGAAGAAATATTCCAGTTGAATTACAAGAGAGCTAATTGTACCCTTGATCCAAGATCACTCAAGCTAGTAATTCTCTGAGGGATCAGGGAAGAGGTTATAGAAACAATTAATATGCTATCTGGAGGAGATATCTATCAACTACCTTATGAAGACATCAAGATTGTTTTTAGAAACTACTCTAGGGAAGCCAGGAAAAAATGTACAGCTAGTCAAAGCATGAATAGTACCCCTTCCTCTTCCACCTCCATCAAGCATGAGATTGGAAACATGTTGGAGGATTTCAAAAGTGAGATGTTGCACATATTTTATTTGAAAATGGAAACAATAAAAATCAAGAGAAAACAAGAGGAATTTGAAAGTGCCTTAGCTATCTTTTTCCCTATATGTACAAAGAAACACCCTCGAAATGAATGCCTAATGAATGTCATAGATGTTTTCTTAGTCTGTGAAGAGAATCATGCCATAGATAATTTCCCCTCCTTACCTAGCCTCAAAGTTGTATATCAAGGTGGGGAAGGAGGACCTAAGAAGCTATGTTTCATAAATCAAAGGAGCTATCAAGGGCCTCGACCATACTAACAATGCATGCAATGTGCACCTTATTCTTACCATCATGCAAACCATAATTCACCCATGCAAAATTGTTATTATTCCACTCCTCCATCATGGCCTACACCTCCTAATTGGCCTTATGCCCCTCCATATCATCCTCAGCTTGTAAATCAACCTTTTCAATAGTATGTTCCTCAACCAGCTTAGTGGAGAAAACCATCATAAGGGTGGAGGCCCCAACTCAATCAACCACCTACATTATTGCCTCCACCCCAACCTCAACCTCAACTCACTCATTATTCTCCCCCTAAGTTGCATCATATGCCTCCGCAACCCAATCCGAACCTAAAAAACAAGTAGGCACAATAGGTTTACAGTGGAGAGACATCCGATATAGCTTAGGATGTGGAGATACATGAAATTAACCACAAGTCTGGAAGACTGCTCCCAGACAACCATCCTCCATATCCACACACAAAGGTTGAGGAGGAAAAGGAAGAAAGCAACCCTCAGATTAATAAACCTACATTTCCTAAGCAACTGATCCATGCTAAACAACACACCCTAGAAGAGACTGAACTTATGGGAGAACTAAAAAATATCTCTTTAAAAATACCCCTTCTCTAGGCTATTAAGGATGTTCTTATTTACAATAATATCATCAAAGAAAAATTCTTTAAAAATCATAGGAGAAAGAATAAAGATGTCCCGACCATTAATTTTGTAGGACAACTATCTGAATTGATGTTGGGAAGAGTGATTTTCCCGAAGCACCTGGACCCTCGGAGTCCAATGGTAGATGTACACATTGATGGTGTCATTGCCCCAACACCTTGATTGATCTTGGGGCTGCCATCAATGTGATGACCAGGGAAACCATGCTGAAACTCAACCTCCAAGGAGCCTTAAGAAAGGCCACCACAGTTTTGCAACTTGCAGATATATCCACAGTAGCTTTGAAAGGAGTTGTTGAGGATGGTATGGTCTCGATTGACTCGTGGGAGTATCCCACCGACTTCCTGGTGCTTCAGATGAAAACCAAGTTTAATGAATATCCCCTCATTTTAGGAAGACCTTGGTTAGCCACTTTCGATGCTTATATCAGCTATAGGGATGGAAACATGACTATAAAGAATGGGCCCATATCCAAATAGTTGGTAGTATATCCTCTAGCCCAGCCTTTCATTGACCATGGCCTACCCTTATGGTTGGAGGATGAAGAAGAAGATGAAAAAGTGTACCATACCACACCCTACCCCATTTTTACCTTAGATATTGTTCCCATAGGGGGGAAACCTGATGAGGATGACCTCATTGATCACATTCTTCAAATCCAACCCCCACTGCCATTCCACTCGATGAATTAGTGAGAGAATATGAAAGACACCCACGGATTGAGATATGCTCAGTTGAATCAATCTATGAACCCACCAAGGTTGTGGAATTTGGCCCTTCTAGATCCCTAAATATCAACTCCTATCTCGGCCAAAGAAGAAGAGAAATTGTAGCAACTAACGAGAGAAAACTTAGATTCTTTTGCTTAAATTTTTATAAATGTGTGTATTCAAGTAACCTCTTCTTATTAATGTGCATGATCTATTGTGGATGAACTTAGACATGTTAGAGTTGAGATTTATTTAAGTCTGATCTAATCAATTGTATTCTTCTTGATATCAAATCATGACCCCCCATATAACTAAGGTTGTGGCACACCTCGGATGAGACTCCTTATCTAGTCTTGGGTAAGCTGGAAATGTCGACGTTGTGCTTGACTACATTGGAGATTTTTTGGTCCTTGTTCTTGAACCTAGGTCTTAACCCTGTTATTATTTTTAGCCAACATTATTCTTTTTTAGACCTATATTTTCATGATTTCCATTTGGTCATTGTCAGTTGAATTCTTCATCAAGTTGGCGTAGCTCCTTGCATGTGGAAAAGGAGGAAAAGGAAACATCTAAAGGCATTGTAAAATAACAGTATAAGTTATTTGAAGCCACAATAAATGTTTTGGGGGAACATATTCAATAAGAGAAGTGCATGGTGTTGGCATAGAGGCAAATTTGTTGCATAATGAGAAACATATTCCTTTGTTCCAATGGTTGTTCATATAGGTGTAGTAGTTTATCATATTCCATTATCAAAAAATGAGTAGGAATAATGTTTAGGTGATGTTAGCATAATGATTCAATGAATATTTGATCACCCTTTTCCATTGATTTGTAAAAGTGGAGAATGAGATAGCCACTAGTAAAGAATGAGACTAGATAGTCTGCAGTAGAAAGAAGATTAGTTGGTGGCGTCGCCAAAGGTTGAAATTAATTCCAAAAGGGGAGATTTTTTGTAGCATTGCGTTGGCATTGATCTCAACCATGGGGTCAGTAGTGTTGGACTTCATGTAAACAGGTTTGATGATCATGTCATTATGATCAACAGTTTGTTGAATTTTTACAGGTGTTGTAGAGTTTTCTGGAGGTTCTACAGGTCCTAGGGGTGTCTAAGGAAGTAATGATGAAGTTGGAGATTTGAGTTTTGCAAGTGTTGCTACATTTTCGTGGTCTCCTAACTCTAACAAAGTGCAATTTCCTTATTGTTATGCCCTTGCTTTATTGTGGATGTGGCACTTATTCCAAGTTTCCCATTAAGATCCTGTGACACTCTCATTAGGGGAATTTTGAGGTCTAAAATGGGCCTCCTAAGGAAATTGTAAAATAACAGTGGAAATAATAAAATAATATTTGATTACATCATCAAATTTTGGAGGGAAAAAAGAAAAAACTATTTTTTCAACTCCTATTTTCAACTTATCTCCCAAAATTTTTACTCAAATTTTGAGCGGGAGTACTCGTTGGATGAAAAATTTAATTCCTCATCCAAGGAGTACCCATGGTGCATACTTTCGATGGATCCTACTACACGAAAAATGAGAAATACATGAAATATGTGATTGCAATCACGTTTTTTCATGTATTTCTCATTTTTCGTGTAACAGGGTCCATAAAAAGTATGCAACATGGGTACTCCTTGGATGAGAAATTAAATTTTTCATCCAATGAGTACTCCTGCTCGAACTTTGCGTAAAAAATTTGGGAGATAAGTTGAAAATATGAGTTGAAAAAGTAGTTTTATTATTTTATTATTTTTTAATCTTTTTACCCTTTTACTTAAAAAATGGTGAATCATCTCCCATGGTTGAAATCATCATCTTGAATCCTATTGGTTCTTATAAAGTTTATTTTGGTTGTACATTTTTCATAGGAAGCCCATTTTATACCTCAAAATTTCCCTAATGCTTGTAGGTTAGAAAAAGGAAACCATGGGCACAAACCAATAATTTTTCCAAAATAAAGGTTACAATCGGTTCAATTAAATTTGTCCTAAGTTTTCACCAATTGATTTGGTCTAGGAGACAAGAATTGGTCATCAAAACTGATGTGAATGCAATGATTATTTATTTATGGATTTAGTGGTTGAATTAGCTCATCGAAGTGGTCTAATAGTCAGTTAATGTGGTTATTTGATATGATCATTCCTTGATATGGTCCAATTAACATTGATTTGGTACTGATTGATTTGGTCAATTGAGAAAGTGTTAGGAACTGTGGTTAAATGGTCATGGAGTAGATATAACCCAAGGTTACAGAGTATACAAATGATGTGAAGCTATAGACAATGTGCATGGACTAGTTCAACATGTGTTTTCTAAAAAATATATTGTGTTCATCCGAGACAAAATATGTGTAATCGAATGGGAGAATGAGAGTGTTAATGTGTGAATTTTACTAAGAGAAATGGTAGATTGTGTTGATTTTTGTAGCATTGGAAAGTGTTCCAAGTCTCAAATTTTGTGAGGAGTCTTGGACATCAGTATTCCAAATAACCCTAAAATCGTTTGTGGAAATTCCACTTTGTTCGTGTTTTATTAAAATAATTAATTATTTTGATGAGGTCCCTAAGTTTAAATTTAGGGAAATTATAAAGGGTATTACTAAAACAGAGTGAGAATCTTCTAGAGAACGAAGATCGAGTCATGTTTTAATATTATCCATTGATTAGAGATCTTTTCTCGGCCTTTGATTCATCAACGAGAAGATTATAAGAGAAGTCTTGAGGGTCATTTGGAAAGCGAGTCAAGCAGACACTCAGTACCCGAAGGAAATATATTCTTAAGGAATAAATTTGATTTCAGAGGGAGAGTTGCAGGGCAGAGTTGTAGAGGAAGAAGAAGGAAGGGGAAGTCAATAGTGACTAAGAAAGGCAAGTGGAGGATGCAGAAGGCCACAAAGGTCAGCACTAAGTAGCAGCACTGAATGCCCACATAGAGTGACACAATCCAGTGTAGGGACTGCACAGAAGATCACGCAGAGTGACGCAGAGGAAGCTAGGGTGTCTTCCGGGTGTCAAAAATTATACAAGAGGATTCAAATAATTTATCTCAGGTGTTTTCTTAAGAAATATGCTCATATACTAATTGTAAAAGACATCCATTTCTAAATAATAATACAAACCCTCATCTGCTGCACCAGTTTTCCCGCATTGGGTTTTTTCCGACGACAATTGTCCAAAAATAAATATGTAAATGTGATTGTTTCTATTGCGTTATATGTGTTATGTTCTATTCTCTACTTATGGCTCACTGAATACTGTAGTTGTATTTATTGAAATGAATTCTTAAATAACTTATCGTAAATAAGTAGGCGAAATAAATCTATCTCTGGAGTAGTATTTCAGATTTGAAATTTTTACATGGTATTAAAGCTATATAGGAAGTAACAGAAGATGAGTTTCTACAGTGGAATGAAGATCCAACATTGATGTAGAAACAACTCGGAAGGGTTCACACAGTTATCCGAAACACATGGAGGAATAGAGGGATCATGACATCTTAGTTCTGGCATCCAGACTAGAAGAGGAATTTTCTTGTGTGTCAAGTATGGCCTCTCCAGAGATCTGGTGTATTGACAGTGGAGCATATACTCACATGAAAAGAGTTAGAGAATGCTTCTCAAGCTACCAGGAGGAACAAATGAATTTCAAAATTACTATGGGAAATAAGCAAAATGTACCCTTGTTGGAAGAGGCACCATAATATTTCAAATAGAAGCTGGCAACAAGCTTCGAGCCAAAAGTTTTCTACATGTACCAGGGTTGGGGATGAATTTAATATCTATGTCTTAGCTTCAAAACAAAGGTTATGACGTTTAATTTATTGGCAACAAAGTTTAGTTAAAACACCCTACATGGAAAAATAAGCCACAAATTGGCATCAGGATCCATAAAATGTACAAGTTACAGCTCGATTCTCCAATGGCTTTGATATGCAGTACTGATGAGAGAGATTTGAATGAATTATGGCATAGAAGAATGGGGCATGTACTACATGGATCCTTGAAAATTCTCAAGAAGATTGTCACAAGAGCTCCAGAACTTAGCACTAATCGAGACTATGTCTATAGAGGGTGCGCATTAGGGAAGTATGCCAAGGCAGTGTATCCTAAAAGAAACAATAATGCCAAGAGTGTGTTGGGGTTCATACACTCAGACATCTGTGGAAAAATTTCCACGAATACACTTAGTGGTGAAAAATATTTTGTCGCCTTCATCGATGACCATTCAAGAAATAAATGGATCTACTTTATGAAGACCAAAGACAAGGTCTTTGATCGATTTAAAGAGTTTTAAGCTCTTGTGAAAAATTTGACGGGAAAGTGGATAAAGACATTGAGATTTGACAATGGTGGAGAGTATATTGACAAGGAATTCACAAGGTTCTGCACAAGAGAATGCGTCAAGAGAGAATGGATTGCTGCGTATAATCCAAAGTAGAATGAAGTCATAGAGAGGAAAAATAGGACTATTGTCGAAGCTGCAAGGGCAGTGCTATATGATCAAGACATGCCCAAATTTCTATGGGCTGAAGTTTGTAATAAAAATGTATATGTGTAGGAAAGGTTTCCTCACAACGAATTGGGCAAGGTTACTCTTGAGAGCTTGTTCACTGGCAGCAAGCCTGAGGTGAGCCACTTTAGGATATTTGGTAGTATAGTGTATTTCCAAGTACCCGATGAGAAAATGAGGAAGTTGGATTAGACTGCAAAGAAATGATACCTTGTGGTATATAGAGAGAATGCGAAGGCCTACCAGATCTATATTCCCGAGAGTAGGAAGATATTAGGAAGACGAGACATGAAGTTCATGTAGGAGAGAGCCTTCAAGAAATCCCTGGAAATGTATTCAGCTACGCAATCTGAGGAGGATATGTTGGTCCAGCCACAACGACCTAGGGGAGATGGATCTAGTGCCTCTCCAAGGAACAATGATCCTAAGGATAGCTTTTCCGAGGAAGTACAAGAGGGAAAGAAAGTAAATCCACCCACCAACAGTGGAAGGACTAGCAGAAAACTACAATAGACTCCGAGGGATGCATAGGAGTTTTTTGGAGCTCCTAGAAATGAGAAGAGGCAGCGCAGACAACTAGACATGTACCAAGCATTGGTAGCACATGTTGGATAACCCTCTAGTTTTCAGGAGGCAACTCAACATCAGGTGTGGGTAAATGCGATGGTGCAGGATTACAACTCCATCATGACAAGTGATATCTGGGAAATATTTCTTAGACCTCAACGTACATCAGTTGTAGGTTCGAGATGGATATACAGGATTAAATATGCTCCAGATGGTAGTATAGAGAAATTTAAAGCCGTGTTTGTGGCTAAGGGGTACGCTCAGAAGGAAGGGATCAATTACGAAGAATCCTTCACCCTAGTAGCTCGATATACTTCAATCAGATCCATCATATCCCTTGCAGTGCATATGGGTTGGGAGATTCACCAGATGGATGCCAGGACTGCGTTATTGAATGGGGTGATAGAAGAGGAAGTGTACATAGAACAACCTGAGGGCCTTGAGATGCATGAGCAGAAAACTCATGTGTGAATGCTTAGGAAAGCCTTGTATGGACTGAAGCAAGCCCCTAGAGCTTGGTATGGGCGAATTGACAACTACCTGCAGAAGAGGGATTTGTCAAGAGTGATGCAAATCCCAATATATATTATCTGAGAGTAGGGGATGAGACTTTAATATTGGTGCTATATGTAGATGATCAGTTTTTTACTGGATCATCTAGGCTCATCAAATATTGCAAGGAAAATATAGCAACATAATTCGACATGAAGGATCTGGTTAAATGCACTATTTTTGGGGTTTGGAAGTTTGGCAACACGAGGGAGAAATATTCCTTGGGGAAGGAATATATACTATAGATATTTTGAAGATATTTTAGATGGAGGACTGTAGACCCATGGCTACACCAATGATCACAAACTAGAAGAAAATCAACACGTTTGAGGATGATGAGGCTGATCCTACCTTGTATAGGTAGCTCATAGGATAATTGATGTACCTGGTCAATACTAGACCAGACATCTGTTATGCCATGAATACCTTTATTCAGTTCATGGTAGAACCAAGGAGGGCTCACTAGGCAACGACGAAACATGTTCTCAAATAGTTGAGGGGGACAATCGAGCTTGGATTGAGGTACACCAAGGGTAATGAGATCCAGCTGAGTGGGTTCAGTGATGCAGGCGCGACTGGAAGTCTAGTAGATTGGAAGTGTGCTAGTATGTACTATTTCAGTGTCGGATCAGGAATGACTTCTTGGTGTAGTAGGAAACATAAATCCATGGCACTGAGCTCAACATAGGCTAAATATATGGTACCTAGAACAACTTCGTGTGAGGTCATATGGCTTCAAAATTTGATGCACTTACTCAAGAAAAGGATGGAAGCGACCAATATTTTTTGTGATAATCAAAGTTGGATCAAGCTCTATGAAAATATTGTGTTTCATGAATGGTCAAATAATATTGACATCATGTGTCACTTCATTAGAGACTATGTCCAACGAGGAGCTATACAAATGAAGTACATTCCTACAGGAGACCAGGTGGCAGATATCCTCACAAAAGATCTGGGTAAGACTAAGTTTTCTTACTTCAGAGTAAATATGGGGATGTTCAAGAATCCATTGTAGTAGGAGGAATGGATAGGCTTGAAATTAAGAGGGAGCTACAGTACGGATGAGGTAGTGAAATTAAGGTGTCATGGGAAACAATATAGAGGGTAGCAGTGTAGCAGATGAGGGGCAGAATCCAAGACATCAACCGCGTAGTAGATGATTTAGGTAAGAGCAGATGTTGTTGCCATTTTTCTACGACACTTTCCTCACTAAGAGGGAGTGTTGATTTTCGAGCATTGGAAAGTGTTCCAAGTCTCAAATTTTGTGAGGAGGCTTGGACATCAGTATTCCAAAGAACCAAGAAATCGTTTGTAGAAATCCTACTTGGTTCGTGTTTTACTAAAATAATTAACTATTTTAATGAGGTCACTAAGTCTAAACTTAGGGAAATTAAATAATTAAAGAGTATTAATAAAATAGAGTGAAAATCTTCTAGATAATGAAGATCAAGTCATGTTTTAATATTAGCCATTGATTAGAGATCTAATATGGGTCGTTGAGTCATCAACGAGAAGATTATAAGAGAAGGCTTGAGGGTCATTCGGAAAGAAAGTCAAGCACACACTTAGTACCTGAAGGAAATTGATTCTGAAGAAATAGAATTCAATTTTAGAGGGAGAGTTGCAGGGAAAGGTTGCAGAGGTAGAAGAAGGAAGGGGAAGTCATTAGTGACAGAGAAATGCGAGAGGAGGATGTAGAGGGCCATAGAGCTCAGTGCTGAGTCGCACCACCGAGTGACCACGCAGTGACACAGCCCAGTGTAGGGACCGCACAGAAGATCACACAAAGTGACACAGAGGAAGCTAAGGTGTCTTCCAGGTGTCAGAAATTCTACAATAGGTTTTGGAGACTTTATCTCAGGTGTTTTCTTAAGAAATCTACTCGTCTAGTAATTTTAAAAGACATTCATTGTTGAAGAATAATAAAAACCCTCATCTATTGCACCGGTTTTCCCACATCGGGTTTTTCTGGAGGAGATTGTCCAAAAATAATTGTGTACATGTGATTGTTTCTATTGCGTTATATATGTTTTGTTCTATTCTCTGCTTATGGTTAAGTGATTACTACAGTTGTATTTATTTCAAAATTTACTAAAAGAAATACGTAAATAACTTATCGTAAATAAGTAGGTGAAATAAATATATCACTGCAGTAGTATTTCAGATTTGAAATTTTCACAGATTTCATGTAGAGGTTGGATGATGTGACAGAGTGACCTACACATTGACGAAGATATTGTGCATACCTGTTGGAGAAAGAGGTTGAGTTGGTTTCTATGATGAATTTTTGATTTTTTGTAGAGGTCGATGAGGTTTATCACATGGAATGAGCGTTGTGATATATGTGTACACTTGTAGTTTCTTATGGATCAAGGAGTTCAATTGTAAGTGTTTGAAGAAGCTTGTTGTGTTGTGTTATGAAAACGTGTTGGATGTTATGCAAGTTACAGGTTAGTTGGAGAAGAGTTCAATCTATGGTTCTAGATAGTGCATATACACTTGTGTAATGAAAAAATATTTTTTCTAACAACATTTGTTGTAGGCTATACTATAGTATTTATTTTATTGTTATTGTTGTTAGTGCATTTTCGTGTCTTTGATGTAGTGGTGCAAATATTTTTGCATGGATGAGTCTAGGTTGCTGAGATCTATTGATGCCATGTGTATGGCCTTATATGTTGTCCTTAGATATGTGTAAACGAGTCTTTATGTAATGATACTAGAGTTCTTGGGTATGGTGTATGAAAGCTTAGATGTATGTTTTTTAGTGGGTATTTTCAGTGAGATGTTTGGTCATAATTATTCTATTGTAGAGTAATGTCATTAGAGACTAATTATATGTTGTGGGTGAGATGAAGTATTCATTGAGGCTAAGAGATATATGTATTAATGTGATGCTATGTATACTAATTAGTGAGGGTTTGGTCAAGAGATTAATTGTATGAGTATAGTTTGATAGGTTTTTTTCTATGAGAGAGAATATGGATGAGTGAGTTTGTTAGTGGAGTTTAGATACATGCTATTGAGTTTTTGTTTTTCATGAAATCATAGTTATATTATATAGAAGAAGAGTTTTATTTATTTTTTTGATGATATTGGAGTTATAGTGGTTTTAAGGTGAAAATAAGATGAAACTCTTGGACAATTGGCATTTTATGAATGGTTGGTAGCACTTGGTATGTTGGCATTAATGTCAACTAGATTGGCATTGAGATTAGAGGAAAGAACTGTTGGCAGTGAAGAGCAGGCTACGATCGTTGGGGAGTCCTATACTTTGGAGGAGATTATGTCTCAAGAGATAAATTTATTTTCTCCTTAAAGTCAGCTGAAGAGTGCTTGGAAAGAGATTTCCAATGGTATATTGAAGTGTACAAATATGCCTGCTGGGTCACAACACATGAGGTGAGTGCTTTAACTACATTTTCCACCCACATTTACTTTTGCGTTTTGCATAGCTTCAATAATGTTTGCTTTTGGGTTTTTCAAAAATTCAATAATGCTTGGAAATATTCAGAGAAATTTATTGACCTAAAACCCTTGGTGGTTGAGTTTTCTTAGGGAAGTTCTTTATAGAAATTTGAAGTCTATTGCGGAGATCACTAGAGGTCCTTTTTCCTATCCTATTGGTGGATCTAGAAGAAAATATCCTTATAAGAAAATAAATTTATGGCCACTTAGGTATAGACTTATTCTAGATGATGATGGTGATATTGAACCCCAGCTCAGACAAAGAAAAACTAAAGCAGTGACACTCAGAGAGCCAGGAATCGAGTTCCCTCAGTATCATATCGAGTTTAATAGCATTTTTCAATTCAATTCGTTTCAAGCATTGAATGAATTAGTTGTGATATACACTGTAAGTTGTCGTATCAACTATTTTGTGCACAATTTCTTAGCATAGAAAGTGGATAAGAATAAGGTCACACTTGGTCTGTATTTGTTTGTGTATCTCACTATCATATCAAATTTAATAGCATCTTTCAATTCAATTTGTCTCAAGTGTTCAGTGAGTCAGATGACTTGAAAACTATGTTCAAAAACTGAGATATGGCCACTTTCTATTTTTTTTTTAATGGTATAAATATGGGTTCAAAGGGAAAACTTGAGAAGAAAATGTCATTCTCATATTTCTCTGGTAACTTAAAAATGTTTCACAAGAATTTGGGTGAGGGGAAACAATAGCCTTTTGATATGCAACAAAAGCTTTAGAACTACAATAGTGTGAGCACATTGATGGAGATAGAGTGTCGTTACATAAGAAGAGGGGAAGACTTAGAGTCTCAATATATAGCATTATGTTTAGCTTCCAGTGGATTGCAACATTTGGACTAATATTAAGAGTGCAAAAGAGAAGTAGATTCTAGCTTGATCCCAGACAATCAAACTGAGGACAGGGTTTCCTATGAAACACTCCACTCAATAGAGGAACTCGATCCTAGTGCCGCTTCAGATGATTTAATTTTCTTTCAAACTATTGGTGCATATTAAATTAAATCGCATAACATATCACATCTTCTTTCATCAATGCTACTCTTCCCTATGCTACCTGCTTACAACGTTCCTTTGCAACATGTGGTGCAATTTCTAGTTTATATATATGTTATATGTCAACTTCATACTAAGCATGAAAGGAATTATATATGGACTTAATCTTGAGCAATACACTAATATAGTTTTTTAACTGCAATTTTCTTTACATTTTCTTTATACAATATAGACATAATCTCTCTCTATAAAGAAATAGATATTTACATGAATTTTTTTCTTATTAATATTTTTTAAAATGTTGGATATCAATTCACTAAAAAATGTATATCAATGAAAGAAATTACACATCTCATTCATATTTACCAACACACTAATAAAAAATTTAACCATCATTTTTTTTTTTACTTTACATATTTTATTTATGATTGACATTATTTTTTTGTTACCAAAATATATTTTTAGAATAGCATATTTGAACATAATATGAATAACACATGTATAATATCAATATTATTTTTAGATGTCATATATAAAATGAAAGAATTAACAGATTTCCCTTAAACTAAAAAGCAATTATAGACTAAATTAGAAATTACAAGGGTATAATATCAAAATTCTATTTAAATGTCACATATAAACTCCATATTAAATATCACATCTCTTTCATACTAAAACCTATATTTTTTTCTTTTTGCTTAAACTTTCAATTGTTTTATCTCTATATAAAGTCTATCTAAAATTAAAATTAAAATTGAAGTATTTTGTTTATGGGAAAAGTATTTTTTATTATTACTAATTTTTAAATTTTTTATGTAACTATTTTTTTTTTAAATATTTTTAACTCCATAAAAATTCAAAATTAAAATAAAAAACATTATAAAATAAAATTTGTTCATTTGTTGTTTCCTAAAGCTAATGATTGGGTGAATATTTTTTAACAACATCATATACATGAGTATGTGAATTTATATATATTATTTCTTTCTAATTACATAATATTAATAGATAATTTTTATAGAGTATATGAATACATCCCATTTCTACAATGGTGCCACTAACTAATTTACAATTGATAGTTATTTATATGAATTTGTATATGATAAGAGTTGAATCTTTTTTTGTTTTTTAAATTGTGAGTAAATAATTCTCTTTTGACAAAGTGACTTAATCATTAGATATCATTTTTCATTTTTATGTTGGGGACATCTATGATCATTTCTAATGATTTTTGAATAATCCACTTAGAAATCGTCACTTGTGGGGTTTGCACCTTGTAACCAAGCTCAAGTGGGCTTAACTATGGAGTTTTCCTCACAATCAAGCCCACTTAGCTTGCTACCCCATTTACAAAACCTTAGCAAGTATTGTGCCTCACGATCATAGATGAATGACTTACTTAACATAGTTAAATCCCCCAATCTAATATAATGCACTGTGGAAACTACTTAATAAATTAATTATATTAAATTTAACTATTTAACACTTGTTTAAAATAATTTTTGTTGACAATATAACATTATGTAAAGAGAAATAAAATACTACAAATAATTTATGTGATATTTTAAACTAATCTATTTGAAAATAGAGTATTTTCTTTAAAAATATAAGTTTGATAGAAAAAATATTAACTATACACTATTATAAATGGATTTGTTTAATTTAATTTAATTTTAATATGAACATTATATTATGTGAAGATCGGTGATATATTTTATATAGTAGACATAATTACATGAGAATGGTAAAACAAAATTATATGATGTGTGTAGACACATATAATGGACCTCATGTGTGTAATATCCTCACCAGTAAAATTCTCAAAAGACTTATTTGGAAATATTACCCAACTTACATCTATATTTGGGAGATAGTGTTTGCTTTTCACCGTAGTCTTGTGAATGGGGTTTGCAGGTATTTGCAGGGCTGGAGTTGAATGCGAGCATCGATAAATAATCTCCTTATTACAAAAGTCCTCGTAATCCATTCATTCAATGCGAGCATCGATAAATGGTCTCATTATCACGAAAGTCCCAATAATCCATTCATTCGTGAAAATCTCGGCTTTCTGGGAATGTTAACAATGGCAAACTGCATCTGTAGAGGATTTATAGGTATCAGTTTATTTGTTACAACAGTGCAAGTGTTTTTAACACAACCTGCTAACCGTACCAGTTAGAATATATCTGAGCGCCATGCTACGTACTGAACTCCATGCAATACATAGCAGTAATGAGGAAAATGATTCTATGGATTTTTTTCAGACATCTTCTTGCAAACTGATCGGTCTTCTTGCAAACTCTGGCAATGCACGTGTGATTACAGTGGATAAGAACAAAGGTCTCGGTGATTTCACAACCGTCGAAGATTCCATCGATGCAGTGCAACCGAATAATAAGAATCTCATCGCCATTAATGTGAAAGCAAACACTTATAGGAAACCAGAAGCAGCCAAGGCTAAGGGAGCTAAGGGCACCTTTTTCATAGTTGCAGCACAATGAAGAAGCAGAACATTGGAAAAAAAAAAGAAGTACTTATGCACTTTTTTGAAAAGAAATGTGTTGTTTTTTTTTTCTTTTTCTTTTGAGAAAGTAATATTTCGCATTTGAATTATTTCCCGAAACCAAAACAAGTGTGCATATGAATTGTCGCACAAATTTTTTTTTTTTTTTTAAGGGAGAGTCACCATGGTAAAAGATAAATTCACTATGCTACTTTTAAAAAGAATCCATGCCATTTCTCGAAACTGGTGTATAAATTGTATGTAGAAAAATAAATTAGCAATTGCACCACATATTGCAAATGAAATGCGGTAAGGTTGTGGTATAGGAAAGAATAGCATATAAGAAAGAAGAGGTAGTAGAAACTTTCTCGGCTCCAATTGATCCTCTAGAATAAGGGGTGGAGAATTATGTTTCCTAGATCTCAAATCAAAATATCCATATTGGGTAATTGATGTGGAACAACTTGTTTGTTATTAATTGCATGTAAGATGTGTTTTTCATAATGGATGAGACATTTTGGCCAAAGTACTTAAGAGTTCTATATGACGAAATCTGCATGTTTATTTTTTTCTAGATGAATGATGCACTTGGTTTTTATGACCAAGTTGGGCAGACTTCACCCTTCCACGAAATTATTTGCTTCTATCATGTTCGCAATGTTGAATTCCTCTGATACTACTCCTAGAACTCTGACTCTGCTTTACAACGAGAATTATTTAATGGAATAAAAACTTATCACTATGACATGTTGTACTTCATAAGAGACTACTAAGAAGCTTAAGTATGGTAAATCCACCTTCACCATTTGAACATAGAGCATAGAGTTATCTTAATCGTCAATTTTATGGAAAAGAGACATTTGGGCCATTTTTAACCCTTGGGGCTGCTTAATTAATATCAGTTCAGATAATTTAAATTAATAAATGATCTACAATCATATTTCCATAATTCCTCTTTAAACGACCAATATTCCACTTCTTTGGAACTTTCACCTCAGTCAAAATAACAAACATCATGAAGACCCAAAAGTAAGAAGAAAAAATCAGCTCATAATCAAGGAATCTAGACTTATTTAAGGACCATAATTCAAGACTTTAGTGTCTTTTAAAGATCATTTATTTTCCCATCAAATAAAAAGCGACAATCAAATTTTGAAGTGACAAGAATGGGAACAAATTTTAAATGTAATAACCCCGTTTCCTAGTGATAGTACATTTTTGTTTTGAAATGAAATTATTTTCTCAATCTTTTAAATAATAGATTCCTCCCCAAGTGACCCTTTAGTGATACTTTTTTTTTCAACTGATTGCAATAGGTAAGTGTCTTTTGTCTAGTATTTTTTGAGTCATTGAATTTAAGGGCAGATGTAAAGAGACTACTAGACAAAAAAGAGCAGAGTGACTGAATGTCAATTGAAAATAACATTGAGGAATGTCGTCTGATTTGCTCATGTGGGCCTTCTTCAATTGATGAGGTAGTAGGAACTTTCTCCTCTAGAATAAGCGGTGGAGAATTATGTTGAGTGAACTACTACTCATGTAACTTTGACTCCTCCTTACAATTGGAATGTTTCTCTTCCCATAACTCTATCTTAGGTTATAATTCTAGCTTTCTCTTGTTTATGAATAAATTGTCTCTATATCACTATTGTCTGTCTTTTTTTGAGCGCTTTCTTGAATCAGTGAGATAATGTAGCTCTCTGGATTCCAAAATCCTTGAGTAACCCATTTTCTGAAGAGTCCTCTTCTGTTTTTAATTCTGCTATTTGGACCTCCATAGCCTTGTCAACGATGTTTCCTTCTAAAGAATCATACATCCTTGATAAGTATTCATTGCCCTTCTTTTCTTCTTCCATATACTTCAGATCTAAATGTATGGAACATGAGATAAGCTTCGTGACATTTTCCAAAGTCCAAGATTTTTCATTTCACTTCTCATGTGTATCACGGAAAATGGATTCCATACATTCAACTTTATATTGTTTTAGGGCTTGTTGTAAGGTTGGAAGCTTCTCTTCACCATGTCTCCTTTCTTCAGTATCCTTAACTTTGATACAATTGTTACCGACTCCTTTAAAGGTAAATTTAGTGTTATTTAAGAAATGAGAATTATGAACATTCATCATTATTGCTCAAGATAAATCATGTACTCTGAAATAATTTGGAAATTTAAAAAAGGTCACACAGTTGTAAAATTTCATTATTAATTTAATTTTTTATATATTAAGAAATAATACTCATGATTTATAAAACAATTGTAACATAAATAATATGTAACAAAAAAAACCATGTATTTTTGGAATAATAAAATAGCTGTAACAAAAATAATACAAAACTGTAACAAAAATAATAAAAACTATGTATATTTGGATGTATGAAAATTTAGATACATTTTATTAAGTAAAATATTAAAATAATAATGGTTATAAACATTTAAAATTAATTTTATTAAATAATTAGTTTAGATCCAGACTTAAGATTGATTTAGGCCATCTTAGTTCCCCCTATAAAGAAACTACATTTCATTGTTAATTTAATTTTTTATATATTAAGAAATAATACTCATGAATTATAAAACAGTTGTAACATAAATAATATGTAACAAAAAAAACCATGTATTTTTGGAATAATAAAATAGTTGTAACAAAAATAATACGTAACAAGAAAAACTATGTATATTCAGATGTATGAAAATTTAGATACATTTTATTAAGTAAAATTTTACAAGAATAATGGTTATAAACATTTAAAAATAATTTTATTAAATAATTAGTTTAGATCTAGAGTTAAGATTGATTTAGGCCATCTTAGTTCCCCCTATAAAGAAACTACATTTTTAATAACAACATTTTAACTTAAAAGTCACCGAAACCTAAATTCAATCTTCGCCCCTATAAAGAAACTACATTCCACATGAATACCATGGGTCAATACCATGGACTATATTCATAGTTTATCATTATTTTATTTTATTATTTAAAATTCACCAAAACATAAATTCAATCTAACTTATTAAAAAGAAAAAAACTAACATTATAAAAAACATACATAAAAATATTTACTTGATCTAATGGCCTAAAACATTTCAATCATCTAACATTTGATCCAATGGCTCAAACATGGACACAGTGGCACCTAGGAGACTTGTTTTCAAATAATGACACCTTACGGCGTAATTAATTTTTTTGGGAATATTTTGGTGTTAATTATTGGAAGGAAATATTAATTGCATGCATCAATGTATTATATTTCAAATTCAAATGTCCTTACATACATTATCATATTTGTAAAAAATTACAGGGTAAGTTCCTTAGATCAAACACCAAAGGTCACCGCTCACAAATAGATCACAAATCAGTACACCAGTATTTGACATGGTTAAAACCCTCGAAGAGGGAAAAAATCCATGACCTGAGCCAACACGGCTACTTCAGGAAATTTATTAATATAAAAAAGGAAATTTACATTAGCTTCTCTCATAAACGGTTACCAGAAGAATGACCCTCCATGCTCTTTAAATAGAGATCATGGACCATTCCCGTATTAAGCCACAAATCAAGTGTCGGAAATACCGAGGAGAGACTGAATCGTCAGATCACTACATATCGTCGCCATCGGATTATAAGTTACAAATGTACATAGTAAAAAAAACACACTTTACCTAACTCTATACTAGACCAAGTTATAATTAACTATTTCTTATTTGTCGAAGTATCCTAACATCCCCCCAGTATCCTAACATCCCCTCTTAAGAACAACTTGGGATAGGATTGAAAGATTTACAAAAGTGACACAAAAGGAGACTATTTCTTGTGTCGAAATATTCTAACTTCCCCCCCTAAGAAAAACTTGGGATAGGATTGAAGGATTTACAAAGGTGACACAATAGGAGAAGGAAGATGGCATTAGAGCCTATCCCCCCTTAATGATAACTTTCCTAAACTCCAAGAATAGGTCGAAGTTTGGTAAACTTTGCTTCTGTGAGACCCTTTGTAAAGATATCAACAACTTAATCATTGGTTGAACAATACTGCACTTCAAGAACACAATCATGAATGAGCTTTCCGATGAAGTGTATATGAAGCTCAATATGTTTCATACACTAATGTTGAACTGGATCTTTGCATAGCTGAATGTAACTCTGATTATCACACCAAAGTGTAGTTGGATGTTGCTGATGAAGACCAAATTCAGAGAGGATATGACGAAGCCACATGGCTTCCTTACTGGCTTCAACTGCACCATGATACTCTGCTTCTGTCGAAGAAAGAGAGATGACATTTTTTTCTTACAAGAACATGTAATAGGTCCTGAACCAAGAGTGACTACATATCCTGTAGTAGACTTTCTATCATCAGGGTCACCAACCCAATAAAAAACAGTGAAACCAATCAACAATGGAGATGCTCCTACACTGTAAAGAATCTCGAATTGAACTGTACCTCGAATATATTGAATTATTCTTTTAGCTGCTTTCCAATGACTTTCATGAGGTTGGTGCATAAACCAAGCAACAAGAACAATGACAAAGGAAAGGTCAGGGCGAGTATGGGTTAGATACAGAAATTTACCAACAAGTTGATGGTATAAGCTAGCATCAACTTGAGGGGTAGTACAAGTGACTGAAAGCTTGACTCCAGAATGAAAGGGAGAAGGGGCTGGCTTACAGTCTTCCATGTGAAAGTGGCGTAGAAGATCACAAGCATACTTGGACTGAGAAAGGGTAATACCTTCTTTGGATTTCAATACTTGAAGGCCAAGGAAATAATGCAAGTGTCCTAAGTCTGTCATTTCAAGCTTATTTTTTAGGCTAGAATTCACATGGTTTATATGGTTGGGATCACTACTAGTAAGGATAATATCATCATCATAAAGAACAAGGATGATGAAGGACTTACCCACTTTCTTGGTGTAGGCAGTGTTGTCAGAATCACACCTAGAAAAGCCATTATCTAAGAGAAAGCTATCCATTTTTGGATACCAAGCCCAAGGATCTTGTTTGAGACCATAGAGAGACTTCGTAAGGTGACAAACAAGGCTAGAGTCATTTTGGATAAAGCCAGGGGGTTGTTCCATGTAGATTTATTCATGCAAATCTCCATGTAAGAAGGAGGATTTAACATCCATCTGATGGAATTACCATTTAAAGGAGGCAACAAGGGAAAGAACAAGGTGGATAGAATTCATTTTGGCAACAAGGGAGAAGGTTTCAGTATAGTCAATGCCTTCAACTTGTGAAAATCCTTTAGCAATAAGACGATATTTATGCCTATCCAATTTTCCGTCTGGTCCAAATTTTTTTTTGTAAACCCATTTGCATCTAACAAGTTTTCTTCCCTTTGGAAGAGGAACAAGATCCCAAGTATCGTTTTTCAATAAGGAACAATATTCTTCATTCATAGCTTCATCCCAATCTGGATGACTTGAAGCTTCTTCAAAGGTGTTTGGATCAGGATTTTATGGAACTTGAGCCAATAAGGAAGAGGCTTTTTCAAACTGAGAACATGTACGACATTGATCTGCAGGGTCACTTGTAAGAGAACCTACTGCATCCCGAGTAGAGCGGACCCATATTGGAAGTTGTGGCACTGAAGGAATATCTTGAGGAGGTGGAGGAGGATTATCATCCTTGCTGTCATCATACAAACTAGAAGGAATGCTGTCAAAAATATAAGAGATAGAGAGAAGTGGCACATATGCCGAATCAGGCACACAGGCCAAAGGTGGCACACTCGCCGAACTAGGCTTGCAGGTCAATATATTTTCATGAAATTTTACATCTTTTATAATGATTATATTTTTGGATTTTGGTTGAAGAAGTCTATATCCTTTGACATCTTCAGAATATCCAACAAAAATGCATTTTTAACTCTTAGGTTCTAAGGCTTTATGTTTTGCATCTGTAATATGGGCCCAAGCTTCACTTACAAAAACAAAAAGTGACTTACATCTGGTTTGATTGAGCTCTAGGCTTCTTCTCGAGTGATATTCCTTAAAACCTTAGTAGGAGTGTGATTCGTGATGTAATTTGCACAGTTAATTTCTTTTGCCTAAAAATTAAGACTAAGTCCTTTAGATTGAAGCATACAATTAGCCATTTCTTTTAAGGTGCGATTCTTCCTTTCAGCTACACCATTTTGTTGTGGAGTATATGGAACAATATGTTGTAATTGAATGCCATGCTCAGTGAAAAAGTTGATAAATTTGTTGTTAAGATATTCTCCTCCATTATCTCATCTTAATTTAAGAATTTTATGTCGAGATTGTTTCTCAACAAAGGCCTTAAAGGCTAAGAACATCTTAAAAACTTCACTTTTGAGTTTTAAGAAGTATACCCAAGTGCTTCTCGAAAAATCATCGATGAAAGTTAAGAAATATTTTCAGCCAGAGAAAGAAACAATGGGAAATGGACCATATAAATCACTGTGCACACGCTGCAAAGGGGCTAAAGTATGCCAAGAGGCACGTTTGTCAAAACTATCTCGATGATGCTTTTTGAGTACACATCCAGAAAAAAACACCATCTCATAAGATACCATAGGAATACCTATCACCATATCTTCTTTACTTAGAGTTTGAAGAGAGCAATAGTTTAAGTGACCAAATTGCTCATGCCAAAGTTTGCTCACTTCATCATTATGAGCAAAAAAAAATGAAGTGAAGACATGATGACCCAAAGTTGTCAAACTTATACAACCTTGTGGAATGATTAGCAATACAAGTAGCTAAAATATGTCTAGGATATTTGAGGTCCTTAATTACAACATCATGCAGTGATAATTCTACTATTTTCCCTTCACCTGAATGAGTTATTTGATAAACAGATAGAAGGTTGTAGGAAAAGGTAGGAACACATAATACATCATTAAAATGACCATTATTTAGATGAATGGTTCCAGATCCTACAACACTAAGAGATCTATCATCACCAACATAAATATTTTTGGTGTTACAATCATTTAAAGAAGAAAACATGACTTTATTTTTGGCCATGTGGTAAGAGGCTCTAGAATCAATGAGCCACTCATGAGAATGAAAAGAAGAAGATACATTTAATGCATAACCATATCTTGATGCTTTACAACCACAAGTAGAAAGTGCCATTCCTGAAGATGAAGTTGAAGAGTTCTCCAAATTGATGTGGTGCTTCTTCATTGCTGCTTCCAAGGCTTCCATCTTCTTAAACCATTTGGACTCTACATGGTCATCATGATTAAAAAATTTGCAATGTCTATATGTTTTCCTCCCTTTATTTTTATTTGCCTTATCAGTTTGGTGAGTTTATTTTTCACTTTGCGGCTGAAATTGCTTAATACCCTTGTTTGGTTTAGGACCATTCTTTTTAGGATACTGCTTCTTGGGATTCTTTTGATATGGTTGTTGTTGGGATGCTAATACTTTCTTAGAAGAGTTTCTTGTATTAATAAGACCAAGGTGTAGGATTTTTTCTTGTTCTCTTATCAAATAATCGCAAAAGGAATCAAAAGAGGGGGACTTGTAGGCTGTTCCTTGAGAAATGAGGTCTTCTCTAGTGGAATGGAAGGTGGAAACAAATACGGAGTATGTAGGTACAATCTTAGCAAGAATGGAATAGATAAGGCTACCATCTTCCTTTTTGACCTTACAACCTTCTAAAATAAGTCTAAGGGTCTTGAATTTGGACAAAAAATCTTCAATAGAAGAGAAATTATTGGGGTCCAAAGTAAGCAACTCATTTTCAAGCTAGTGGGCCCTGATTTCATTTTGAATGCCAAAAATAGTATTTAGCTTTTTCATAGCTGCATCAGGGGTGTCAATTTCTTGGATATGAAATCGAAGATATTGAGCAATAGACATTCCTATCAACCCTTGTGCTTGATCTTGTTTATTTTACCATTTAGCGGTTTTATTTCCATCGGTAGGTTTAGTTTCTTGTCTTGTGGCTATTCTATAATTCCCTTTACTTCTAAGTAACTCTATCATGTAGGATAGCCATTGGAATAATCGGTGTTGTTAAGAATAACTGTGCATGCACTTTTTATTTTTTTAAACTGAAGCTAAAAAGACTGAAATTAACTACTCAAATGGGAAGATCTTGAAAAATTATGATGGTTAAAAAAAGGGCTCGGAAAATGACTTCTGGATGAAGAAGTTAGGCCTTTTTGAAAAAAAATGTGTGGTAGATGCCGAATAGTTACGTGAAAGGTTGAAAACTGATGATGAAGTTCTACTTTATAAACCCCCCCCCCCTTTTCCAAACTTAATACAATAAGTTCACTTAAAAAAAAAAGCTACTTTATGTGACCCACTTTTATAAATAAGTTAGAGTCACTTTTACAATGTTACTTTTACATGTGCTTTAAAAATAATGCCCTCTCTTTAAAACCGACAACTTGCCAAAGGGCTTTATTAGAAAAAGTAACTTAACAATTTTTTTTTTACAAAAAGAAGCTTGAGAGAGAGACTTGAACCCAAAACCTCTATTCTCATAAACTAACTTTACACTAAGTGAGCTAGTAAAATGATTCTATAATTGTTTGAAAGGAGGAAGAGTTTTTTTATTATTATTTTTTAATTTTTTAATTTTTACTTTTTCTCTTCAATGTGCATACATTTTCCTACAAAAAACCACAAAAATACGTGCACAAAAGAATGAAATGCAAGCCTTATGGAAGAACGTTAGATTTCTGGTTAGTCTTACTGACAACTATCTTTTTTCCGCTATTTCTTATTTCCCAAGATGACACAAAGACGTGGGGAAAGAGCATACGTAGCAGGAAAAAAATCTTGTCTTCTTATTTTTGATTTTTTGAGAACGCACACAGCGTAGAGTAAAAAGCATACGTAGAGAAGAGGGTATAGATCCGACAATTAAAAAACTATAAACTGAAATAAACAGGGGGAACCGAAATAAACAGAAGGATTAATAAATATAACTCAAAAAATATATTTTATACTTCCAGGTCTAAAATGAGATAACTCGGGTAACCGGAAACCTTTTCGCATGAAAATAAAGGGGTTACTCACTGTAACGGACACTCCGGACACAACATAGTACTATTCTAGCCCGAAAGTGGTCATAAATAGTAGATATGGAAAACGACAGTCGCATGCAGTCAAACAGGCTTTAGATTTGGATCAAAAAAGGATGCGGCCCTCAAAATGGCTCTGATACCATGTAGAAATTTACAGGGTAAGTTTCTTAGATCAAACACAAAATACCACCGCTCACAAATATATCACAGATCAGTACACTAGTACTTGACGTAGTTAAAACCCTCGAAGAGGGAAAAAGTCCATGGTCTGAGCCAATGCGGCCACTTCAGGAAATTTATTAATATAAATTTTTTTTTTTACATAAGCTCCTCTCATAAACAATTACTAGACAAATGAACCTCCATGATCTTTAAATAGAGATCATGGACCAATCAGGTGTTAAGCCACAAATCAAGTATTGGTAATACCGAGGAGAGAGTTAACCGTTAGATCACTATGTATCGTGACCGTCGGATTATAAGTTACAAATGTACATAGTAAAGAAACACACTTTACCTAACTCTACACTAGACCAAGTTATACTTAACTATTTCCTATGTGTCGGAATATCTTAACAATATTATATTCTTGGAAAAGAGAAAACATGCATTATTGTATGTGTGTTTAATGCACAAAATGAGAAGGAATTGTGTGTAGAAAAATAAATTAGTTTCTTTGGGAATATTTTGGTGTTAATTTTGGAAAGAGAAATATTAATTGCATGCATCGTTGTATTAGATTTCAAAGTCAAATGTCCTTGCATACATTTTCATATTAGATTCTTGGAAAATACAAAACAATTCTTGCGTGCATTATTGTATGTGTGTTTAATGCACAAAATGACAACTAATTGGGATATATTTTCTTGAAAAAAGAAAAGAAAAAACTTAATTAGATTAATTTTCTTAGAAGGGTTTTAATGAAAACGTATATATATATATATTACCCATATTGTTTATTTAAATACAAGGATTTGAGTGCATAAAGATTGCATTGGAATTTTGTGCACGAATAGATGAAAATAAAGATTATTTCTTTTAAAAGACTCATATGAATCTTGTCCATATAAGAATAAGAACGCATTCTTGTTCTTGAAAGGATTAAAGTATGGGTGATAATGTTAAAATAAAAAGACATGTTTGCATGCACAAAGGGTAGTTATTGTGATATAGGAAATATCTTTTTGAGCGTGTATAAAGAAAATTATTATGCTAATTTTAGTGAAAAGAATAACATCTTGAAAATATTGCATGGCTAGATGAATTGTGTCAACTTCTTGATTTAGGAGTATAAAATTTAAGTTAACTTTATTACAGTTGCCAAGGATAATTTCTTGAAAGGGAAACATGAGAAAATTCATGTAGAAAGACAAAGAAACTAAGTTATATTAATTCTCTTATGAAGTATAAGTATGTATTCGTCCACATGAAAATAGTAGTTAATGCTGGTAGAATTCTAAGAAGGGAATATGTGTTGTTTACATTAACTTCCTTTTGAAGAAGAAGTATATATTGTTTACATGAAAATAATAGTTTATGCTGGTAGAATTCTAAGAAGGGAATATGTGTTGCTTACATTAAAGAAGAGCTATTATGATAAGCTCTTTCATGCACAAAGAATAAATACTATTCATATGTATGTGGGGAAAGATAACATGTTGTGTTAGCTACCCTAAAAACTACTCTTTGGGAAAAAATATGAATTACATGCACAAAAACCATAGTAATGTGTTGGTTTCCTTGGAATACATATATATGGGTAATATTGGTATAATATTTGGAAAATAAGACATGTATTTGTATGTTTTAGCATGCCTTATTAAGGTAGATTTCCTTGAAAATGAAACATGTGTTTGCATGTTCTATTGTGTTAAGCATTCATTTGAGGAAGATTCTTTTGGAAAGCATATGCATTTGCATGCATAGGAAAAACATTCATTGTGTTATTTTTCTTAGGTATTTGCATGCACCAAAATTAATATCTAAAGGGTCAGTTATTTTGATAAAGTTTATGTAACTTGCATGCACCCAGATCATAATTGATTTTTTAGTTTCCTTTAAAGAAATCATATTTGTAGTGATTTTCCTTGCAAGTATGTATGCTTATACAAGGAAAATATTAGTTAATGTGATATATATATTATAGACATCCTTTGATGGTTAGATTCTTATAACTAGCACATATGCAGTGTTGTTGAAGGAATAATGTCACGATATGATTTTTCTTCATGTCATGAATGTACATGAATAGATGGAGAAGCATCACTAGTATAGATTTATGAATGAGTTGATTAATACTTTATATAATCTTGACATCAATGTATGTTGAAGACAACAATAACATGAAATGACAGTGAATTGTGCAAAGGATATATTATTCTTAACATGGTGGCAGGTAAATAATTAATGGTCCATCCAGATGAGTGTGAAGATTGAATTTTTGTAGGTAAATGCTATCATAATGATTGTAATATATTTTAGCTAGATATTTTGTATTTAAACAACATTTCCTTGTAAGATTTTACAACAAGGGTTAAGGGATGACCATCGAGTGAGGGGTGAACACTTACACGAGCTTTTAATAATAAAATTAAATGTTTGTTGGTTTTCACCCTATGAGGTTTCCAGGGTATATCGGTTCGGTGTTCAATGATGTGATTGATTATTGTGTCAGTTTGATGATTTCACATAATGTTTCTCTCTATTAGAGGTATTTTAAATACGATAGTTTTGTTAGGTGCTTAAGTACAATACATGGCATCGTCCAGGGTGTTCCATTCCAAACCCTAGATCGAACGATGGAGAGGTGTTGAGTTAGTTTATGCCAACTGCCTCCTCCCTCTCATTCGACTTTGCAACGAGCTCGACTATGCTTCCTCTGGCTAGGGTTTGGCTTTATTCATCAAACTTTTCCTTCCAGGTAAGAGTGGCTTTTGGTCTTTTTTTCCCTCTCAGTCTATTGATTCGGATAATTTACAAGAGTTAACGCTATGGTAGAATTGTCAGGTGTTATGGAGGAGGTCTTCTGTGATAGTCTTTCTCCTTGGTAGCATGATTTCCCTTTATTACCGGAAAAATGTGAATTAGGTAATTTCATCATTTCCAAGGGTTTGAGTTTTATTCTTTCCTTAATTTTATTAATGCGTCACCAAATCCCGAGGTTTCCTCTAGGGATTTCCTGGACAATTGATGTTTCCTGCAAAGGTGAAAGGTTTGGCATTAAAGGGTTCTATTGCTTGCACATGTTATTTGTTCTCGGCATGGGTGCATCCATAGGTGTACTAATTCCCTTGTTTTTTTTTTAATCTACAAGTGAGATACTCACTACCGTTTTTGGCTCTTGTTATGAAACTCTTGAGTTTCCTTCAATGACATTTAATGATTTTCATACTCTCTTGTTCCAATTTCTCGGGACTTACCTTGTTTTAACTTATGCGTGTTAACTGATAGTTTTTTTTTCCTAGATGAAGTTATGGGTTATGGTTCTGTTGTTTTGTTCATGGGAATAGACAAAAACTTATAGTTATACTTTGAACGAGTTTTACTTTAAGTTATTGACTTCAAATGGCTTTGTCGCCACTGAGTCAGATTTTAGTCCACTATAATTATTTTGATATGTTAAGGGTTTCTAACATACATACAACTTATTTATTTTTTATTGAGGGAGATTTTGGTTAAGCCTATGAATTAATCTCTCTCATTAATATTTGTGTTCTTATCCGAGATATAAAGGTGAATAATTTAGTTCTTGTCGAGTAACTATCTGTATTTATTTTTTTGTACGATTGTCTCTGTATTATTGGTTACTGTACAATATTTATGTCATTAATGGTTCCCGACGTTTGTCAATTTTGATAATGATTATTTCATTATTTTATCGCTACAATATATGCATTTTATGTTAAATACAAGTTTATACTTTTTTGGAAATTAATTATGTGGGTAATAGATTTTGTGGTCGTGGAAGGATACAACATGCTTGATAAAATATCTTTAGCTCTGGGGTTTGTTACAGGATATCCAAGTGTTATTTTGATGGGTTTTTTTCAATGCTATGGAAAATCTAACCTGTTTTCCTTACTAAGGACTTTTGAAACCTTATGTTACACAATAGTTCTTAATTTATATTTGACCCATATTTTAGTTTTTATAGTTCATATAATAACACTGAGGGTTTTGTTAATGAATCAGTTCATCTCTTCCTTTCTTATGTGTTCACACTTAGTTGCATGAGGGTTTGTACATAAGTTTGAATGTTCTTTCAGAACCCTAAGGTTATGTGCATGGCCCTTAAGACATAATCCTTGTTATATTCCATAATATTTTAATTTACTGTGATTTTGGATTTCAACTATTGGTGAACAACAACAGTTCTTATTCTCGCTCGTTTTTTTCCACTTGTCCTAATGAGTTAGAAACACTATTTCCCTTACGAGACAATAATT
The DNA here is from genome assembly GCA_034641835.2 of Pinus albicaulis. NCBI lineage: Eukaryota > Viridiplantae > Streptophyta > Pinopsida > Pinales > Pinaceae > Pinus > Pinus albicaulis. The sequence continues at coordinate 388,401,560 of CM076579.1, read as the reverse complement.
TAACATCTGTCTCCACACACACACACAGATATATATATATATATATATATATATATATATATATATATATATATCATTATTTTCGAAACTATAATAAATAGTTATTCAAAGAATAATTTCATCATTTAACCAGGATAATCATACTAGAGTTATCATCAACCTCTTTTTAAAACTTCACATTCTTTAATGGACAATAATTTCTTGTAATTCCTTCAGAATTTGAAACCCAATATACTTATCTATATACTCAATTAACAGGAAATTACGTGGAATTGAAGACTTCTTCAATCACCCAACTACAATTTTCACTCAAATGCAAAATTTCTACTCAATACCTCAACTAATACTACATACCATATTATTTACAAAATAATTTATGCTAATGTAAGTACAAGAAGTATTTCCCATTTCATTCATTATTCAACTAGGAAACATTACGATTACAAAATACACTTATTCCACAATAATTACATTAGCAATAAAAGTTTTGGTGAAACATAAAGATAAAATTAGTTGTTTTCTTTCAGGCAGAAGGAGAAAGAACACTCCTCCCGACCAATGAGAATGGTACCTTTACCACTTCTCCCCCCATGTCAATTTACACTTCCATAAAATAGTAAATAGACAGCTAATTACCGATTCCAAGTTGGCCAACCAGCTCAGGAATAACCTATATGGCAGCGTCCTTCCCTCCCTCAACAATGTCTGATGAATCTAACTGTTTTTATATTTCCCTTCTTAGGTGCCTCAGGTTTTCCTCTTATTTCCCCAAACTGATATTATTTATCTTGAGGGATGGGAATAATTGTCTCTAACTTTCTGGTAAATGAAAATTTCACTTAGTGTCTTTTCCGAAAAATTCCCTTGTCAATAACCAATTTTAAAATAGAATAAAAATAAACTTTAAATATTAAATTTCCCACAATTCACTGAATTATTACAGTAAAAGTAAATTAACTATTTACTTTTCAATGGGGGGTGTTACATCTTCTCCCTCTTGAGAGAAACATTGTCCTCGATGTTTCCTAGCCTTCAACACAACTTGGAATATGCTTATGCATAAAATATTTATTCCCATCTTCAAAAGTAGTCTTTCCTGACTAAGGTACCTCTGTTGCACTTTAGGCGGTGACTACTTTTATTTGTAGCACCATTTCCTCTAAATGAGAACATGCAGAGGTTCGATTATGGTTGTCCTTTCCAGTTTGACATACATTCACCACCCTTGTGGTCATTAGTTTCTCATAAATACTTAATTATATCATATATACATATATCGTTTCAATCTTCATTACTACACTATTAGTTGTTATCTATCCATCAAAGATTGTTAGCATACATCACAACCCAGCAAGGGTCAATAACATGCACTCAATATGAGTTTGTAGCATCATTATCACCGCATCATTATAAATTCTTTTATTTACCCAACGATTTCATCAGTCGACAAAGAAGACTCTAAGTTGTTCTACTACAAATTTTAGTCCATAAAGGTATCAGCTTTGTTTGCACTACTTGATAATCAATAACAATGATATGTTCAGAATTCCACCATTCTTGTCTCTGATGAGAGATTGTACTAATTAATAGTACTATGCCTTTCTCTGATGACAGATTGTACTAATTAGTAGTACTATGCCTTTATCTTCATTCAAATGTTTATGCACACTAGTTTTACAGGAGTAAAGTTTAGTATGGCTTCTTTCCTTTACCATTAGTATAATGATGCCACATGTCACATTAGGAGTAAAGTAGCTTGATTATGTTCATCTTGGATTAACAACCCCCCCCCCCCCCTTTTTTTAATCCATTAATTAAATTATTTGGAATCCAATGCAACACCAAGTCCACTCTACAACCTAGGCTCACTTCCCTGTCACATGGAAGGTGATGGATAAACGTTGTACACAATTTTCTTCCATGTATATTCATGGATTTTTTTTTACTTGTGTATGCCTACTAATTATCTCACACTTCCTCTGATAATATAATATAGAGTTTTTCTTATATATTCGGTTAGCAGGTTACTTAATTCATGTAGCCTTTAAGTTCACGTGGTTTGGTAAAGGATTAATATTGTTAACTCCATGTGGGGTTAATTATCCATTTCCCAGTAGTCATTTTGTTGAATTTTTTTTTTACTACTTAGGTGGACATGATTTTTTCCATATTATTTATTCGTTCATGGCTCACTGTTTCTCATAGAACATAATAATACTAATAGATTCACTATGGTGAATTTTGTGCACTACGTGAAATAATATATCATACTTAAAATCACCAAGTCTCGCAAGAATTCTTCTCAATCCATTACTTTAGTGTGGTTATCTCGACATGGTATTTGTAAGAAACAATTCTATTCAATCATTTAACCCCAACTCCATTTGTATCCATAGGTGTCTAAATTGAGGTATTTATCCAAAATAACATTGATTAGTGGTATCCAAAAATAACATTGATTAGTGGCATGTTACTCTTTCCATGTAAATATGCATAAGTATTACTCTTGCTAATGTGGCATCAACATTCTCCTTTCTCAAATTTAATTTTGGTTAAAACTAGGTGCCATATCCCTTACCTTATCTTACTCGGCATGTGCCATCAACATTCTCCTTTGTCAAATTTAATTTTGGTAAAATCTAGGTGCCATATCCCTTATCTTATCTCACTCGACTATCTGTTCATTTCTAATCATCATTTTACTTGAACCTACCAGACATTCTTTGATGCGTGTTAATACAATGAAATTGAATATATTCATTATTTATCGTGTGTTCCTCAAACCCTTATACATGTACATATATGTATAGTTCCCTTTTCATCTTACAATAATATCCAAAATTTAAAAAGAAGGCATCAAACCAGCAATGACTTAGTTAAGAGTTCTAATCATGGTTACAATTGTATCATTTGATCTTGTTACATAATGTCTTATCATTTTACTAAATATCCCCTGAAATTTAAAATGATTTTACTCTTTTTTACATTATTTTATCAACTTATCTCAAATTGTTAGTCATTCACAACTTTAATCCACATTACAACAACACAATCCTAAAAGTTTTTAATATATACATTCACTGTCATGTGTTTCTTATGCTTTTATTCTCTTAATCTTGTTGTACCGATTCAAATCAGATAATTAGTTATTGGAGTTACAACTAGCACCCATTTCAACCAATAAAAAGTCTCTTGTCATTTGATTTTAACCCAACCTAACCTTTTCCACTCCCAAAGTGATTATAAAATAGACCAATTAGAAAATATAATTGCATGATTGGGTGTTATGAGTATGAAATTAACCCCAATATTGAACTCTTTGTTTCCATGAGATGATTCAATGTTGACTGAATTATTTCCTATATTTTAGGGCTATTACATTTCTTTCATAGTAAATTTCCATATTATGGAAATTCCCTTTAATCTTTCTCACTTTTTACTTACTAAAATTGGTGTGAAGTTGGTGCCTTTTTTAGCATCAACATTGCCATTCTAATGTGCTTCCATGTTTTAGTTGATGTCTTGGAGTAGCCAAGATACTAATATCAAGTCATTTCCAACTTAATAAGTCTCTTTTATGTTACATATTCTCTTCATGCTTGCTCACAAACTAGGAGTTATTTTATCATAGATTACCTACATTTCCATGAGGGAATTATTAATTGCATTTATTCCTTTCATGAGGTTGGCCCTCAGTAGGGTTACTATATACTTCTACCACTTACTAATTTTCCTCTCCAAGATTATATGGATACGATGATGGACAATATAAAACCAACAACGATAATCCTTCAACAAAATCTTGTGTATTTCTTGCCAATTGCTGCCTTGGTCTTTAGTTAAATGATCCTTTCAAACGAAAATTTATAGTTTTTTCTTTTTCAAGTTGTTATTCTTTTGGAATGACAAACTATGGCTCTGGTCACCTTGGTATCATGTTAGAGACACCTACTTTTGGATAGGTTCCACCTATGGATGGAATACCCAATACTCAAATTCTTATTTTAAAGAATTTGCTTAGTTAGGTTACTTAGTTTTTATTATCTATCACTGGTGTTACTTAGGTTTTATTATCTATCACTGTTGTTAGGAAACCACTTCATTGTTGATTACTTCCTTGGGAATTTATACTAGATGTTAAATATAAATATCGCTATGAATATCAAAATTTATAAATTTCAATCCTTACGAATTACGTATCATAATAATATTTTGTGGAAATTAACAAAAGAGTCTCGTAATTGTTATCAAGCACTCATCATACAAATGATTCTTTACATTCCATACGCAAAAACTTTCTTTGTCTTGCACATATATATCTATGTTTCATTATAGGAATTGATATTGTCCTTCATTTACCCACATGTACATCTCTTGATTTAATGAGATAGATACCTTCTTTATTGTTACTACTCATAAAATTCTCTCTCCATTCTCTATCCAATAGTGTTAATACTTGAGTTGTCCAACAAGTATTGGCTCTCCTAGGTACTAAACATATTAGTTTTGTAGGTAAAATTATTCCAACAATAGTCCAATTGGTGTTTTGATAACTTTTAACTTGCGTGCTAGAGTTCATTTCAATGTACCCTTGCTAGGATTTTTTATTTTCTTGGTTGTATAACATATATTTTTTCTATTTTCTCATTTATTGTTCATCACCAACTTTTGATTAATAATTTATGTACTCAAATATGGTGCATAATCATCATTTACTGTCACATTTTTTTTTAAACAATTGTTCTATCTCCTAGATGCTCAATAAGTTAGTCTTTGTAGATAAGGGTGGACTTAGTCATAAGTATATTAATGCTTGATAACTTATCTTATGTAATGAAATTACTTTAATCTACTCTTGACATATATATATTTTTTTGTTCCTTATTTCCCTTAATCAGGCCACAATGTTGAACCCTTTAGCTCTAATACCACTTGTCACACTCGGCAATGGCCAACAAGGATAAACTGGTTAAGTGGAAATACATTTTTTTTTACATGGAAATTCACCTTAATCATTTTTAAAACAGATGATAGTAATCAAAACATATAAATATGTTTTAAACTATGCTCGAGTCATTGTTATCAATTATAACTTTGTTTTTAGTTTCTCAAACCTTGAATTATATATATATATATATATATGAACTAAGTAATTTGATCATTGCCAATGGTTTGATTTTTATTATTTCCTTAATTTTCTTAAGGTGTCACCAACTATAGAAGTTTACTCAAGGGATTTCCTCTATATTTTGTGGGTGTGGAAGGATTATAGGGTATGCTTAATAAAATCTATTCATATATGGGGTTTGTTACAAGATATATGGGATTGTTATTCCGATGGGGTTTCTTCCCTGCTACAGAAAAACTAACATGTTTTCCTTACCTAGTACTTCTGCAACCTTATGTTACATAATAGTTCCTGATTTATATTTGACCCATCTTTTAGTTTTTACATTTCATGTAATAACACCTAGGGTTCTACTAATGATTCAGTTTCATATCGTACTTTCTTCTGTATTTGCAGTTGCTTGCATGAGCGTGTGTACATAAGGTGGGAATGTTCTTTCAGAACCATAAGGTTATGTGCATGGCCCTTAAGACATAATCCTTGTTATATTCCATAGTATTTTAATTTGCAGTGAGTTTGGATTTTGGTGAACAACAACAGTTCTTATTCTCACTTTCTTCACGGTTTTCCACTTCTCCTAACTAGTCTAAATTACTATTTTCGTTAGCATACAAGAAGTTAACATTTTTTCTGTTGTGACTCATTTGCATTTACCTTTGAAATATTTTTCAAAACACCAAAAAAGAATATATGATAGAAAATGTAAAATTTTGTGTTTCGTAGAAGAATTTTGATTTATATGTTGGTACATTAACATTACGTGGCGAGATGTGAAGGTGGTTTGTGAAGGTGGTTCGAGTTGGGCTCATTCATGTGTAGAATAGTTCAAGAGCTAGACCGATGGGCATGTTCAGAACATTGCACACCAGGCAAGGTCGAGTCGGGCTCATTCGCAAGCTCAGGAGGGACTAGCGTGGTAGAACACCAGATAAGCTCAGGAGGGTTACACCATAGAGAAAACAAACTAATTTCCCAAAGGTGGAGAAATCTTACATTTCCCTTAAAAAATTAAGAGTTTTGGAGGAGGTGCAAAGGGAAAAACAGATGGTCAAGATCAAAGTGCAGATTAGCAATGGAGTAGATCACCGGTGAATGTTAAATCACATATTGCATATCGACGAGTTTCACATTTATATGATAAGAAATTGCAAGGTAAATTGTTTAATTTGTGATGCGATATGTCATAGAAACTACGAAATGTGAAGTGTGAGTGATGATGTGGCAGATGACATGGCCTCGACCCCACAGATCGCAGGTAATTTAAGGTGACATGGCACAATGATGTGGACCTGGCCTGCATACCGTACATCACAAGTTTTAAAATTTAAGTGCAAGGGTAAGTGTTATAATCGCCGAAGTGTGATGTGCGATGCGGTGGGGCCCGATCAAAAATTGCAAGTTTTGAAGGATAACCACAAGAGGTAAGTGATAAAGTCACCGAAGTGTGATGTGCGATGCCAGGTGGGACCCGATCGCATAGCGCACATTGCAAGTTTTGAAATATAAGTGCTAAGGAAAAGTTAAAAATAATGAAATGTGAAGTGCGATGTTGGTACGGACGCGATGTGGTTCCAAGATGAAATCTAAAGGGCTTCAAGTGCGGGCTTATGAGGTTTGTGCACCATTTTATGAAGAAATATGCAAAACATGGCAGAGAGACTCGGGTAAGTGACTTGACACAGAGCCAAGGAGAAACTAAGACTAAACACAACAGGCACATATAGAAGAGGCAGAGTCGAGTAGCAGGTGACATGATGACAACGTTTGAAGCACAGAGGCATAGGCAGAGTCAGACAGAAGAATGCATAGTGGTACTGTTGGAAGCACAACAGCTGGGTTAAGTCGGGCACTGAGGCGTCGTTACAGAATTGTGCAGTTGCTGCATCATAACTATAAAGGACACCTCAGCACTTCAGGGGGACGCATCAACAACATCAGATTCAGCAAAACGAATGATATTTCTAGTTTCAATTTGTTTTTTTGGTATGATTGCATAAGTAATCTTTACAGTTTAGGTAGTCGAGTAGTTTTCAAGATTTTTAGAATCTATGCTTCTGTGATCCATATAAAATTCTAAAATCTCTTTCGGTAATAATCACATATAATGGAACATTGTCAACGCGTTTCGAACCAACCAGTGTGGTTCATCGTCAGGACTAGGTGAGAGATCAGATCAAATCAATAAGCTTAAATAGATGTAGAGATGGTTAAACTAGGCGTTCGGAAAATGGCTAGTTTGACTTTTTAATAATTTATAATGTTTTTAATTAGTAACGGCTAGTTCCCTTCTATTATTAAACCATTTAGTTAATTTATTCACTTAGTTAATAGATTAATAAAATTATTAATTTTTTATTATTAATTTTTTTATTTTTTATTTTTTATTTATTTATTTTATTTAATATATCAATTTTATTTATTTATTAAAGCAAGAGGCTTAAGTAAAAAACAATAATAATAATAATAATAAAATAAAAATAAAATAAAATAAAATAAATCAAAAAGGAAAAAAAAATTAATAAATAAATAAATGAATATAAAAATAAAAATAAAATTAAAAATAAAATATCAAACTTTCAAAAAAAAATAAAAAATGTATAAATAAATAAATTAATTAAAAAAAAGGGGCAAAAATAAAAGATAATCAGGAACATAAGGCAGGTATCCAACACCTGCTGATGTTCCAACCATCATCTCTGTTGAGATTGAGGGGTGTTTTTTCAATTTCTAAGGCCTCTCTTAATTTCCGATGATGGAAATGGTCAATCCTAGCAATGACCTTCGCCTCTTCAATGCAAATATGATGGTTAGTCTTTTCTAAATGTTCAGCTAGGGCAGAAGAGTGGGATCTTCCATGCTTAATGTCAGCAGCATGTTTAGAAATTCTTTGATTTATAACCGACTAGTTTCACCAATGTAAGGCGTCCCATAGGAACAAGGAATGATGTAGACACCTTTCCCATCCCTAGGGTCAATCGGGTCTTTAAACGATTTGAGAGAGCTGCGAATGGTGTTAAGGGGCTTGAAATATGAAGACACCCTATGCTTCCTAAGGACCCTCGAAATTTTATCATTGGTTCTTTGAATGAACGGAAGACGCACACTGTGGGACCATTGACTAGGGTCTTTATTCTTTTTAGTTAGAGGACCTTTTTCTGCTTTAAGAAAAGCTTTAAGGCTTTGCGATCTACTATAACCATTTTTACAAAAGACACTTAACAGATGAGACTTTTCCCCCTCAACGTGAGACTCATTAGAGATCCTCAACGCCCTTGTGGCCATGGTGTTTAGGACACCTAATTTTTGAGCAGGGAAATGGTGCGAACTAGCGTGAAGGTATTGCTCAGTACGAATTTTCTTTTGAAACTTGATGGGAGAAAGAACCATCATCCTTTCTAGAAATAAGAACGTCAAGGAAGGGAATGCTTCCATCTATTTCATATTCCATGGTGAATTTTATGGAGAAGAATTGATCATTAAGGTGATAGAAGAAAATATCTAACTTATCTTTGCCATGCGGCCACACGACACAAGTATCATCTACAAACCTCTTCCAAAGCTTTGATTGGAAAAGAGCCGAGGAAAGAGCCTTAGATTCAAAGTCTTCCATAAAAAAATTAGCAACAATCGTGGAAAGGGGGGAACCCATGGCAACACCACATGTTTGCTCATAGAATTCGCCTTCAAAACTAAAGAAAGTGGAGGTTAAGCAGATCCCAACTAAATGGGCCATATCAGGATCAGTAATGCGATTAATGACATCAATAGCCTCTTTTATGGGGATATTGGTGTAAAGAGAAACAACATCAAAACTAACAAACCTATCCTCAAGATCCATTCTAATGCCCTTCAACTCATTAACGAAAGAAGTAGAATCTTTAAAAAATGAGTCTGTACGACCTACGAGAGGCTTCAGTTTATGGGCTAAATACTTGGCTAGAAGGTAAGTCGGACCACCAATGGTATTAACAATGGGACGAATGGGGGCACCATCCTTATGGATTTTAGGAAGACCATAGATTCTTGGAGTAAGAGGATTGCTCTCAATCAACTTCTTACTCAGAGAGCCCAAGGAGCTACTTGATTTAATAGCATCATTGACAGCCTTGGAGATCTTTTTTAAGGGATTTTTAGGAAGTTTCCTATAACTCCCACTATTTTCCAAATGATCTAACATTTTCATCCTATAATCCTCCTTGTTAAGGATGACAACCACACCACCTTTGTCAGCTTTAAGAACAACAATATCCTTATTATTATTTAAGGATTTTAGAGCTTCAAACTCGGGCTTGCTTAAGTTGCTCTTGGGGGGCTTGGATTTTTTTAAGATAACCACACAATCTTGCCTAATGATGTCCTTGGAGGAATCCAGCAAGTCTCTAATACCAAATTCAATGTCACAAATAATATCATGGATGGGGATTCTTTTGGGGGCTAAGGCAAAATTCAAGCCTTTTTCTAAGAGACTATAAATGGAAGGGTCAAAACAGAATCTAGAGAGATTGACAACATTATTCTTAGAGTTATTATTAATATTATTAATCTTACTAATGGTATTACTACTTTTATTAATAAACTTATCTTTATAATTATTATTATCACTATTCTTGATAAAATGTTTATGTTTATTATTATAATCATGTTTAATAATAACACTATAATAACACTCTTAGTTTTCAAGAATTTCGGTAGTTACAAACTACTTTGATGTATTTAAGTAGATAGAAATAAAAAAATGGGTCCTGACTTTTGGACCTCTGGATGATTATAAACTGAATTTTCTGAGAAATAAATGAAAGAAGATCAAGTTTCTTACACTTGTTGATGTTGATATGTCTTTCCAGTTTTTCTCTATGTTTATTCCTCTCTGAATGAAGTGAAGTAATGTAGATGTCAGTCTCTTAATTACATCGGTAAGTAAAATTTAAACAACCTTAATTTTCTTCCCTTCACAAATTCTCCCTGAAACTTAAAAGTAATATATTCTGTGTTTAGAACATATTATTTTGAGTTTCCCCTCTCTTAGAAAACTCCTAATGAAACTTTAAAGTAATGGATTCTGTGTTTACAACATATTATTTCGATTTTCCTCTCTCTCTATGAATTTCCTCTAAAACTTAAAAGTGGTAGATTCCTTGTTTTCAGCATATCATTTTGAGTTTCCCTTACAGTTCCTCTTTTCATTTCATTCAAATATCAACAGTTTATGGCATTGTGAAGGGTTTCATTATCTCAGATTATTGAGGGTATTAAGTGATTAAATTACAAAGGTGTTAAATAGAGGCCATTTGATATTGTAATTATGACATACATTTGTAAAATGCCTTAAGCATTGATTCCTTACCACAGCCAAGGGATTGTCTCTTGAGATACAACGTGTTCTACCCATATATATATATATATATATCTTAAAAAAAGAAACTATGATTCAAGGTTATTCTGAGAATACTTTCATCATTTAACTAGGATAATGATACCAAAGTTATCACCAAACTCTTTCTAAAACTTCACATTCCTTAATGCGCAGTAATTTCCTATAATGCCTTTAGAATTTTTAATTCATTAAATAAAATTTACATTCAGAACATAAACAACCATTCTAATGAAAAAAAGGCATACAGTCTGAAACCCAAGATACTTATTTGTATACTCAATTAACAGGAAATTACATGGAGCTGAAGACATCTTCAATTACCCAAGAGAAGTTTTCACTCACGGAGAAACTCTCCATTCAATGTCTCAACCAGTACTACATACCATAGTATTTACAAATATAATTTATTGTAAGTACAAGAAATATTTCCCATTCTATTCATTATTCAACTAATCAACATTGTGATTACAAAATACACTCATTCCACAATAATTACAGTCGCAATAAAATTGTTGGAGAAATATAAAGAGAAAATTAGTTGTTTTCGTTTAGTCTACTAGGAGAAGCCAAAAGGAGCAATAGCACTCCTCCTGACCATTGATAATGGTACCTTTACAACTTCTCCCCCCATTCCAGTTTCCACTGGCCAACCAGCTTAGGAATACCTTATCTAGTGGCATCCTAACCTCCCTCAACAACGTCCTGTTGAGGAATCCAACTATTTTTCTATTTCCCTTCCTAGATGCCTCATTTTTTCCTCTTACCCCTCTTGGATTCTTTCACCAAAATGAGATTATATATCTCTAGGGATAGGAGTAACCATCTCTAACTATCTGGTAAGTGAAAATTTACCCTAGTGTCTTTTCCCGTAAATTTCGTGGTTGACCATAACCAATTTTAAAATAAAATCAAAATAAACTTTAAATAATAAATTTCCCAAAGCTCACTGAATTACTCCAGTAAAACTAAATTAACTATTTACTTTTCACTAGGTGGTGTTACGTCTTTCCCCTTTTGATTGAAACATTGTCATCAATGTTTCCTGCCCTTCAACACAGGATGGAATATGCTTATGCATAAAAAATTTATTCCCATCTTCACAAGTAGTCTTTCCCGGTTGAAGTACCTCCACCGCACTTTGATAACTACTTGTTTTTGTATCACCATTTCCTCTAAATGAGAACATGTAATGGTTAGGTTATGGTCATCCTTCCTAGTTTGATCTACATTCACCACCCTTGTGGTCAGATGTTTCTCATCAATACTTATTTAAGATCATATATACATACATCATTTAAATCTTCATTACTACAATATCAGTTGTTATCTATATACCCATAAAAGATTTTTTTCATATATCATAACCAAACAATGGTCAATAACATGCACTCAATATGAGTTAGTAGTATCATTATAACCACATCATTATAAATTATTTTATTTACCCAATAATTTCGCCAATAGAAAAAGACCACTCCAAGTAGTTCTACAACAAATTTTAGTCCACAAAGGTATCAACTCTATCTGCATTACTTGCTAATAAATAATAATGATATGTTCATAATTCAATCATTCTTGTCTGTGATGAGATATTGTACTAATTGGCAGTATTATGCCTTTAACTTCATTCAAATATTTATGCATACTAGTTTTACAGGAGTAAAGTTTAGGATGGTTTCTTTCCTTTTCCATTAGTATAATGATATCTACTTGCCCAAGTAGCTTAATCATGTTCATCTCGGATTTCCCCCATTTTTTTTTAATCTAGTAATTAAATTATTTGGAATCCAATGCAACACCAAGCCCACTTTGCAGCCTACTTTTAGTTTTGGCTCTTTTTCCTGTCGCATTGCAGATCATGGATAAATGTTGTACACAATTTTATTCCATGTATATTCATGGATTTTTTTTTTAAACTTGTGTATGCCTATTAATTATCCCACACTTCCTCTGATAATATAGTATAGAGCTCTTCTTATATATCAATTCTTTAACATGTTACTCACTTCATTCGATCATTAGGTTACTTAATTAATGTATCCTTTAGGTTCATGTGGTTTTATAAAATTATTAACATTATTAAGTCCATGTGGGGTTAATTATCCATTTCACAATAGTCATATTGTTGACATATTTTTTCTTTTTTCTTTTAACTTAGGTGGACTTGATTTCGTCCACATTATTTATCCACTAACTACTCACCATTTCACATATAAATCTTAATCAAATTTTTATATTCAATTATTTTTCTTTTTAAGGTTCCCTTCTTTACTTTTGTTCTTATTTAGGCTTAAAATCACATAATAATACTAATAGTCTCACTATGGTGACTTAAGAGCACTACATGAAATAATATATTATACTTAAAATCACCAAGTCTCGCAACAATTCTTCTCATTCCATTACCTTAGTGTGGTTATCTCGACATGGTATTTATAAGAAAAATTTCTAGTCAATCATTTAACCCAACTCTATTTGTATCCATAGGAATCGTAATTAAGGTATTTATCTGGAAATAACATTGAATAGTGACACATTTCTCTTTCCATGTAAACAGACATAAGTGCTACTTTTAATAATGTGCCATCAACATTCTCCTTTCTCAAATTTAAATTTGGTTAAAAATAGGTGCTATTTCGCTTACCTTATCATTCTCACCTATCTGTTCATTTCTAATCATCATTTTGCATGAACCCACCATCCATTCCCTGATGCATTTGAAGACAACATAATGTAATATACCTAATCGTTGTTGAGTGTTCCTCACACCCTTATACATGTACATATATGTATATTTCCCTTTTCAACTTATGATAATAGCCAAAAATTTTAAGAAAAGACATCAAACTAGCAAGGACTTAATTAAGAGGTCTCAACATAGTTACAATTGTATCATTTGAAATTGTTATATAATGTCCTGCAGTTTTACTAAATCGTAGTTGAAATTTAACGTGATTTTACTCTTGTTTACTTTATTATATTAACTTATCTCAAATTTTAAGTCATTCAAAAATTTAATCCACATTACGACAAAAACACCTCAAATTATTTCATATACACATTCGTTATCATGTGTAGCGTATTTCTTGTGCTTTCTTTTTTCTCGTTGTATCTATTTTTTTTAACATCTACAATTGTATCATTCCACCCCCCCCCCACCCCCCCACCCCCCCCCCACCCCCCCAAACAATTTTTTTTAAAATTATTATTTCCTGCACATTTCCCGCAGTTCTACTAGATTTCCCATGAAATCTAGCTTGCATCTTTTTTGATAATCCTGTTGTACCGATTCAATTCAGATCTTTAGTTATTGGAGTTATAAATAGCACCCATTTCATCCAATAAAAATATCTTGTCATTTTATTTTAACCCAACCTAACATTTTCCACTTTCAAATCAATTATAAATAGACCAATTAGAAAATCATTGCATGACCTGGTGTTATGAATATGAAATTAACACCAATCTTGAACCCTTTGTGTCCATCAAGTACACATGATTGAATGTGAGTATGAAATTAACACCAATCTTGAACCCTTTGTGTCTATCAAGTACACATGATTGAATGTTGGCTGTATTATTTCCTATATTTTGGGGATATTTCTTTTCTTTCATAGTAAATTACCATATTATGGAAGTTCCCTTGAATCTTTATCACTTTTTACTTACTAAAATTAGTGCGAAGTTGGTGCCTTTTTAGCATCAACATTGCCATTTTGATGTGCTTCCATGTTTTAGTTGATGTCTTGAAGTAGCCAAGATACTAATATCGAGTCATTTCCAACTTAACAAGTTTCTTTTATGTTACATCTTCTCTCCATGCTTGTTCACGAAATAGTAGTTCTTTTATCATAGATTACTTGCATTTCCATTAGGGAAATATTATTTTCCTTTGTTCCTTTCATGAGGTTGGCCCTCAGTAGCGTTACTCTATACTTCTACCACTTACTAATTTTCTTCTCTAAGATTATATGAATATGATAATGGACAATATAAAACCAACAATGATAATCCTTCAGCAAAACCTTGTGTATTTCATGCCAATTAGTGCTTTGATCTTTAGTTAAATGATCATTTCAAAATATAATTTACAATTTTTTCCTTTTCAAGTTTTTATTCTTTTGGAATGGCCTACTATGTCTCTGGTCACCCTGGTCTGATGTGAGAGACACCTACTTTTAGATAGGTTCCACCTATGGATGGAATACCCAACACTCAAATTCTTATTTTAAAGAATTCTCTTAGTTAGGTTATTTATGTTTTATTGTTTGTCAATCTTATTAGGAAACCACATCATTGTTTATTACTTCCTTGAGAATTTATACTAGATGTTTGATATAAACATTGCTATGAATATCAACCTTAAAAATTTCAATCCTTATGAATTATGTATCATAATAATATTTTGTGCAAATTAACAAAAGAGTCTCATAACTGTTACCCAACACTCATCATACAAATGATACTTTACATCCATATGCAACACCTTTCTTTGTCTTACACATACCTATATGATGTTTCATTATACAAATTAATACTTTCCTTCATTTACCCACGTGTACATCTCTTGATTTAACTATACATATACATTTTCATCGTTACCGCTCATAAACTTCTCTCTCCATTCTCTATACAATAGTGTTAATCCTTGAGTTGTGCAACAACTATTGGCTCTCATAGGTGCTAAACATATTAGTTTTGTAGGTAAAATTATTCCAACAATAGTCCAATTGGTATTTTGATAACTTTTAACTTGCATGATAGAGTTCATTTCAATGTAACCGTGCTAGGATTCTTTATTTTCTTGGTTGTATAACATAGAAATTTTTTTATTTTCTAATTTATTTTCCATCGCCAACTCTTGATTAATAATTTTTGTACTCAAATATGGTGCTTAATCATCATTTACTGTCAATTTTTTTAACAATTGTTCGTTCTCCTAGACGCTCAATAAGTTATTCTTTGTAGATAAGGGTGGAATTAGTCATAAGTCGATTAATACTTGATAATTTATCTTATGTAATAAAATTTCTTTAATGTGATCTTGGTAGGGATTTTTTTTTTTTGTTACTTATTGCCCTAAATCATGCCATAGTGTTGAACCCTTCACCTCTGATACCACTTGTCACACTCACCAATGGCCAACAAGGATAAACTCGTTAAGTAGATTTTGTATTTTATTTTACATGGTAATTCACCTTATTAATTTTTAAAATAAATGAGAGTAATGAAAACATATAAATATGTTTTAAACTATTTTTGGCTCATTGTTATCAATTATAAATTTGTTTTTAGTTTTTCAAACTGTGAATTACATTATATATATACGAGTTTCTATTTACATGGTCTCGTTCCCTAGCCTTATGGTGAACGAGATACAACATCCCGTAATGGTTTCCACTTGTTAGAGGTTTTTTAAATGAGACACTCATTTCAGCTGCTCAAGGAAAATAGGTGGCATCATCCAGGGCATTCGATTTCAAACCCTAGATTGTATGGTGGAGAGGTGTTGAGTTAGTTTATGCCAACCACCTCATCTCGGCCTCCCGTTAGAAACCTCTCATTCTACCATTAGGGGAATTTTTAGGTCTAAAATGGGCCTCCTAAGGAAATTATAAAATAATAGTGGAAATAATAAAGTGAGGTTTGATTACATCATCAAATTTTATAGGGAAAAAAGAAAAAAACTGTTTTTTCAACTCGTATTTTCAACTTCTCTCCCTATAGGTTTACTAAAATTTCAAGCAAGAGCACTCGTTGGATGAAAAAATTGATTCCACATCCAAGGAAACCGATGTTGAACACTTTTAATGGACCCTCATACACGAAAAATTAGAAATACATGAAAAACATGATTACAATCACGTTTTTTCATGTATTTCTCATTTTTCATGCAGCATGGTCCATCGAAAGTATGCAACATGGGTAATCCTTGGATGAGGAATTAAATTTTTGCATCCAACGAGTACTCCCACTTGAAATTTGAGTAAATGATCTAAAAGGAGTGTATTATTTTGCTGTGCTAAGTGTCCTTTCAATATTAAAAACATGTACAATTTGTATCCATTTGTTTGCTTAAGGAATGAGTATTTTAACCATGAAACATAGATGAATTTGTGAACTTTAAGCATGAAAATAAGCCTTAAAAACACCATACAATAGCGCATAATAGAGAAATACAATCACACATAGGTTTTACACAGTAGGCACGATGAAGCAGTTCAACCCTCCTAGGCTACATCTGTTGGTCCAACTCCCAATGGCATGTCCCTCTTTGTCATTATCCTCAAAATTGCAAATTACATGTGTTTACAGGCCTCTAATGGTTGTTTTCTCTACACCAATGGCTCTAGAATGCTTAAATTAGTCTAGGTAGACTCTTGTTTCACTAAATTTGGTCGAAAATTGACCTCCCAATGCATTTTTTCTGATGTCAGCTAGAAAAGCTCCACCAAAAGTGAATAATGGCACTTAACTGTGGCTAAAAATAGAAAAATCCCTAATTTTTAGGGTTGGTGCCAAAATTCCCACCATTCTGACCATTTGGTTTAACATTAAACAGTTTGGGTGGGGTGGTCACATGCCAACCCCCCGCCTTTTAGTCCACAGTCTAACTGTTTTATTCCGCATGGCTTGGAACCTGGAGCTATACGGTTCTGCTAACCCATTTGAATTAACCGTCATATTAAAATCCACTATGTGATAGGTGTTTTAACTCTCTGCCGGATAAGCCGCCCAACAAACCTTCAACTGAAACATTAACTATTACCTCGTGACATGTGATCGTATCCATCACCGGAAGTTACGGTTCATTGCTGCGGTTTTATAAAACATTTGATGCCATGTTTTAACTCTGGTCCATGTCACTGCAACCTTTACCACCGGTGTTAAGGTTTTTTAGCCACCCGTGCTGAAGTTTGATGTGGGGTTGTAATACACCATGTGACCAGTAATGTTTCGGGCCACCAGAGGGTTGGGACCGCTGACAGCCCCCCCCCCCCCCCTCAATTTTAAAAATTTAACACAATAAATTAATGCGGAAGACTATATGGTTAAGTGACATGCGGTAGGCAGAATGGTCAAAGGTCTTCGCCGGTAGGCCAAGGTCACAGGGTCGACCCCCCACCCCCCTGACTCCAACCAAATTTTACCACAGCCTCCTGAGGACACATGGTAGCTTTCGGGCTTGCCACGTGTCGCTTACCCAATGACCCATTTAAAAAAATACCAACGGCCAGAAACACATCTCAGATCAATGATCCACAACATTCCATGTTTCGAAATCCTATTAACTTAGGAAAACGAAATATTCTAGGAATATGCCACCTGCTGACTGGGCATCCGAGTCACAAATTTTTTGTTGTTTGGGAAAACGAACAGAACACAATATCTTCCTCATATGACATCGGTTTTTCGAACCATTCATGGCGCCATAATCGCAATGATGAGACCTTTCTGGTCGCTCAGGTTTGGTATAGTTTCGAGAACTTTCAATTTTGAGCATAACACATGATCTCCTGATCACACCTCCCCATTCGGAAGCTTTTGGACCCTAAAAGACTTTAATTACTAGTTAAAACGATGAGGGAATAGATCCCTCACCTTTTCCACTTCCATCCATCTTTCCTTACTTGGTTTGCTGCCCTTGAACCCAATCCAAAGATAATCGATACTTCCCCTCTTAGAAGTGCGTGTCCTCTTGTCAAGGATGGAATCCTCCTTGAGCTTGTCTAGAAATTTTGGTGAGAAATATTCTATATATGGCAACTGAATATCATTCCCTTGATCATCAATCAAAAGAGGCTCATACAAATGTAAATTTTCCACATTGACAACAGAATACATTTGCATATATGAAGGCAAGTCAAGTTGAAATGCATTATTACCAAATTTTTTAATGATCTTGAATGGATCATAGCGAATGGGCTTGAGATTTTTACCTTCTCCTTGCATCCTTTCTTTGCTTATGTGCAACCATACTTCATCTCCATCTTGAAACTTGTGATCAACTCTATGTTTTTCATGCCTCTCCTTGTATTTTCTTTGGCTCTTCTCAAGCTGTTCTTGAACTTGTTGATGAATAATCTGAATTTTCTCAATGAACTTTCGAGCCTTGTCAATATCACTATGCCCATCAATTCCAACATCCTTCTCAAAGATGAAGTCTAATGGTGATTTCGGTAAATACCCAAAACAAGCTTCAAAAGGTGAAGTACTTGTAGAAGAGTGCTTGGCCCAGTTGTAAGCGTGCTGAATGTAATGCAGTTGTTCATCCCACAACTTGGGATGTTTGCTGCAATATACTCTCAATAGATGCACAACGGTTTTGTTCAACACCTCGGTTTGGCCATCAGTTTACGGATGAAAAGAAGTACTCTTTTTCAACTTTGTGTCCATCATCTTCCAAGATTGGACCAAAAATTCCCAACGAACCTGTAATCCCTGTCACTAACAATAGAAGTTGGCAAACCATAATGAACCCATACATGTTGAAAATAAAGTTTAGTAGTTTGTTCAGCAGTAATGTTTTTCTTACATGGCATAAGTATACACATTTTACTGAATCTATCCACAACTACATAAATATAATCATGTTGTTTTATTGACATAGGTAGACCTCCAACAAAGTCCATGGAGACACTCTCCCATGGCCTTGATGGTCAGTAGTGGCGTGTACAGCCCAAGATTCCTATTGCTAGGCTTGCTTGTTGCACACATACAACAGCCTCTTATAAAATGTGACACACTATCTATCATGCGAGGCCAATAGCAATACCTTTGTAGATGCGCCACTATTTTTCTTACCCCAAAGTGTCCAAAAATAAGAGATGAATGAGCCTCTCTTACGACACTAAGTCTCTCTCCTTGTGGTATACACAACTCGCCCAAATGAAACAACAAATTTTTATGCATGTGATAATCATTTCCTCAACTTGATTCCCTTCACTCAAACTAGCAGACACATCTTGAAAATTAGCATCAGATGCATACTGTTCTATGTAGCTCTCATGTACAATAGAATCATTTTTAAGAAAAGTAGAAGCACTTATAATTGGCCTTGAAAGAATATCAACAAATTTATTGAAAATACCTTTCTTATACCTTATAACCAAGTGAAACTGTTGAAGAAATCCCATCCAGCTGAAGTGTCATGATTGCTGCAATTTTGTTTGCGACTGCAAGTATTATAATGGTTGGTGATCGATATGTATAATCGTCTCTTTACCCATCAAGTAATGTTTCCACTTCTTGACGCTTTGTACCAACACATACAACTCTTTGTCATATGTTGGATAATTATTTACAGCACCATTGAATGTTTTAGAATGAAAAGAAATAGGCTTACCATGCTGCAAAAGTAGTGCACCCATGGCATAATCACTAGCATCAGTTTGAATCTCAAATGGCTGTCTCAAATCTGGTAATGCAAGAACCATAGCTGAACTGGTCTTGTCTTTTAAAGCTTCAAAAGCTTGCTGTTGTTTTCCTCCCCTTTGGAATCCTTTCTTCACACTTGTCACTGCATGCATAGGAGCTGCTATGGAAGAAAAGTTAGTAATAAAATTTCTCCAATACTGAGTTGCGCCTAAGAAACTTTTTACCTCGGTTACTGACTTGGGACTGGGCCAATTCACAATGGCTTCCACTTTAGAAGGATCAATTCTCAACTCGCCTCCTCATACAATGTGTCCCAAATAAACTAGAGAAGTCTTTCTAAATTCACACTTTGACATCTTAAGAAATTATTCTCTTTCTTCAAAACATCTAGTACCCTTTTTACATGCAAGACATGTTCTTCTCTTGTTTTTTTGAAAATGAGTATATCATCTAAATACACAATCACAAAGTCATCAAGAAATGGATGCAAAACATTATGCATGAAATTCGTTGGTGCATTACACAAACCAAACTGCATAACCAACCACTCAAAGAGTCCTTGTTTGGTTTTGAATGCAGCCTTCCATATGTCACTTTCTGCAATTATTACTTGATGATATCCACTTCGTAAATCTAACTTAGTGAAAAACTTTGCTTCTTTAAGCTAATCTAGCAAATCATCTATCCTTGGCAGTGGGTATCGATTCTTTACCATTATCTTGTTCAAAGCTCCGAAGTCAACACACATGTGCCAAGTCCCATCTTTCTTTGGAATCAAGACTATGGGTGAACCGCATGGCGAAGTGCTTGGCCTTATGAGTCCCTTGTCCAACAATTCCTTGACTTGCCTCTTTATTTCAGCATTATCCATTATTGACATGCGATACATGTTGATGTTTGGAAGAGGAAAATATTGTTGTAACTAAATCTCATGTTGAATCTCCCTTTTAGGAGGCAATCCTGTTGGCTCTTGAAACATCTCATGATGTGTGTTGTGGATCATTTTCTACATGTCCTTTTTATAGTTCATTTCGAAATTTTAGAGAAAAAATAAAAAAAAAATAAGAATTCGAAAATGTGCTATAGTATGAAGTTGTTAATACTTTAGCATAAACAAAAAGAGGAATGCAATGTATTTCTAATTTTTCTATACATGAAGCGGTCGTCAGCCTTAGGTCGATATATATATATTTCAAGGTTAAGACCCGAGCAACTTCCGGAGCGGAAGTCACAATCACACAAAGAAGCTTACGGATAAGCTATTGCGGGGGGTGAATCAGCCCGTCGGTTATCAAATCCCGACCCCCTGCAGTTGACCAGTCAGATCTTGGAAATGCCGTGATCAATGGCTGGGATTTATTACGGGGGGTATGGATCAAACTCTTCCGCCGTACTCACAGACCCCCCACAATGACGTCATCAGCCGAGATGGAAAACAGCTGTCATCCACTGTCAACTATTTTTCCACGTCACTCCTGCATTTATTATGGTTTCCATAGCCTATAAAAGGGGTTCTTCCATCCCGTTTTGATTTATATGTGACTGTTTGCCCTGTTTAACCGCGTCCCGCCACCTTTGCATTATCCATTGCCTCGCAAATTTCTTTCGAATTCCTGTCAGCCATGGCCAAGCGAACATCGTTGTCTGGTTCATCAAGTCTCAGTCCCCTCCTAGATAGCGAGAAAGATGTTCATGATACCGCGTCGTCCGTCAACCACCCCCTATTACATTACCAAGTAACCTTGAACACTGACAAGTCCCCTGTGTTCTCTGCTATGAAAAGTTCGGGTGTGTTGTCCGCTTGTGTTCCAAAAACTCACTTCTTCCCCGAATTCATTTCTTGGTTAGTTTCGTCTATGTACCCTGGCAAGTGTTTCGTTATGAATTCTCAGGGGAAAAATATCCTGCAGGTTTCAACACAATTAATACGTCAAGCATTATGTTTTCCAGAAGATGAGTCTCCATTGCAGTTCTCCGAAGATTCGTTGGCTCAGTATTTCGAGGAGCTTTCAAATGAAGAGTTTAATCGTTGCATGTCGTTTTTGATACCAAGTCCAAAGAAAACTCAATTTGAAGCAGGAAAGTTCAGTTTGGAGGCGTTCAGTGTTCAGTATAGGCCAGTTCCTAGCTGCATTATGGAGATTTTGGGAAGAGATGATGATCACGAAATTGATAAAGCAGTCTTGGGGATGTTCGCTCTTATGATGAAACCAGGGGTGGTGCTAGACATCCCGTCTTTTTGGCAGGAAGTAGTAAATTCCCAATTGATCGCCTTCCCTCTAACAGGTTTTTTCAGATTTCCATCATTGGTAGTTTACTTATTTTTATATCAAAATGTTGAAGAGTTCATGAGTGTGGGTTTAAATATAATGGATAGTAATAAAAATAAGCAGTCAGTTTTATTCTGGACCGATATGGTTAGAAAAGAAGAGAACGAAGCCGGGCTGTTTGAATTTGCTGACCATTTCATGACTACTGCTTATAAAATTCTGAATGGAACTCTTCCTCCATGCTTTCTGCCAAAGGCCCAGGAGTTCTTACAGTTAGGACCCAATTGTAAATTTGGAGACTGGTTTGTTTTTGAAGATTACTCTGAGATAAGGCTGTATGGAGTTAGTATTGAGCCCTATAGGCTCCCAACCTTTGTTCCCATGAGACTTTTTGCCCTGGAATTTATAAGGCAAAGTATTAATGTAGATCAAGTTCATTTTCTGCCCATGAAGAAAGGATTGATGTACAAGTTGCCTATGAGTGTAGGCCCTTTTGTTGTTAACACAAGACAAGCTTTTGAAGAAGTATCAAAAATATTGGAAGGGACGCAGTTGTTGTTGGGAGAGAAATGGCCCTATGATCCACATGGGATAATTTCTCAGAAAAGGGTTGAGAATGGGTATGCTGCATTTACTCATGTAAGTAAACCTGATTTGGAGAAACTGGCTAATCCAGGAGGGTCAAGTTCATCAAAGACCAATATTCAAAAACCTGCAATTTTGGAAAGAATGAGCAAAAGAGGTAGAGAGGATGTTATTGAAATTGATGATGAGGAGCCCCGAGAGGAAAAAGGGACCAAACTAGCCGAAGACCATTCTTCCAATTCACCTAGTTTTACTCTCTAGGTCAATGAAGAACAAGATTGCCCCTCATCTCCTAGTAGACAGGAGCTTCATTTGGAAAAGGCTCCTTCCATGAAGCAAGTGTTCACACAGATTGAGGAAAGGAACCAGAGGATAAAAGCCAATATAGAAGCACAAGCAGAGCACCATATACATGCTGACCAAACTAGACTATTGACTGTGATGGATCTGGAGAAAGATCAGTTTAAGATGGCTCTGTCACATCCGGCAGGAATGTCCCTTGGACCTTCGGGCAGCTTTAAGGAGTTAAACATAGTCATGGATGTTAAAAAGATCCCCTTGTGGGACAAAATGAATCTTCACATGCAGACCGGTCAGCTAATTGTAAATGATTTGAGCAAGACCAATGCTACAACAGTCAAGACTGAAAACATGCTTGCAAAGGTCATCAAACAATGCAAAATGGAGAAAGCTAATGCAAGGGCATTAACAACTCAAAATGAAGAGCTGAAGAAGATCATTATGAAAATCGGTGTAGATCCGAATGATAAAGCCGCAATTCAAAAACTTATGAAAAGTGCAGAAGCAGAAATATCTTCATTAAGGAAAAAGTTGAAATTACCAGCTACAGAGCACTCATTGGCGGCCGAAGTAGCTGAGGTTGAAAAGGAGAAAGAGGAATTGCGACAGCAGTTGATGAAGAAGGACGAAGAACTCACTAAGGTAAAGTAGACTGCTATAACCTTACAGAATCAAATCGAGAACCATACTTGTACTTTTGATTTTTCTGCAGGTGGAGCTGATCCTCAAGCCCAGGTTATTTAGCTAAACACAGAATTAAAGATGGCGGAAAGAGATTGTAAACAAGCCCAATCAGAATTGGCCACAGTTACCAAGATGATGCAAGGATGGGAAGGAAAATCACATGAGAACGAGCAGAAGCTACAGAAAGCTGAGGATGAAATCAAAGAGCTCAAGGAGAAATTAAAGGGAAATATTTCCCTTATCAAAGCTAAGGATATCATCTGGAACGAGATCATTTCAGAAATGCAGTCAAAATGGGATTCCATGAGTATAATTGCCAGAGAGAAAAGCATTGTTTCAGAGCATGAAAAGGAACTTTTATCTGAGAAGCAGGCCGCTATTAAAAGAGCGAATTGGGCCAGAAAATTCATAAACTTTATTAATGCCAAGACAGATGAAGAGTTAGGAGATATGGGGATACAGGATAGGTACTTCTATGCTGAAGAGGTAAATAAAATGATCATAAAAAACGACCTTCTAAAGGCCGCAGAGAAGCGGTTACAGGGAATTAAAGAGATAATTAAGAAATTTGATATATCATTTGACAAGTTGACGAGAACAGGTTTGCCCTCATGCTCGAAGGAGAGAGGAGAGATTATGTCTTGAAAATTCTATGAAGATCAGTTGATATTTGCAAAAAGTAGAGCAGATGGCAGACATGAGAAGAAACAGGTTTTAAAGGGAGAAACGGTATTTAATTTCTTACAAAGGCATTTCCTTCTGCTATGGATGGTGAAGACATTATTTACAGGTAATCTTACTCACATTCAGGTTGTTGTGTTTACACTGGAGTATCATCGTTATAAGAATGCTCCGACGACTCAAGATAAGCTTTGGAAAGAATGCAAAAGATTTTCTATGGACACAGAAAAGGGAACTCCAGCCACTCAGCCACAAGTAGCCGTTCAGCCACCAATAGTCATTGAGACAACCACTATTTCAGGAGCATCAGCTCCCTTAGATTAGGGATTATCACATTTTATCATGTTTTAAATGAAGTCATGTAAATGTAATAGAACTTTACGAGGCATGTACCTCCACTAGGTGAGCAGTTAAGCAGTTAGAGTTAGTTAGAATCGGTTTCATTACTGGAAACCATTTTGATCATATTGTATTTAAAGACAGTTGAAAGAATGAAGAAGGTTCTGAGTTTTGGACCTTGAAGGCTAATTTTGTACTGAAAAATATTGAATGAATGAAAATTTTTTGCAAGTTTCCATCATTCCATCTGTGTTGAAGAGTTTTCTTGGTTTTTCATTTCATTTCCATATCTGTGAATATAGTAGAGTGATTTGAGCTGCAGGTCTCTTGATATTTGTGTATCTAAGAGTTAAACATCCTTAATGGGCACTCCTCTATTTTAGCTTTATTGTTGCTCACTTCTTCAGGATTTTATAATGGTAGATTCTGTTTTCAGCAGCATGTCAATTTAAAATCCTTTTCTTTCTTCGTCTTTCATTCGCTCACTTCAATATAAAGGGAACATGGCATTGCAGAACTTGTAAAGATTTGATATTTGGGAAATATATCATTAATATTTGAAGGTTTAATTAACAGAGACAGACATACGTTTTTTGTGACATAATCTTTAATTTCTTGAGCACGGATTCCTGTACACAGCAAGGAATTGTTTCTCAAGGAACAACATTAATTGGCGCCGTTGTCGGGGATCGAAGAGTTGAAGATTTTCCCTGGGTTTTGTTTTACGTTTCCTCTAGTTGTTCAGAGAGGAGGAAATAGTACGCTGTGATTTTTTGAAAATAGCTCTGGCTCCCAAGAAACCTCATACGAGGTCAGATACCTCTCAGCAGACAGTTCCCGTTTTGTCAGATCCTGAGAAGCTAGTTTCAAAGAAGGGCTAGAAACCAAAAATATTAGATACACCTGAAACTACACTGCTCGCACCTGGCAGCAGTTTACACATTTTCTCATCCAAGAAAGCTTCCAAGAAACTCATTTTCTCGGAAGAAGAATCATCACCATCACCCATTCATTTTCAAGAACCCACATTAGAAGAGCAATCTTTGGAGTTTGTGTCTTTTCCTTTTATAGAAACTCAGCCCCATACAACTGCCAGCTCTTCTGCGATCGTTCATAATCCAATTCCTATATTAGTTGTTTCACCTCATTCATCTTTTCCTACAACTGGTATTCATTTTAGCCCCGCTCAAGGAGCAGTTAACCCGGGCGTAAACATGGCAGTTCCCGCAGCCCCTGCTTTCTTGATGAACAAATATGCACCATTAAATATACCACAACCACTGCATGATATGCCTTAGGAGTATCTCAAGTTACTCCCTAGATTTACTGGTGAAGATGAAATAACCGCAGAACAGCACCTGCCCCTGTTTTGCACTTTTGCAGAGAATTTAAACGTTAAACATTTGGATGTTGTTATGAGACTCTTTGTTCAGTCTCTAAGTGGAGAGGCAAGGAAATGGTTCAAAGGATTACCAAATGGTTCCATTAATGATTGGGATGCCTTAGAAAGACGTTTTATTGAGAGATGGGGCGAAAAAAGGGACCACGGCTATTCTTTGACAGAATTTAATGCAATCAAGAAGAAATTCGATGAAAATATGAATGATTTTGTTAAAAGATTTAACAAATTGTATAATAGTTTGCCTGTTGAAATGAAACCCCCTCCTATTGGAGCAAGGGTTGTTTTTGCTAGTGCTTTTGAACCAGAATTCAGTTTCACATTGAGGGAAAGAAGGTCTCCTACATTGGAACAAATTCAAACTGATGCTCTGGAGATTGAAGTTAATATGTCCGCTGCCGGTAAAGTTTCAGATAAAGGAAAGGCTAAGGAAGAAGCCTCAGCTCAAGATCAGAGAATTGAAGACATGACTAAGGTCATAAATAATCTTTCAAATAAATTGGTAAAGTTGGAAATATATAGTAAGCCTGCAAGACAGAATAGAGGGGTTTTTAATCCCCAATTTAAGAAACAGCCCCTGCAAATTCTACAAAGAGAAAGAAAATATCAAGATCAGGTGCAAGCACCTTTGTACATAGAGGCAGCCCCGTCCCGTTCAGCAAATGAAGATGACGAGAGAGAAGATGATGCTCAGATCTCTGCTGTGTATATGGAAGATGATGAAACAGAAGAAGAAATAGATGAAGAAAGGGTGAAGGAAGAGGAAGAAGCTAATCTCTCATTCGATCAAGAAGAGATGGATGATTACTGCAGACAATTCATAGACTTTATGCAATCTGAGTTGCATAAAAAGTATGATTTGAGGTCAAAAAAGAGGTTAAGGACGCAAGATAATGAAGAAAAAGAATCAGAAGTAGCACCTACTCCAATGGCGACTCCATTACAGAAAGGAAAGCAGCAAGTTGAAACTTCTCAGACGAAAGTTAAAGATTCTAACATTTTGGAGAAAGTGGTTACGATTTCTAACCAAAATCTAAGTTCCAAAAAAGATCAAGAAGAACCTAAAAAGTTGACAAAATCAAATCAAACTTTCAGTTTTTCGAAAGAGTTAGAAAAAGTGAAAATACAAGTACCTCTTCTTGAACTAATAAAAACACCGGGTTACAAGAAAGAGATTGCTGAATTTATCAATCTGTCTCAACCTGACGAAGTGAGCGATACAGTAAATCTGCAGGAAGAAAAGCCAATGGTGACATTTGGACCTCATGTTGAAGAGGTAGATTCATATGTTCCTCCTTTTTATATATCTCTTCTCTTACATGATTTCGTTTTGCACAATTGTATGCTAGATTCTGGCGCATCACACAATCTGATGCCATTGAGTGTGATGAAGGACTTAAATTTACAAATCACCAAGCCATATAGAGATCTTTACTCTTTTGACTCAAAGAGGGTTAATTGTGTGGGTCTTATTAAAGATATGGTTGTTTCATTGGCTCAAATCCCAGCCAAAAGCATTATGATGGATGTTGTAGTGGCAGATATTCCAGCCAGGTTTGGTATGTTATTATCTAGATCATGGGGGGCAAAACTTGGAGGAGTTTTGAAACTGGACTTTACATATGCTATTATTCCCATTTTCAATGGTGAAGAAAGAAGGTTGTATAGAGAGACTAGATTTCAAAAAAATGCTACCAAGAAAGATGAAAGTAATTCACCAATTTATGGCCAAGAGAAGGACGACTTGTCTTGTTTCATGCTGCATGAGGATGCAGAATTTGCTGAAGAATCTCAAGGGAAGATCGATTCAGAAATTGTACATAAGGAGCTACATTCAGATAAGCTGTGGAAGTGTTATTTTGATGGCGCGTTTTCCAAAGAAGGTACAGGAGCTGGTTTCATTTTTGTTTCTCCGGAAGGTAATCTAGTACCTTTTTCTTTCAAATTGGAGTTCAAATCCACTAACAATGTCGTAGAATATGAGGCATTAATTATTAGTTTGCAGACAGCTAAGCAGATGGGAATTAAATCCATGACTGTGTTTGGAGATTCAGAATTAATTATAAGACAGATCAAGAATTTATGTCAAACTAAACATCCCAGGTTACGAGCATATCGGAATGAAGTATGGGATCTGATCGAAAATTATTTCGAAGCCTTCAATTTACAGTTTGTTCCAAGAGAAGAGAATAGACTGGCTGATTCTTTGGCTGTTGCAGCAAGTACATTCAAGCCTCCTATCAGCTTGAAACTAAGGTATGAAATAGAGATGAGACATAGACCTTCGATTCCTGACAATATTAAACATTGGCAGGTCTTCGAAGATGATGAACAGATTAAGCAGTTTATGTTGATGACTGAAGATTTTGAAGATCATCAGATTGATTTGGAAAGTGATGAAGACGAATCGGCTGGTGAGACTCTTAAAAAGAAGATTGGTGGTCAAGAAATTATTCAGTTAAAAGAAAATGTCTTTCCAAGAGGCTTAGTACCTCTCGAAAGACTGTTCGGGGCTAATGACGTTGCCATGAATCAAAAGAAAATGAACCAAGACGAGCAGGTGGAAGATTGCAACTTGGGTACTCAACAGGAGCCTAAAATGGTCAAATTGTTCAAAGGGATCCCGAAGGAATATAAAGAAAGGTATGTAGATTTGTTCAAACAATTTAAAGATGTATTTGCTTGGTCGTATGATGATTTGAAAACATATGATAAGAGCATCATACAGCACAAAATTCCACTCAAGGATGGAGTCAAGTCACATAAACAGAAGCTTAGGCAGATTAATCCATTGTTGTTGGCTCCGATCGAAAAGGAAATAAAGAAATTGCTGCAAGCCAAGATAATCGTTCCACTCAGATATTCAGATTGGGTTTCCAATCTTGTACCCGTCCGAAAGAAAAACGGAGAGATAAGGCTGTGCGTAGATTTCAGGAATTTGAACAGGGCTTCATTGAAAGATAATTATCCTTTGCCGAAAATGGATTTTGTCTTACAGAAAGTGACCGGTGCTTATAGATTGTCTATGGTGGACGGGTTTTCAGGGTATAACCAGGTAGCTGTGGAGAAGGAAGATCAGAAGAAAACCGCTTTCACTATGCCTTGGGGAACATTCATGTACGCCAGGATGCCATTTGGCCTGATGAATGCAGGGGCCACATTCCAGAGGGCGATGGATATCGCGTTTGTGGGAGACAAGTTTGTGGTGGTTTATTTAGATGATGTCACAATTTTTTCGAAATCTGATGAGGAGCATTTACAGCATTTGCAGAAAGCCTTCATGAAGTGCAGAAAGTTTGGATTATCACTGAATCCTAAAAAGTCTTTGTTTGCCCTGGAGGAGGGTAAATTACTAGGCCACATCGTTTCTAAGGAAGGAGTGAAGATTGATCCAGCGAGGGTTGAAGAAATTCAGTCAATTCCACTCCCGCGAAGTAAGAAAGATATTCAGCGATTTCTCGGAAAAATTAATTTTCTAAGGCGGTTTGTCCCAAATTATGCAGAGATCGTTAAAAAGATAACAGACATGTTAAAAAAGAACTCTGAGGTGAAGTGGGACAAAGAAGCGAGGGAATCTTTTCAGAGAATTAAAGAGGCTTTAAAGGAAGCACCTAGACTAATCAGTCCAGACTATTTGAAACCATTTCAACTCTTTTCATTTGCTTCTTCCTCAACTATTGCAGTTGTGTTATTGTAGAGAAATGAATAAAAGCAGGAACAGCCAGTGGCATATTTTAGTAAAGTGCTTCGGGATGCAGAATTGAATTATAATATATTGGAGAAACAGGTGTACGCTCTGGTAAAAGCACTAAAAGCCTTCAGAACTTATATCCTTCATTCTCAGATCTTAGCGTACGTTCCCAATTCAGCTGTAAAAGATGTGCTAGTACAAAGTGATGTGGAAGGTAAAAGGGGAAAAGGGATTGCTAAAATTCAAGAGTATGATTTGGATGTAAAACAAACCAAGCTGGTTAAAGGTTTGGGCTTGGCCAAATTATTGACAGAGTCCAACTTCCAGGCATTGGGAATCATTTTTTGGCCCCTGTAGAAGAATCCGATGGAGAAACGCGTGATGATCAGTCAAAGACAACAATTAAGTATAAATTTCTCTGCTCAGAATGGTATAAGGATATTGTACATTATTTATGCTTTCTTTCATGTCCCCCTTCAATAAATAGAGCTAAATACAGGGCTTTGAAACTTAAGGCTCAGCCTTATGTCATAATCGAAGCAAAATTATATTGGAAGGATCCGGCTGGTATGTTGTTGTTATGTCTAACAGAGGAAGAAATTTCAGAAGTGATTAAAGAATATCATGAATGCTTGTGTGGAGGGCATTACATCTGGAAGGTAACTGCTCATAAAATATTCAAATCGGGTTTCTATTGGCCGTCTGTGTTTACTGATGTTTACAAAACAGTCAAAAGTTGTAAAAAATGCCAATTATTTGCAGAGAAGAAAAAGCTAGCTCCATTACCTCTTCTCCCTGTTTTTATTGAAGAACCTTTTAGACATTGGGGGTTGGATTTCATCGGAGAAATCAATCCACCATCCAGTGGGCAGTTTAAGTGGATCCTTACTGCTATAGATTATTTTACAAAATGGGTGGAGGCAATTCCCACCAGGAAGGCAAATGATTTGGTTGTTATGAAGTTTTTGGAGGAGAATATTTTTAGCAGGTTTGGATGCCCAGTGAAGATTGTGACAGATAATGCCCAGGTTTTCAGTTCACTCAGGTTTATTAATTTTTGTCAAAATTACAATGTAATATTGTCACATTCTACAGCTTATCATCCGCAGGGAAATGGATTAGCAGAATCCTCCAATAAAACATTGGTAAGAATTTTGAAGAAAACAATCAGTGAAAATCAGAAGAATTGGGATACGAAGTTAGTTTTTGCCTTGTGGGCAATAAGGATGACTACTAGGAGGTCTACTGGCAAGTCTCCTTATGAGCTCGTATACGACATTCAAGCTTTGTTCCCCACACAATTGGTAAAACCTATGATTTCTTTTCTCCAAGATGCCCAAGCAAAACCAAATGCCATGATAAGAAGAATGAACAATGTGATGGAACTAAGTGAAAACAGAAATCAAGTTCGGGACAACTTGCTCACTTATCAGCAGAAGATGAAGGTAGTATTTGATAGAAAAGCAAAGGAAGTTTTGTTTCAGAAAGGAGATTTAGTATTGAGATGGGATACACGAAGGGAAGACAAAGGAAAACATGGTAAATTTGATCCCTTGTGGTATGTCCCATTCAAAATTAATGAAGTCAGAGGAAATAATACTTTCATGTTGGAAAATCTAGAAGGAGAAGTGCTGGATATGCCTGTGAACGGGCAATATCTCAAGCATTATTTCCAACATTAAGCAGTTGCTGGTTCATCATTGTATATATCCGGTGTGGTCATTGTACATTTTCATCAAGCAATATGTGACTCCATGCCCGAGGTGAAGGCACTAATCTGCAGGTTCTTAGTGTTTCGTGGTAAAAACACTATCCCCAGGTGGAACCAGATGTTGTGGATCATTTTCTACATATCCTTTTTATAGTTCATTTCAAAATTTTAGAGAAAAAATAAAAAAAAATAAGAATTCGAAAATGTGCTATAGTATGAAGTTGTTAATACTTTAGCATAAACAAAAAGAGGAATGTATTTCTAATTTTTCCATACATGAAGCGGTCGTCAGCCTTAGGTCGATATATATATATTTCAAAGTTAAGACCCGAGAAACTTCCGGAGCGGAAGTCGCAATCACAAAAGAAGCTTACGGATAAGCTATTGCGGGGGGTGAATCAGCCCGTCGGTTATCAAATCCCGACCCCCCGCAGTTGACCAGTCAGATCTTGGAAATGCCGTGATCAATGGCTGGGATTTATTACGGGGGGTATGGATCAAACTCTTCCGCCGTACTCACAGACCCCCCGCAATGACGTCATCAGCCGAGATGGAAAACAGCTGTCATCCACTATCAACTGTTTTTCCACGTCACTCCTGCATTTATTATGGTTTCCATAGCCTATAAAAGGGGTTCTTCCATCCCGTTTTGATTTATATGTGACTGTTTTCCCTGTTTAACAACATCCCGCCACCTTTGCATTATCCATTGCCTCGCGAATTGCTTTCGAATTCCTGTCAGCCATGGCCAAGCGAACATCGTTGTCTGGTTCATCAAGTCTCAATCCCCTCCTAGATAGAGAGAAAGATGTTCATGATACCGCGTCGTCCGTCAGCCACCCCCTATTACATTACCAAGTAATCCTGAACACTGACAAGTCCCCTGTGTTCTTTGCTATGAAAAGTTCGGGTGTGTTGTCCGCTTGTGTTCCGAAAACTCACTTCTTCCCCGAATTCATTTCTTGGTTAGTTTCGTCTATGTACCCTGGCAAGTGTTTCGTTATGAATTCCCAGGGGGAAAATATCCTGCAGGTTTCAACACAATTAATACGTCAAGCATTATATTTTCCAGAAGATGAGTCTCCATTGCAGTTCTCCGAAGATTCGTTGGCTCAGTATTTCGAGGAGCTTTCAAATGAAGAGTTTAATCATTGCATGTCGTTTTTGATACCAAGTCCAGAGAAAACTCAATTTGAAGCAGGAAAGTTCAGTTTGGAGGTGTTCAGTGTTCAGTATAGGCCAGTTCTTAGCTGCATTATGGATATTTTGGGAAGAGATGATGATCACGAAATTGATAAGGCAGTCTTGGGGATGTTCGCTCTTATGATGAAACCAGGGGTGGTGCTAGACATCCCGTCTTTTTGGCAGGAAGTAGTAAATTCCCAATTGATCGCCTTCCCTCTAACAGGTTTTTTCAGATTTCCATCATTGGTAGTTTACTTATTTTTATATCAAAATGTTGAAGAGTTCATGAGTGTGGGTTTAAATATAATGGATAAAAAAAATAAAATAAGCAAAATGTGCTTCCTTCGACCGATAAGGTGGCGTTAGAAAAGAAGAGAACGAAGCCGTTGTTTGAATTTGTCGACCATTTCATGACTACTCGCTATAAAATTTTTGAAAGGGAACTCTTCTCCATGATTTCCAAAGCGCCCGGGAGTTCCCACAGCTAGGACCCAGTTGTAACTCTGGAGACCGGGTTTGTTTTTGAAGATTACTTCCTCGAGATACAACAGAGTGGAGTTAGCACCGAGTTCTATAGGCCTCTCAACCTTTGTTCCCATGACCTTCTTAATAAACCCCGGAATTTATATTAATGTAGATCAAGCATATTTTTCGCCCATGAAGAAAGGATCATACAAGTTGCCTATGAGTGTAGGCCCTTTTGTTGTCAACACAAGACAAGCTTTTGAAGAAGTATCAAAAATATTGGAAGGGACGCAGTTGTTGTTGGGAGAGAAATGGCCCTATGATCCACATGGAATAATTTCTCAGAAAAAGGTTGAGAATGGGTATGCTGCATTTTCTCATGTAAGTAAACCTGATTTGGAGAAACTGGCTAATCCAGGAGGGTCATGTTCATCAAAGACCAGTATTTAAACACCTGCAATTTTGGAAAGAATGAGCAAAAGAGGTAGAGAGGATGTTATTGAAATCGATGATGAGGAGCCCCGAGAGGAACTAAGGACCAAACTAGCAGACGACCATTCTTCCAATTCACCTGGTTTTACTCTCCAGGTCAATGAAGAACAAGATTGCCCCTCATCTCCTAGTAGACAGGAACTTCATTTGGAAAAGGCTCCTTCAATGAAGCAAGTGTTCACACAGTTTGAGGAAAGGAACCAGAGGATAAAAGCCAATATAGAAGCACAAGCAGCATCTACACCTGTCACCAACTAGACTATCGAATGATGATCTGAAAGACTTACGAAGATGGCTCCGTCAATATCCGACAAGAATGTCCTTGACCTTTCGCGCTTAAGGAGTTAAACATAGTCATGATGTTAAAAGATCTCTTTAAAGAGACAAATGAATCTTCATGCATCAAGCCACCGATTGTACAAATGATTAATTTTGGACCAATGCCACAAGAGTTTGGACTGGAAACATGCTTGCAAATGTTACCAAACAATGCAATGGAGAAAGCTAATGCAGCTAATTAAAACCTGCAAAATGAAGAGCCTATGGAAGAAGATCATTATGAAAATCGGTGTGGATCCAAATGATAAAGCCGCAATTCAAAAACTTATGAAAAGTGCAGAAGCAGAAATATCTTCATTATGGAAAAATTTGAAATTACCAGCTACAGAGCACTCATTGGCGGCCGAAGTAGCTGAGGTTGAAAAGGAGAAAGAGGAATTGTGACAGCAGTTGATGAAGAAAGACGAAGAACTCACTAAGGTAAAGAAGACTGCTATAACCTTACAGAATCAAATGGAGAACCATACTTGTACTTTTGATTTTTTCCGTGCAGAAGCCGACCCTAAGCCTGTAGTGTTATTTAGCTAAACACGTAATTAAAGATGGTGGAAAGAGATTGTAAACAAGCCCAACACCAGAGCACAAGATGATGCAGGGATGGGAAGAAAAAGCACAAGAGAACAAGCAGAAGCTACAGAAAGCTGAGGATGAAATCAAAGTGCTCAAGGAGAAATTAAAGGGAAATATTTCTCTGATTAAAGCTAAGGATATCATCTGGAATTAAATTATTTCAGAAATGCAGTCAAAATGGGATTCCATGAATATAATTGCCAGAGAGAAAAACATTGTTTCAGAGCATGAAAAGGAGCTATTATCGGAGAAGCAGGACGCTATTAAAAGAGCGAATTGGGCCAGAAAATTCATAAATTTTATTAATGCCAAGACAGATGAAGAGTTAAGAGGTATGGGGATACAGGATAGGTACTTCTATGCTGAAGAGGTAAATAAAATGATCATCAAAAACGACCCTCTAAAGGCCTCAGAGAAGCGGTTACAGGGAATTAAAGAAATAATTAAGAAATTTGATATATCATTTGACAAGTTGACGAGAACAGGTTTTCCCTCATGCTGGACGGAGAGAAGGGAGATTATGTCCTGGAAATTCTATGAAGATCAGTTGATATTTTCAAAAATCAGAGTAGATGGCCGGCATGAGAAGACACAGGTTTTGAAGGGAGAAACGGTATTTAATTTCTTACAAAGGCATTTCCTTCTGCTATGGATGGTGGTGAAGACATTATTCACAGGTAATCTTACTCACATTCAGGTTGTTGCGTTTACACTGGAATATCATCGTTATAAGAACGCTTCGACAACTCAGGATAAGCTCGGGAAAGAACAAAAGGTTTTCAGTGATACCGTAAAAGGGAACTCTGTACCTTCCGCCTGCTGTGTAGTCATTTTTAGCTACCAATAGTCATTGAGACAACTAATATTTCCTGTGAGCATCACCTCCTTTAGATTAGGATTATCACATTTTATCATGTTTTAAATGAAGTCAAAATGTAATAGAACTTTACGAGGCATGTACCTCCACTAGTGAGCAAGCACAGCTAGAGTTAAGAATCAAGCTTGGTCATCGGGAAACCATTTTGATCATATTGTATTTAAAGAAAATTGGAAGAAGAAAGAAGGTTCCGATTTTTGGACCTTGAAGGCTAATTTTGTACTGAAAAATATTGAATGAATGAAGAGTTTTGCAAGTTTCCATCATTCCATCTGTGTTGAAGAGTTTTCTTAGTTTTCATTTCATTTCCATATCTGTGAATAAAGTAGAGTGATTTGAGCTGCAGGTCTCTTGATATTTGTGTATCTAAGAGTTAAACATCCTTAATGGGCGCTCCTCTATTTTAGCTTTATTGTTACTCGCTTCTTCGGGATTTTATAATGGTAGATTCTGTTTTAAGCAGCATGTCAATTTAAAATCCTTTCCTTTATTCGTCTTCCATTCGCTCACTTCAATATAAAGAGAACATGGCATTGCAGAACTTGTAAAGATTTGATATTTGGAAAATATATTATTAATATTTGAAGGTTTAATAAACAAAGACAGACATACACTTTTTGTGACATAATCTTTAATGTCTTGAGCACAGATTCCTTTACACAGCAAGGAATTGTTTCTCAAGGAACAACATTATTTGGCGCCGTTGCCGGGGATCGAAGAGTCGAAGATTTTCCTTGGGTTTTGTTTTACATTTCCTCTGGTTGTTCAAAGAGGAGGAAATAGTACGCTGTGATTGTTTGAAAATAGCTCTGGCTCCCAAGAAACCTCACACGAGGTCAGATACCTCTCAGCAAACAGTTCCTGTTTTGTCAGATCCTGAGAAGCTTGTTTCAAAGAAGGGCCAGAAACCAAAAATATTAGATACACCTGAAACTACACTGCTCGCACCTGGCAGCAGTTTACACATTTTCTCATCCAAGGATATTTCCAAGAAACTCATTTTCTCAGAAAAAGAATCCTCACCATCACCCATTCATTTTCAAGAACCCAATATTAGAAGAGCAATCTTTGGAGTTTGTGTCTTTCCCTTTTACAGAAAATCAGCCACATACAGCTGCCAGCTCTTCTGCGATTGTTCAAAGTCCAATTCCCATATCAGTTGTTTCACCTCATTCATATTTTCCCACAACTGGTATTCATTTTACCCCCGCTCAAGGAGCAGTTAACCCGGGCGTAAACATGGCAGTTCCTGCAGCCCCTGCTTTCTTGATGAACATATATGCACCATTAAATCTACCACAACCACTGCATGATATGCCTCAGGAGTATCTCAAGTTACTCCCTAGATTTACTGGTGAAGATGAAATAACCGCAGAACAGCACCTGCCCCTGTTTTGCACTTTTGTAGAGAATTTAAACGTTGAACATTTGGATGTTGTTATGAGACTCTTTGTTCAGTCTCTAAGTGGAGAGGCAAGGAAATGGTTCAAAGGATTACCGAATGGTTCCATTAATGATTGGGATGCCTTAGAAAGACGTTTTATTGAGAGATGAGGCGAAAAAAGGGACCACGGCTATTCTTTGACAGAATTTAATGCAATCAAGAAGAAATTCGATGAAAATATGAATGATTTTGTTAAAAGATTTAACAAATTGTATAATAGTTTGCCTGTTGAAATGAAACCCCCTCCTATTGGAGAAAGGGTTTTTTTTTTGGTGCTTTTGAACCATATTTCAGTTTTACGCTGAGGGAAAGAAGGTCTCCTACATTGGAACAGATTCAGACTGATGCTTTGGAGATTGAAGCTAATATGTCTGCTGCTGGTAAAGTTTCAGATAAAGGGAAGGCTAAGGAAGAAGCCTCAGCTCAAGATCAGAGAATTGAAGACATGACTAAGGTCATAAAAAATCTTTCAAATAAATTGGTAAAGTTGGAAATAGATAGTAAGCCTGCAAGACAAAATAGAGGGGTTTTTAATCCACAATTCAAAAAACAGCCCCTGCAAATTCTACAAAGAGAAAGAAAGGATCAAGATCAGGTGCAAGCACCTTTGTACATAGAAGTAGCCCCATCCCGTTCAGCAGATGAGGATGAAGAGAGAGAAGATGATGCTCGAATTTCTGCTGTGTATATGGAAGATGATGAAACAGAAGAAGAGGTCGATGAAGAAGGGGAGAAGGAAGAGGAAGAAGCTGATCTCTCATTTGATCAAGAAGAGATGGATGATTACTGTAAACAATTCACAGATTTTATGCAATCCGAGTTGCATAAAAAGTATGATTTGAGGTCAAAAAAGAGGTTGAGGACGCAAGATAATGAAGAAAAGGAATCAGAAGTAGCACCTACTCCAATGGCGACTCCATTACAGAAAGGAAAGAATCAAGCTGAAAATTCCCAGACGAAAGTTAAAGATTCTAACATTTTGGAGAAAGTGGTTGCGGTTTCTAATCAGAATCTAAATTCCAAAAAAGATCAAGAAGAACCTGAAAAGTTGACAAAATCAAATCAAACTTTCAGCTTGTCGAAAGAGTTAGAAAAAGTGAAAATACAAGTACCTCTTCTTGAACTAATAAAAACACCGGGTTACAAGAAAGAGATCGCTGAATTTATCAATCTGTCTCAACCTGACGAAGTGAGCGATAGAGTGAATCTGCAGGAAGAAAAGCCAATGGTGACATTTGGACCTCATGTGGAAGAGATAGATTCGTTTGTTCCTCCTTTTTATATATCTCTTCTCTTGCATGATTTCGTTTTGCACAATTGTATGCTAGATTCTGGCGCATCACACAATCTGATGCCATTGAGTGTGATGAAGGAGTTAAATTTACAAATCACCAAGGCATACAGAGATCTTTACTCTTTTGACTCGAAGAGGGTTAAGTGTGTAGGTCTTATTAAAGATATGGTTGTTTCATTGGCTCAAATCCCAACCAAAAGCATTATGATGGATGTTGTAGTGGCAGATATTCCAGCCAGGTTTGGTATGTTATTATCTAGATCATGGGGGGCAAAG
Organism: Pinus albicaulis; assembly: GCA_034641835.2. Taxonomy (NCBI): domain Eukaryota; kingdom Viridiplantae; phylum Streptophyta; class Pinopsida; order Pinales; family Pinaceae; genus Pinus; species Pinus albicaulis. Next base: position 388,363,078 of record CM076579.1, on the reverse strand, counting down.
CTTGGAGGAGTTTTGAAACTGGACTTTACATATGCTATTATTCCCGTTTTCAATGGTGAAGAAAGAAGGTTGTATAGAGAGACTAGATTTCAAAAAACTGCTACCAAGAAAGATGCAAGTAATTCACCAATTTATGGCCAAGAGAAGGACGACCTGTCATGTTTCATGCTGCATGAGGATGCAGAATTTGCTGAAGAATCTCAAGGGAAGGTCGATTCAGCAATTGTACATAAGGAACTACATTCAGATAAGCCGTGGAAGTGTTATTTTGATGGCGCATTTTCCAAAGAAGGCACGGGAGCTGGTTTCATTTTTGTTTCTCCGGAAGGTAATCTGGTACCTTTTTCTTTCAAATTGGAGTTCGAATCCACTAATAATGTCGCAGAATATGAGGCATTAATTATTAGTTTGCAGACAGCTAAGCAGATGGGAATTAAATCTATGACTGTGTTTGGAGATTCAGAGTTGATTATAAGGCAGATCAAGAATTTATGCCAAACCAAGCATCCCAGGTTACGAGCATACCGGAATGAAGTATGGGATCTGATTGAAAATTATTTCGAAGCATTCAATTTGCAGTTTGTTCCAAGAGAAGAGAATAGACTGGCTGATTCTTTGGCTGTTGCAGCAAGTACATTCAAGCCTCCTATCAGCTTGAAACTAAGGTATGAAATAGAGATAAGACATAGACCTTCGATTCCTGACAATATTAAACATTGGCAGGTCTTCGAAGATGATGAGCATATTAAACAGTTCCTGTTGATGACTGAAGATTTTGAAGATCATCAGATTGATTTAGAAAGTGATGAAGACGAATTGGCTGGTGAGACCCTTAAAAAGAAGATTGGCGGTCAAGAAATTATTCAGTTGAAAGACAATGTCTTGCCAAGAGGCTTAGTACCTCTCGAAAGACTGTTCGGGGCTAATGATGTTTCCGTGAATCAAAAGAAAATGAACCAAGATGAGCAGGTGGAAGATTGCAACCTGGGTACTCAACAGGAGCCTAAAATGGTCAAATTGTTCAAAGGGATCCCGAAGGAATATAAAGAAAGGTACGTAGATTTGTTCAAACAATTTAAAGATGTATTTTCTTGGTCGTATGATGATTTGAAAACATATGATAAGAGCATCATACAGCACAAGATGGAGTCAAGTCACATAAACAGAAGCTTAGGCAGATCAATCCTTTGCTGTTGGCTCCGATCGAAAAGGAAATAAAGAAATTGCTGCAAGCCAAGATAATCGTTCCACTCAGGTATTCAGATTGGGTTTCTAATCTTGTACCCGTCCGAAAGAAAAACGGAGAGATAAGGCTATGCATAGATTTCAGGAATTTGAATAGGGCTTCATTAAAAGATAATTATCCTTTGCCGAAAATGGATTTTGTCTTACAGAAAGTGACCGGTGCTTATAGATTGTCTATGGTGGACGGGTTTTCAGGGTATAACCAGGTAGCTGTGGAGAAGGAAGATCAGAAGAAAACCGATTTCACTACGCCTTGGGGAACATTCATGTACGCCAGGATGCCATTTGGCCTAATGAATGCAGGGGCCACATTCCAGAGGGCGATGGATATCGCGTTTGTGGGAGACGAGTTTGTGGTGGTTTATTTAGATGATGTCACAATTTTTTCGAAATCTGATGAGGAGCATTTACAGCATTTGCAGAAAGCCTTCATGAAATGCAGAAAGTTTGGATTATCACTGAATCCTAAAAAGTCTTTGTTTGCCCTGGAGGAGGGAAAATTACTTGGCCACATTGTTTCAAAGGAAGGAGTGAAGATTGATCCAACGAGGGTCGAAGCAATTCAGTCAATTCCTCTGCCGCGAAGTAAGAAAGATATTCAACGATTTCTCGGAAAAATTAATTTTCTAAGGCGGTTTGTCCCTAATTATGCAGAGATAATTAAAAAGATAACAGACATGTTAAAAAAGAACGCTGAGGTGAAATGGGACAAGGAAGCGAGGGAATCTTTTCAGAGAATCAAAGAGGCTTTAAAGGAAGCACCTGTTCTAATCAGTCCAGACTATTTGAAACTGTTTCAAATCTTTTCATTTGCTTCTTCCTCAACTATTGCAGCCGTGTTATTGCAGAGAAATGAAGAAAGGCAGGAACGGCCAGTTGCATATTTCAGTAAAGTTCTCCGAGATGCAGAATTGAATTATAATATATTGGAGAAACAAGTGTACGCTCTGGTAAAAGCACTGAAAGCTTTCAGAACTTATGTCCTTCATTCTCAGATCTTAGCGTACGTTCCCAATTTGGCTATAAAAGACGTGCTAGTACAAAGCGATGTGGAAGGTAAGAGGGGAAAATGGATTGCTAAAATTCAAGAGTATGATTTGGATGTAAAACCAACCAAACTGGTTAAAGGATTGGGATTGGCCAAATTATTGATAGAATCCAACTTCCAAGCATTGGGAATCAATTTGCTGGCCCCTGTAGAAGAAGCCGATGGAGAAACGCATGATAATCAATCAAAGACAGAAATTAATTATAAATTTCTCTGCTCAAAATGGTATAAAGATATTGTGCATTATTTATGCTTTCTTTCATGTCCCCCTTCAGTAAATAGAGCTAAATACAGGGCTTTGAAACTTAAGGCTCAACCTTATGTCATAATCGAAGCAAAATTATATTGGAAGGATCCGGCTGGTATGTTGTTGTTATGTCTAACAGAGGAAGAAATTTCAGAAGTGATTAAAGAATATCATGAATGCTTGTGTGGAGGACATTACAGCTGGAAGGTAACTGCTCATAAAATATTCAAATCAGGTTTCTATTGGCCGTCTGTGTTTACTGATGTTTACAAAACAGTCAAAAGTTGTCAAAAATGCCAATTATTTGCAGAGAAGAAAAAGCTAGCTCCATTACCTCTTCTCCCAGTTTTTATTGAAGAACCTTTTAGACAATGGGGGTTGGATTTCATTGGAGAAATAAATCCACCATCCAGTGGGCAGTTTAAGTGGATCCTTACTGCTACAGATTATTTTACAAAGTGGGTGGAGGCAATCCCCACCAGGAAGGCAAACGATTTGGTTGTTATGAAGTTTCTGGAGGAGAATATCTTTAGTAGGTTTGGATGTCTAGTAAAGATTGTGACAGATAATGCCCAGGTTTTCAGTTCACTCAGGTTTATTAATTTTTGTCAAACTTATAATGTGATATTGTCTCATTCTACAGCTTATCATCCACAGGGAAATGGATTGGCAGAATCCTCCAATAAAACATTGGTAAGAATTTTGAAGAAAACAATCAGTGAAAATCAGAAGAATTGGGATATGAAGTTAGTTTTTGCCTTGTGGGCAACAAGGATGACTACTAGGAGGTCTACTGGCAAGTCTCCTTATGAGCTCGTATACGGCACTCAAGCATTGTTCCCCACACAATTGGTAAAACCTGTGATATATTTTCTCCAAGATGCCCAAGCAGAACCAAATGCCATGATCAGAAGAATGAACAATGTGATGGAACTAAGTGAAAACATAAATCAAGTTCAGGACAACTTGCTCACTTATCAGCAGAAGATGAAGGTAGTATTTGATAGAAAAGCAAAGGAAGTACTGTTTCAGAAGGGAGATTTAGTATTGAGATGGGATACACGAAGGGAAGACAAAGGAAAACACGGTAAATTTGATCCCTTGTGGTATGGCCCATTCAAAATTAATGAAGTCAGAGGAAATAATACTTTCATGTTGGAAAATCTGGAAGGAGAAGTGCTGGATATGCCTGTGAACGGGCAATATCTCAAGCATTATTTCCAACATTAAGTAGTTGTTGGTTCATCATTGTATATATCCGGTGTGGTCATTGTACATTTTCATCAACGTGAAGGCACTAATCTGCAGGTTCTTAGTGTTAAAAACACTATCCCTAGGTGGAGCCAGATGTTGTGGATCATTATCTACATATCCTTTTTATATTTCATTTCGAAATTTTAAAAGAAAAAAGAAAAAATATATATATAAGAATTCGAAAATGTGCTATAGTATGAAGTTGTTAATACTTTAGCATAAACAAAAAGAGGAATGCAATGTATTTATAATTTTTCTATACATGAAGCGGTCGTCAGCCTTAGGTTGATATATATATATATATTTCAAAGTTAAGACCCGAGAAAATTCATGAGCGGAAGTCGCAATCACACAAAGAAGCTTACGGATAAGCTATTGCGGGGGGTGAATCAGCCCATCGGTTATCAAATCCCGACCCCCGCAGTTGACCAGTCAGATCTTGGAAATGTCGTGATCAACGACTGGGATTTATTACAGGGGGTATCGATCAAACTCTTCCACCATACTCACAGACCCCCCGCAATGACGTCATCTGCTGAGATGGAAAACAGATGTCATCCACTGTCAACTGTTTTTCCACGCCACTCCTGCATTTATTATGGTTTCCGTAGCCTATAAAAGGGGTTCTTCCATCCCGTTTTGATTTATATGTGACTGTTTGCCCTGTTTAACTGCGTCCCGCCACCTTTGCATTATCCATTGCCTCGCGAATTGCTTTCGAATTCCTGTCAGCCATGGCCAAGCGAGTATTTTTGTCTGGTTCATCAAGTCTCAGTCCCCTCCTAGACAGCGAGAATGATGTTCATGATACTGCGTCGTCCGTCAACCACCCCCTATTGCATTACCAAGTAACCCTGAACACTGACAAGTCCCATGTGTTCTCTGCTATGAAAAGTTCGGGTGTGTTGTCCGCGTGTGTTCCGAAATCTCACTTCTTCCCCGAATTCATTTCTTGGTTAGTTTCGTCTACGTACCCTGGCAAGTGTTTCGTTATGTATCAAGTCAATTCTCGTGGGGAAAATATTCTCAAAGTTTCAACACAATTAATACGTCACATTATGTTTTCCAAGACGAGTCTCCATATCATAGCTCTTCCGAAGCGATTCGCTAGCTTTCTTCAGGATTTCGAGGAGCTTTCAAATGAAGAGTTTAATCATTGCATGTCATTTTTGATACTGAAAGTCCGTAGAAAACCTCAATTTGAAGCAGAATGCCCGGGCTTTGGAGGCGTTAGTGTTCAAGATAGGCGTCTAGCCGCATTATGGAGATTTCGGAAGAGATGATGATCACGAAATTGATAAGGCAATGGGGATGTTCGCCTATGATGAAACCAGGGTGGTGCTAGACATCTCTATTTTACAGAAGTAAGAATTTCAATTGATCGCCTTTCCCCTAACAGGTTTTTTGTATTTCCACTATTGGTAGTTTCATTTATTTTTATATCAAAAAATGTTGAAGATTTCATGAGTGTGGGTTTAAATATACGGATAGTAATAAAAATAAGCAGTCAGTTTTATTCTGGACTGATATGGTTATAAAAGAAGAGAACGAAGCCGGGCTGTTTGAATTTGCTGACCATTTCATGTCTACTGCTTATAAAATTCTGAATAGAACTCTTCCTCCATGCTTTCTGCCAAAGGCCCAAGAGTTCCTACAGTTAGGACCCAATTGTAAATTTGGAGACTGGTTTGTTTTTGAAGATTACTCTGAGATAAGGCTGTATGGAGTTAGTATTGAGCCCTATAGGCTCCCAACCTTTGTTCCCATGAGACTTTTTGCCCTGGAATTTATAAGGCAAAGTCTTAATGTAGATCAAGTTCATTTTCTGCCCATGAAGAAAGGATTGATGTACAAGCTGCCTATGAGTGTAGGCCCTTTTGTTGTTAACACAAGACAAGCTTTTGAAGAAGTATCAAAAATATTGGAAGGGACGCAGTTGTTGTTGGGAGAGAAATGGCCCTATGATCCACATGGGATAATTTCTCAGAAAAGGGTTGAGAATGGCTATGCTGCATTTTCTCATGTGAGTAAACCTGATTTGGAGAAACTGGCTAATCCAGGAGGGTCAGGTTCATCAAAGACCAGTATTCAAACACCTGCAATTTTGGAAGGAATGAGCAAAAGAGGTAGAGAGGCTGTTATTGAAATCGATGATGAGGAGCCCCAAGAGGAAAAAAGAACCAAACTGGCAGAAGACCATTCTTCCAATTCACCTGGTTTTACTCTCCAGGTCAATGAAGAACAAGATTGCCCCTCATCTCCTAATAGACAGGAACTTCATTTGGAAAAAGCTCCTTCAATGAAGCAAGTGTTCACACAGATTGAGGAAAGGAACCAGAGGATAAAAGCCAATATAGAAGCACAAGCAGAACATCATATACCTGCTGACCAAACCAGATTATTGACTGTGATGGATCTGGAGAAAGATCAGTTTAAGATGGCTCTGTCACATCCGACAGGAATGTCCCTTGGACCTTCGGGCAGCTTTAAGGAGTTAAACATAGTCATGGATGTTAAAAAGATCCCCTTGTGGGACAAAATGAATCTTCACATGCAGACAGGTCAGCTGATTGTAAATGATTTGAGCAAGACCAATGCTACAGCAGTCAAGACTGAAAACATGCTTGCAAAGGTCATCAAACAATGCAAAATGGAGAAAGCTAATGCAAGGGCATTAACAACTCAAAATGAAGAGCTAAAGAAGATCATTATGAAAATCGATGTGGATCCGAATGATAAAGCCACAATTCAAAAACTTATGAAAAGTGCAAAAGCAGAAATATCTTCATTAAGGAAAAAGTTGAAATTACCAGCTAAAGAGCACTCATTGGCAGCCAAAGTAGCTGAGGTTGAAAAGGAGAAAGAGGAATTGCGACAGCAGTTGATGAAGAAGGACGAAGAACTCACTAAGGTAAAGCAGACTGCTATAACCTTACAGAATCAAATCGAGAACCATACTTGTACTTTTGATTTTTCTGCAGGTGAAGCTGACCCTCAAGCCCAGGTTATTCAGCTAAACACAGAATTAAAGATGGCGGAAAGAGATTGTAAACAAGCCCAGTCATAATTGGTGATAGTTACCAAGATGATGCAGGGATGGGAAGAAAAAGCACAAGAGAATAAGCAGAAGCTACAGAAAGCTGAGGATGAAATCAAAGAGCTCAAGGAGAAATTAAAGGGAAATATTTCTCTGATTAAAGCTAAGGATATCATCTGGAATGAAATTATTTCAGAAATGCAGTCAAAATGGGATTCCATGAATATAATTGCCAGAGAGAAAAACATTGTTTCAGAGCATGAAAAGGAGCTATTATCGGAGAAGCAGGCCGCTATTAAAAGAGCGAATTGGGCCAGAAAATTCATAAATTTTATTAATGCCAAGACAGATGAAGAGTTAGGAGATATGGGGATACAGGATAGGTACTTCTATGCTAAAGAGGTAAATAAAATGATCATCAAAAACGACCTTCTAAAGGCCTCAGAAAAGAGGTTACAGGGAATTAAAGAAATAATTAAGAAATTTGATATTTCATTTGACAAGTTGACAAGAACAGGTTTGCCCTCGTGCTGGACGGAGAGAGGGGAGATTATGTCCTGGAAATTCTATGAAGATCAGTTGATATTTGCAAAAAGCAGAGCAGATGGCCGGCATGAGAAGACACAAGTTTTGAAGGGAGAAACGGTATTTAATTTCTTACAAAGGAATTTCCTTCTGCTATGGATGGTGAAGACATTGTGCACAGGTAATCTTACTCACAGTCAAGTTGTTGCGTTTACACTAGAATATCATCGTTATAAGAACGCTCCGACGACTCAGGATAAGCTCTGGAAAGAATGCAAAAGATTTTCTATGGACACAGAAAAGGGAACTCCAGCCACTCAGCCACAAGTAGCCATTCAGCCACCAATAGTCATTGAGACAGCCAATATTTCAGGAGCATCAGCTCCCTTAGATTAGGGATTATCACATTTTATCATGTTTTAAATGAAGTCATGTAAATGTAATAGAACTTTACGAGGCATGTACCTCCACTAGGTGAGCAGTTAAGTAGTTAGAGTTAGTTAGAATCGGTTTCATATCATATTGTATTTAAAGTCAATGGAAAGAATGAAGAAGGTTCCGAGTTTTGGACCTTGAAGGCTAATTTTGTACTGAACAATATTGAATGAATGAAAAGTTTTGCAAGTTTCCATTATTCCATCTGTGTTGAAGAGTTTTCTTGGTTTTCATTTCATTTCCATATATGTGAATAAAGTGGAGTGATTTGAGCAGCAGGTCTCTTGATATTTATGCATCTAAGAGTTAAAAATCCTTAATGGGCGCTCCACTATTTTAGCTTTATTGTTACTCACTTCTTCAGGATTTTATAATGGTAGTTTCTGTTTTAAGCAGCATGGCAATTTAAAATCCTTTTCTTTCTTCGTCTTCCATTCGCTCACTTCAATATAAAGGGAACATGGCATTGCAGAACTTGTAAAGATTTGATATTTGGGAAATATATCATTAATATTTGAAGGTTTAATTAACAGAGACAGACATACGTTTTTTGTGACATAATCTTTAATGTCTTGAGCACGGATTCCTATACACAGCAAGGAATTGTTTCTCAAGGAACAACAATGTGCATCAAAGACATCATATAAATATGATTTCAAATTAGGATCACAATCTTCAAATGACTCATGGTTAACATCAGCTTTAGGCTTAATCATTAGAAGAACAAAATTCTTACTTAAATTCACCAGCCTCTTTACATGTTCAACATTTACCGTTGAAATATTTTTCTTCTTGCGATGTGCTCTAACAATGTGCTCCTTGTCATCTTTGAATAAATGGTATTTGTTCTCATAGCGATGGAATATCTCTTTCCTGTCATACAAGTAAGGACTGCCCAACACAACACCTGTAATATCAAGCAGAACCACATCTAATTCAACCATGTCAACAAAATGTGTAGTTATCGCAAAGCGCAATATGCACTTCTTTGAAACCTGTATATTTGCATCCTTAAAAATCCACCCAAGTGGATATGGTTTTGGATGTGGAATGGTCTCAAGATTAAGTTTCTTGACCAAGCCTTCAGAGATTAAGTTTTCTTGTGACCCATTGTCAAACAGTGTATCAATCTTGGTATGTTTGGATATGACCCTCACATGAAATAATTTAATTCTCTCTTTTGCATTTGGAGCTTGTATGTGACAGTTTGAAGTACTAGTACTGGGTTTTATTTCAATTTCTTTCCCCTTCATGTTCTTCAATCCCATGGCTATGATTTTAGTTTCATCACTTGAATCCTCTCCCAAGTCAGGTTGAGTTGTAGCTACAGTTTTCTGCTTCCCTTTGTTATTGTTATACTTGGGTCTCTTTTCAAGATGTAATTTCCAACAATTTTCCTCTTCATGGCCTTCTCTTGAACAATGTTTACAAACCACTTTCTCTCCCTCTTTCTTGATAGATTAATTCATTTTTCCTTTTCCTTTTTTTCCCCTTAAAAGGTTTCTTCCTACTCTCATCAGTAATTTTTTCCCCTCTTGCTTCTAAATGTGTAGCTTGAACACATACCTCACCTAAGCTTGTAGGGTTAAACATGAGAATAGTATGTCTTAGGTAGCTATGTAAGCCCCCTATGTACTTGAGAAAATTATCTTGACTTTGCAAATCTACCCCTAATAAGAGATCTCTTCTCCTAAATTCTTGGGTGTAATCTTGTACATTTTTTCCTTTCAATTGTCTAAAAATTTGCCATTTCATTATGGCTTTCTGCATGTGAGCTAATGGATAAAACTGTTGTTTTATTGCAGTAATGAAATCAGTCCATGATAGAATAATCTTACCATGATTCTTGATCTCCTCCTTTGTCTTGGCTTCCCACCAAACAAGAGCCGCACCTTCCATCGTCAATGAAGCTAGTTGGATTTTGGTATCATCATCATGAAGGTTTTGAATTCTCAAATAGACCTCCAATTGCCTAATCCAATTATCAAGATTTCTGCATTGACTTCACCATCAAACATGGGCAATTCAAACTTAGCATCAAGTTTTAAAAAAGGACTTTTACCAGTGTTCTTTGACTTGTGTGACTGGTGTACTGAAGATGAAGTAGAGGATGATGATGATGAGGGTGAGGATGGTGACGTTCCACTGCCTCCATTTTCTCCATTGCCCTTCTTTGATTTATCTTCATCATTGTGACCTCCTGATGATCCTTGAACTTCCTTGTGAAGTTTTGATCCTTATCCTTCTATTATTTCATTCCTTTCTTGATAAAGGACTCCCACCATTTTAGTCATGTCAAGGAATGCTTTCCTAAACATTCTTTCTTCTTCTTTGGGATCCACCTCTTCATGGGTTTATTCTTCTCCTGGAGGCATGATTATTTCTTCTTATGCTTCTTTTGGAGGTGAACTAGGTGGTGGAGAATGTGTGAATCTTACCCTCCTTTGTTGTGGCTCACTTTGAGAACCTCTTACTTCCACCAATTTGCCTTCTCCTCCCTTAAGCTTGAGACTAGTAAGCATGAAAACCATTGCAAACAGTTAAAAAATATTTGCACAAAAAAACACCAGAGATTAAACTCTAGCTGTGATACCAACTTGATCTGAAAGGAGTATATTAGTTTGTTGTGCTAAGTGTCCTTTCTGTATTAAAAAAATGTTCAATTTTTCTCCATTTGTTTGCTTAAGGAATGAGTATTTTAACCATGAAGCATAGATGAATTTGTAAACTTTAAGCGTGAAAATAAGCCTAAAAAACACCATACAATAGTGTATAACAAATAAATATAATCACACATAAGTTTTACATAGTAGGCATGATGAAACAGTTCACCCCTCCTAGGCTACATCTGCTGGCCCAACTCCCAATGGCACGTCCCTCTTTGTCATTATTCTCAAAATTGAAAATTACATGTGTTTACAGTCCTCTAATGGTTGTTTTCTCTGCACCAATGGCTCTAGAATTCTCAAATTACTCTAGGTAGACTCTTGTTTCATCCAAATTTGTCGAAAATTGACCTCCCAATGCATTTTTCCCAATGTCAACTAGAAAAGCTCCACTAAAAGTGGAGATTGGCACTTAATTGTGGCTAAAAATAGAAAAATCCCTAAATTTTAGGGTCGACGCAAAAATTCCCGCCATTCTGACCGTTTGGTTTAACATTAAATAGTTTGGGTGGGTTGGTCACATGCTGACCCCCTGCCTTTTAGTCCGTGGTCTAATTGTTTTATTCCGCATGGCTTGGAACCCAGAGCTATATGGTTCCGCTAACCCATTTGAATTAACCTTCATATTAAAATCTGCCATGTGACAGGTGTTTTAACTCTCCGCCAGATAAGCTGCCCAACAAACCATCAACTGAAACATTAACTATTACTGTGTGACATGTGATCGTATCCATCGCCGGAAGTTACGATTCGTTGCTATGGTTTTATAAACCGTTTGATGCCATGGTTTAACTCTGGTCCATGTGACTGCAACCTTTACCACCGATGTTAAGGTTTTGTAGCTGTTAGTGCTGAAGTTTGATGTCGGGTTGTAATATACCATGTGACCAATAATTTTTGGGGCCACCAGCAGGTTGGGACCACTGTCGGTCTCCCCCCCCCCCCCCCTCAATTGTAAAACTTTAACATAATAACTTAACGTGACAGAATACACGGTTAAGTGACATGCGGTAGGCAGAATGGTCGAAGGTCTTCGCAGGTAGGCTGAGGTCGCCGGGTCAAACCCCCCCCGGTCCCCCCTCCCCCTCACCCCACCACCTCCCCCCAAAATTTTACCACAACCTCTAGGCTTGCCACGTGTCGCTCATCCAACAAAACATTTCAAAAAATACCAAAGGTTAGAAACACATATCAGATCAATGATCCACAACATGCCACGTGTCGAAATATCGTTAACTTAGGAAAATGGGATATTCCCAGAATATACCACCTGGTCACTATACCTGCTTGCTGACTGGGCATCCCAGTCACAAAATTTTTTCTGTTTGGGAAAACGAACAGAATGCGATATCTTCCTCATACGACATCGGTTTTTCAAACCAGTTATGGCACCGGAATCACAACGACGAGACCTTTCCGATTGCTCAGGTTTGGTACAGTTTCAAGCACTTGAGTATAACACATGATCTCCTGATCAGTAAACCTTAGGGAGATAAGTTGAAAAAATATTTTTATTATTTTATTATTTTTTAATCTTTTTACCTTTTTACCCAAAAAATGTTGAATAATCCCCCATGGTTGAAATCATCATCTTGAATACTATTGGTTCTTATAAAGTTTATTTTGATTGTACATTTTTCTTAGGAGGCCCATTTTAGACCTCAAATGTTTTTTAATGTCTGCAACCAGTGCGACTTTTCTTCCTCTGGCTTGGGTTTCTCTTGCTTCATCAAAATTTTCCGAGTAAGAGTGGCTTTTCGTCTTTCTTTCCCTTTCAGTTTATTCATTCAAAGAATTTACAAGTGTGAGCTCTATGGTAGAATTTTCAGGTGTTATGGCCAAGGACTTCTATGCTAGTCTTTCTCCTCGACAACACGGTTTCCCTTTATTACCGATAAACTATGAATTAGGTCATTTCATCATTGTTAAGGGTCTGAGTTTTATTATTTCCTTAATTTCCTTAAGGGCTGACTAACTCCTGAGGTTTCCTCTAGGGCTTTCCTCGCAAGTTGTTTTTTCTTGCACAAGTGAGAGGTTTGGAATTGAAGGGTTCTATTGCTTCCACATGTTATTTGTTCTCAGCATGGGTGCATCCACACGTGTATTAATTCCCTTGTTTTTTTATCTACAAGTGAGAGTTATGATACCATTTTAATTTCTTGTTCTGTGACTCTTGTGTTTCCTTCAACGACTTTTAATGATTTTCATGCTATCCTATTCGAGGTTCTCAGGACTTACCTTATTATAACTTATGCACATTCAGTGATATTTTTTTTTTCCTAGCTGAAGTTTTGGGCTATGTTTCTGTTGTTTTTTTCATGGGAATAGACAAAAAATTATAATTCTACTTTGAGCGGGTTTTATGTTAAGTTATTGACTGCAAATGGCTTGTCGCCACCGAGTCAGAATTAATTCGACCATAATCATTTTGATATGTTAAGGGTTTCTAACATACATACAACTTCATATATTTTTTGTTGAAGGTGATTTTGGTTAAGCCTATAAAAAAAATTTTCTCAGAATTATTTGTAATGTTCTCATTCGAGATATAAGGTTGAATAATTTAGTTTCTGTCGAGCAAATATCTGTATTTATTTTTTTGCACGACTGTTTTCCTTCTCTGAATTATGGGTTACTATATAATGAATTTTCCTTAAGGTATTTATGTCATTAATGGTGCTTGGCATATGTCAAATATGATAATGGTTATTTCATTCCATTATCGCTACAGTATATGCATTTTATGTTAAATACAAGGTCATAATTCTTCCTAAATGAATTTTGTGGGTAATAGCTTTTGTTATCATGGATGGATTATAGTGTCTGCTTAATAAAATATATTCATATATGGGGTTTGTTATAGGATATCTGGGACTGTTATTTCGAGGGGTTTCTTCCTTGCTATGGAAAAAATAACATATTTTCCTTGCCCAAGACTTCTAAAACCTTATGTTCACAATAGTCCTTAATTTATATTTAACCCATATTTCAGTTTTTAGAGTTCATGCAATAACACCTAGGGTTTTGCTGATGAGTCAGTTTCCTCTAGTCCTTTCTTCTGTATTCGCAGTTGCTTGCCTCAGGGTCTGTACATAAGGTGGGAATGTTCTTTGAAAAACGTAAGGTTTTGTGCATGGCCCTTAAGAAAAAAATCCTTGTTATATTCCATACTCTTTTAATTTATAGTGAGTTTAGATTTTATCTATTGGTGAACAACAACAGTTTGAGTTCTTATTCTCGCTCGCTACACAGTTTTCCACTTGTCCTAACCAGTCAGAAGTATTGTTTTCTTTAGCAAACAAGAATTTAGCATTTTTTCTACCCACATGTACATTAATTTTTTGAAAACTATAATAACAAGTTATTCAAAGAATAATTTAATCATTTAACTAGGACAATGTTACTAGTCATTACTTAACGAACAATAATTTCTAGTATTTCCTTAAGAATTTTTTATTCATTAAATAACCTTTACATTCAAAACATAAAAAATCATCATAATGAAAAGAATACACACTGTGTGAAACCCAAGATACTTATGTGTATACTCATTAAACAAAAAATTACGTGGAATTGAAGACTTCTTCAATCACCTAGCTACAATTTCCACTCACACAGAAACTCTCCATTCAATTTCTCAACCAGTATTACATACCATAGTATTTATAGAAATAATTTCTTCTACAGTAAGTACACGAAGGATTTCCCATTCCATTCATTATTACACTAGGCAGCGTTATGATTACAAAATACACTCATTCCACAATAATTACACTAGAAATAAAAGTTCTGGAGAAATATAAAGAGAAAATTAGTTGTTTTGGTTTAGGCTGCCAAGAGAATCCACAAAGAGCAAGAAAACTTCTCCCAACAAATGAGAATGGTACCTTTACCACTTCTCCCCCGTGCCATTTTCCATTTCTAGAAAATAGTAAATAGAGACCTAATTACAGAGATTCCAAGTCTGACTAGGGTTTCCACTAGCCTACCAGCTCGACTCCAAGTCTGACTAGGGTTTCCACTAGCCTACCAGCTCAAGAATACCCTATCTTGAAGCGTCATGCCCTCGCTCAACAATGTCCTATTGAAGAATACAACTATTTTTCTATTTCCCTTCTGAGATGCCTCATGTTTTTAGCTTCCCCCTCTTGGCTTATTTCCCGAAATTGAGATTATATATCTCTAGGGATGAGAGTAACCATTGTCTTTAACTGTCTCATAATCCCCTCTTGGCTTCTTTCCAAAAATTGAAAGTATTTATCTCTAGGGATGAGAGTAACTTCCTCTAACTGTATAGTAAGTCAAACTTTCACTTAATGTCTTCAAAATAAACTTTAAATATTAAATTTATGAGAATCCATTGAATTACAATGAATTATTAAAATAAAAATAAATTAACTATTTATTTTTCACTGAAATGTTACATTGAAGTTATTTGAGCACTTATTTTAAAGTTAATAAATAAAATTTTCACTTAATGTCTTTTCTGCTAAATTCTCTAGCTAGTCATAACTAAATTTAAAATAAAATCAAAATGATATTTAAATATTAAATTTCCTAAAATTCACTGAATTACTAGACTAGAACATTACATTGAAATTATTTCCAATGTTTTAATTGGTTATGTTTTTCCAAGTTCACGAGGTAGAAACAAAGAAATGTCATGGATGGTTGCTTTCGTGGGAACTTCATTCTTATTTTTAATTGGTTATGCTTTTCCAAGTTCACTGGGTAGAAACAAAGAAATGTCATGGATGGTTGCTTTCGTGGGAACTTCATTCTTTGCTACTGATGGACTTGGACTTCGATTTTCTTAAAGGCGTATCAGTAGTAAGCGTGCTATCATTGCTTGAAAAATTAGGCCACAGGTTTGTTCTTGGGATGAATTCGCGGCATCTAGATGAAGAATCTCCAACTAACCAATGATGATTTTTTAGGCGAGAAAATCATTTTATTGAGATGAGTCTTATTCTCCCCGAAATTTGTGGTCTCATAATAATTGAGATGAGTTTTATTAATATAATTTTTTTTTTAATTTATAATGATTATTATTACATAGTAATATGAAAAATCATATGAATAACATTACACATTACGAATATGAATTTTTAGATTAATAAACTTAAAGGATTGATATTCTAAGTTTAAAGAAATAATAAACTTTAAGGGATTGACACTTAAAGCTCAAGGGATTATAAATCCAAGGGAATAATATTAAACCCACAGGATGCATATTATAAATTGAAGGTATATAAATCCTAAGATAAATACTATAAACCCTAAAATGATCATGGTTTACCATGGTTGATTTTCATATTGAGACAATCTTTGTCACAATGTGATGTTCGATCATGGTTGACCATGATTATAAATACACATTAATATTAAACCCAAACATTAATATTATAAACCCCTTGAGTAATATTATACCCTAGGAATATGAACCCTTAGAATAATAAACCGAAGGGATTGATATTATAAGCCGAAGGGAATAATAAATCCAATGATTAATACTAAAATCCCAAGGGAATAATATTGAAACCAAAGGAAAAATATTATAAACCTAAGGTATACAATCCCTAAAATAAATATTGTAAACCTTAAAATGAACATGGTTGACCATGTTTTACCATGGTTGATTTTGATATAGAGATAATATTTGTCACAATGCGACATTTGACCATGGTTGGTTTTCATATTGAGAAAATATTTGTCATAATGTGACATTGAACCACGGTTGTGCTTGATTGACCATGATTATAAACCTAATACATTTATATTAAACCCTAGGATTAATCTTATGATAATATTATACCCTAGAAATATGAACCCAAGATTGATAAACCCAAGGGATTATTTCTAAAACCCCAAGGTATTATAAACCCGAGGGATTAATTCTAAAAACACAAGATATTATAAACCCAATCAAATAATATAAAACCTAATGGATTAGTATCACAAACCCAAGGTATATAAACCCTAAGATAAATACTATAAACCCAAGGGAACAATAAACTCAACAGATTAATACTAAAAACCCAAGGATTATAATCCTAAGAGAATAATATTAAACCTAAGGGATAAATAATACAAAACCAAGGTATATAAACCCAAAAATAAATATTATAAACCCTAAAATAATAATGGTTGACCATGGTTGACAACGAGTGATATTCATATTGACACAATCTTTGTCACAACATGAAGTTGGACGATGATTGACCATTATTGATTTTCATATTAAGACAACCTTTGGCACAATGCAACGTTGGAAAATGGTTGGCCATGGTTGATTTTCATATTGAGAAAATATTTGTCACAATGCGAGTTTGGACCATGGTTGACCATGGACGACGATGGTTGTCAGAATGTGACGTTGGACCAAGGGATTGATACACCAAACATATATGAACCCTTAGATTGATAAAGCCAAGGGATTGATATTATAAACCAAAGGGATTAATTCTAACAGCCCAACGTATTATAAAACCAAGGAAATAATATTAAACCCAAGGGATTAATATTATGAACCCAAGGCATATAAACCCCAAGATAAATAATATAAACCCAAGGGATTGAGACTAAAAACCCAAGGGATTATAAACTCAAGGGAATAATATTAAACCCAAAGGATAAAAATTATAAATGCAAGGTATATAAACCCTAAGGTAAATATTATAAACCCTCAAATAAACATGGTTGACCATGGTTGACCTTAGTTGATTTTCTATTGAAACAATCTTTATCACATAGGGGCATTGGACTATGGTTGACCATGATTTATTTTCATATTGAGACGACCTTTGGCACAATGCGACGTTGAGCAATGGTTGTCCATTGTTGATCATGGTTGATTTTCATATTGAGACAATGTTTGTCACAATGCAACGCTGGACCATGGTTGACCATGGATGACCATGGCTTAATATTTTATGTTATGTACAAGTTTTTGCACATGCACATAAAAAGTAATTTATACATGTACACATACATGTATATTCTCTGGTCTTAAACGATTCCATGCATTCTCTGGTATGAGCTAGTTAATTTTATGTCATTATTGCAAAATGTATGTATCTAACATATTTGATATAATGCAAATTTTAAGTTATGATCTTGTTTTAGACATCTAAAGTAAATTATAATATTCATTCTTGAATGAAAAATGTGTATCGTGTTTTGTAATTTCCAGTTTACTATCAACTAGCATCTATAGTAGCCTTTCTATGTACATTAATGAAAAATGTTGCGTATTGGATATTTTTTAATGCAATTTTAAAATTTTATGATTGTTTGACACATCTTTGTACACCTAGAATTTGATGATTCTTTTTATATGTACATCTATATTTATTACGGTATATTAAAACATTATAAGAATGATTTCAAACACAAAATGTATGAATTAAATGCAAATTTTATTTCATTGCTACATACTCATGAATTTAAATATATATGTATTTAACCTGTAATATGTAAAACCATTTATAATTGTTTTAAATGACACATGATCATGTAAAAAATGTACCTAAATATCACTTTTAATATATGTTTTTCCTAATTATATAACATTCATACATGTTCAAATGAATTTAACATGTACCGCATGTGCCTTTGTAATTTTCAATTTCAGTCTAGATTAATTTTAAATAACAAATGACAAAACAAATTAAGCTTTAAAAACAAAACATTTAATCTAAGATTGAATCTAAGTTAGCATTATAACAACACGCCATATTGTATGCAAAATGTAATGTAACTAAATGTATTTATGTACTTCAATCATTGTTACATATTCATGAACTTAAATATGTATTTAACCATCTATAATTGTTTTAAATGACCAATGATCGTGTGTGCAAAATGTACACCTAAATATCACTTTTAATAGACATGTCCTAATTATATAACATTCATAAATGTTCAAATGCATTTAACATGTACCACATGTGTTTTGTAATTTTCAATTTCAATCTAGATTAATTTTAAATAACAAATGACAAAGTAAATTGAGCTTTAAAAACAAAAAATTTAATCTAAGATTGAATCTAATTTATCATTATAACAAGAAGTCATCATGTATGCAAAATGTAATGTAACTAAATAAAAATGTACTTCGATCATTGTTACATATTCATGAACTTAAATACGTAAAACCATTTATAGTTGTTTTAAATGACACATGATCATGTATGTAAAATGTACCCCTAAATATCACTTTTAATAAACATGTCTTAATTATATAACATTCATACATGTTCAAATGCATTTAACATGTAACGCATGTGTTTTTTAATTTGCAATTTCAATCTAGATTCATTTTAAATAACAAATGATAAAAAAACTTGAGCTTTAAAAATGAAACATTTAATCTAAGATTGAATCTAAGTTAAAATTATAACAACATGTCATCATGTATCAAAATGTAACAACTAAATGAAAATGCACTTCAATCATTGTTACATATATTCATGAACTTAAATATGTAAAACCATAGATATGATTGTTTTAAATGACACATGATCATGCAAAATGTACCTAAATATCACCTTTAATAGACATTTACACTTAATTTTATAACATTCACACATGTTCAAATGCATAACATGTACCACATCTGTTTTGTAATTTGCAATTTCAATCTAGATTCATTTTAAATAACATGTGACAAAACAACAAGTTTTAAAAACAAAAAATAATCAAAGATCATCTAAGTTAAAATTATATAACAACATGTGATCACATGCCAAATGTAACAACTATCCAAAATTTAAAATCATTCAATAAAAGTAAATGTATTTCAACTATCCAAAATGTAAAATATGTCCAAAATTTATATCATGAACAATAAAAGTAAATACAACAATGTATAAAGTGTTACAAGTATCAAGTTATATATAAAAGTAAATATGACACATGCTTAAGTTGTAAAATGATCCAGGTGGATCGAACAGGTCCAAGTACAAGTGGCTTAAGTATAAAGGCTAAAAAATCAAAGTGTCACGAATGTGGCAAACTTGGTGTCAAGTTAAATATATCATCTTTCTGATTCCAGCGGTGCAGATGACACTCAATTCTGAGTCTGTATGAACGAGTTAGGAGAAGTCAAATTTTAAGGGTTGACTTGGTGATGTGACAGCTTAAGGAGGCAAAAAATTTGCAGAAACCCGACCACCAGATTTCAGCGAACTCCGGCTAAATTCTGGGTGAAATTGTGGGTCCCTTAATTTGACTCCTTCGATCAAATTCTAGAAAAATAAAAAAGGGCGGTTTGTTTTTAAAATTAATATATATATATATATATATATATATATATATATATATATATATATATATATATATAGATATATATATATATATATATTTTGGAGGGTGGGACATGACCCCTGCCCTCCCCATCCAACGGATATAACAAAAAATATATAATAAGCATGTCGGCGGCCATGACCCCGCCGCCCCCACATCCCACGACCCACAATATACGATGAACCATATATTAATAGGTGGTAGGGGTGGTGAACCCTATCGCCAACCAACCAACCATGCCACGTATTGTAATGAAGGCCGACAGAGGTATGGGGTGGGCCACCCAATGCGGGCACGACCCCCCACGTACCAAACTTGGTACAAAAATAACATGGCAAAATTTTTATAACGAAGGTTCGAATTAATACGAAGGGGGCGAGGTTTGACCACCCGACCCCCTCCCTCATAATGAGGATCTTCAACCAATTCGTCCAACAGTAGACTTGGTAAAGTCCGCCTGAATTTCAATATAAAAACCTTCATTCCATAAGTGTGCCCAAGTAGGTCAGGAGCGGGCACGAAGTATGAGACAGGCAGAACCATGAGTGTTGTGCATGAGGGGGGCAGAACCATGATCTGAGCCATTTATAGAGGGGTCAGATTTTCACTTTATCAGATTCAGGAAAATTTATATGGATTCTGCACCTCTCGATGCCACGAATCCAACGGTGCTATCCATTTTTTCATCAAAGAAGAAACATGGATGACAATGTTCAAAATGAGGAAGAGCTCAACCTCCGTAAGACCTTCTACACGATGGCAGACCGGGTCGACAAATTGTTCTCTAAACTTTAGAAACTAAAGAAAGCAGGGGAGAATGCTTTAGAAGGACAAGGTTCAAGGCATGGAGATAATGGAGAAAATCCAACTCCTTCTCCTCTAGCAAGTGAAATTTCTTCCTCCTCTTCTCACCATCATCATAGGAATTCAGGAAATGCATCTAATAAACCTTTCTTTAAGTTAGATGTCAAATTTGATCTACCCATGTATAATGGTGAAAGTAATGGAGAGAAACTTAACGACTGGATTAGGCAGATTGAACTCTACTGTAGGATTCAACAGATTGTGGAGGATGAGGAAAATATCTAGTTGGATTCTCTTTGATTGAATGGCATTGCTCTCATCTGGTGGGAGAGAAACTTCAAGGCAGTAGTAATTTCGATAACCTTCTTTCCTCATGGTCAAATTTCATTGTTGCACTTAAAGATAAATTCTATTCCTTGGTTTATAAGAAAAACGCCTTAGTGCCTAAGGCAAGGTAAAGGAAAAAACGTGCAAAGATTTACCAAGAAATTTAGAAAGAAGCACTAAGTTTGGGCATTTCATTAGATTCACTTTAAGTTGTAACTAAGTACATTGGGTCATTACATAGTTACATTAGACATTCATTGTTAATGTTTGAACCTACTACTATTGACTTGGCCAGTGTAAAGGCCATTCATCTTGAAAACAAGGACATAAATGATCAGGATGATCATTCAAAGAAACCACCTTTCAAACCTTCAAAAGGAAAATTCAAAGGGAAAGGAAAGGAAGACAACATAAACGAAGAAGGATGAAGGAGAAAAACCTTATTGTACTCACTGCAAAAAGGAAGGTCATGATGAAGTTCTTTTTTGGAAGTTGTACCTAGAAAATAATCCAAAGAGATATGGTGGCAAGGTTAAGCAAAATATGGTAGCAACCGCGCAACATGACCTTGGATCTGACTCTGGCGATGAGGCATTGATCACAACAACAGGCACAAAAGGTACTCATTCTCTTCATATTAATTTTGAATCGCCTGAAAGCACTAGTTCAACAAATGAGCCTCTTCCTAATGAACAAAATAGAATTGAGTTGTTTCATATTAGAGTTGTCATAAATCATAAAAAGGTAGAAACTCTATTTGATTCAGGCTCTCAAGAAAATTTAATCTCAGAATCCTTGGTTAAAAATTTAGGCTTAGAAGTTAAGCCTCATTCGGAACCTTATCTGATTGGATGGATACATGAAAAATTAAAATTAAATGTAACCAAGCAATGTAAGGTTAAATTTGTAATTGCTTCTAAACTAGTGGATGAAGTAGAACTGGATGTCATACCATTGGATATCTATGGTATTGTGTTAGTGAGTCCCTATCTTTACGACATTAAAGCAGTTTTCATTTGACATGAAAATAATTACCAAATCACAAAAGATGGGGTAGAGTATATTGTAAGTGCTCATCAAACCAACATTAGTGCCAGTATTTTAAATGCAAGAAAGATGAAGAGATTGGTGAATTCTAGCAAGGGGTGTTTTCTCATGGTTGTGAGAGAAAAAGATGTAGAAACATCTGACGCTTTCCGAGGATGTGATATGACTCATAAATAGGAATTATGTGAATTTATTTCTAACTATGATGAGTTTTTTTCTGGAACCCAGAGGATTTCCTCCAAAAAGAGAGATCAAACATGGGATCCATTTGTAGCATGATGCTCCATTGCTAAACATTGGTATGTATAGGATGTCATCTATCGAGATGAAGGAGATCAAAAATCAGGTACAGGAATTGTTGAACCAAGTGGTCATCCGGCCAAGTACTTCTCCTTGTAGCTCGTTGATCGTGTTAGTACCTAAAAAATATGGCACATAGAGGATGTGCGTGGATTATTGGGCGCTAAAAAAAATCACGGTGAAAAATCGATACCCTCTCCCTCACATTGATGATTTGTTAGATCAATTAAAGAATGCTATCTATTTCACCAAATTGGATTTACATAGTGGTTATCACCAGGTCAGAATTGCAGATCAGGACGTGTGGAAAACTGCCTTCAAGACCAAACAAGGGTTGTTTGAATGGATGGTGATGCCATTTGAACTGTGCAATGCGCCAACCACATTCATGAAAGTCATGAATGATCTTTTTAGGCCTTTCATTGATGAATTTGTCCTTGTGTATTTAGATGATATTCTTGTCTTTAGTAGGACTTGGGATGAACATGTATGTCATGTAAAGAAAGTTCTTGATTTATTAACAAGGGAAGAATTGTATGTAAAATTGTCAAAGTGTGAGTTCAGGAAAACCTCTTTGGTTTACCTAGGACATATTGTCGGTAATGGTCAATTAAAAGTAGACCCCTCCAAAGTTGAGGTGATTTTAAAATGGCCTAAGCCTACCAATGTAACAGAGGTTCATAGTTTTCTAGGTGCAATACAGTACTGGAGGAGATTCATTGCCAACTTCTCCGTTATTGCATTACCCTTACACACACTAACAAGTGTAAAACAAGCCTTTCAGTGGGGAGGAAAGCAGCAGAAGTCCTTCGAAAAACTGAAAGAGTAAATCAACACCACACCAGCCTTGGCTTTACCCGATCTCCAACAGCCTTTTGAGATCGAAACCGATGCCAATGGGTACGCCATGGGAGTGGTACTGTTGTAGCAGAAGAAGCCAATATGTTAACATTCGGAGAAGTTCTCCCAGACTATCATCAATTACCCCACTTATGACAAGGAACTTTATGCCTTGGTCCAAAGCATGAAAAAGTGGAAACACTACCTGATTGATAAGGAAACCATTATCCATATGGATCACTAGCCCTTGCAATACCTTCATTCAAAGACCAAGCTACAAAAATATCGTCATTTCAGGTGGATGGGGTTTCTACAGTAGTTTCATCTGATAATAAATCATAAGAAGGGCACTAGTAACAAAGTAGTAGCTATGCTCTCTCCCCCTCCTATTGCTACTTCTATTATTTTTCATAATGCTTCGTTGTCTTTTGAAAGTTATGTTGAACAATACACTAACGATGATGTATTTAAAGCAATATATGCATAACTAACTCATGGTTCACAGGTGGACGACTATCATTTGCAGGGGAAGTTGTTGTATCACCTTGGAAAATTGTGCATACCCACAACAAAAAGGATACATGTAATTCGAGAGACGCATACTTGTCTTGTGTCAGGTCACTTTAGCGTCGAAAAAACCTTGTGTCATTTTCAAAGGTTTTTCTTTTGGCCCCATATGAAAAACATTGTAACCATTTTTTAAAAGGGATGTGTGATGTGTTCTACTTCAAAGCCCTCTAATAGAAAACTTGGGCTCTACACACCACTCCCTATTCTGGGTCGTCCATGGGAAAGTGTGTCGATGCACTTTGTAGGAGGTTTACCTATGTATAGAAAGGGCCATGAATATTTGTATGTTGTTGTCGACCACTTTAGTAAAATGTGCATATTAATGCCTTATAAAAATTATGTCACTGTTGAGTAGACTGTTTATCTTTTCTTTCAGTTTGTTTGGGTCCACCTTGGGTTTCCCACATCGATTGTGTCAAATCAAGACTCTCGCTTTCTTGGATATTTTTGGACCAGCTTATGGCAAATGATGGACACCAAGTTGAAGAGACGTATGACATTCCATCCACAAACCGATGGACAGACAGAGGCCGTCAACCATACCGTGGAACACTTGTTGCAGGGCTATTGCAGCAAACATCCCAAGTTGTGGGATGAGCATCTTCCATGTGTAAAACATGCCTACAACAGAGCAATGCACTCCTCTACACAACATTCACCATTTGAGACATGTTTTGGTTACTTACCAAAGGACCCTTTTGACATGATCTATGGAAGGGATGAAGATGCCAGTGGACGTGATGACAGGGCAAAGAACAGCGGTTCATCCAGCAGATACAGAAAATTCACCAAGCATTTGGAAAAGAGTCAAGCTTGATATAAGGCTCGACATGATAAGCACTGAGTCAACCATCAATTTCAAGTTGGTGACAAGGTGTGGTTCCATATTAGCAAGAATCGAATGAAGGGGGAAGATAAGAAATTACGACCAATCCGGTATGGTCTATTTATCGTATTGGATAAGGTTGGGAATAATGCTTTCTGACTCGTTTTTCCTTTATACATGCAGATGTAATTGGTCATGAATGTTGAAAATCTAAATCTTTATGAACCACCATTGATTATGGACACCGAGGACGTGGGATCAGTTCCTACAGTGGATGAATTTGCGTCAGAGTATCTCAATGAACTGTCAGAAGAAATCATTCTTGATTGAACAACCATGACTTTATGACGAGGAGATGTGGAATAACTTCGTGTTGGTTTCAAAGGAATGCACCCAAGTAAACCTAAATGGTTTGAAAAGGAGAAGGCAAGGGAGCAATTCCCTCACTTTCCCGTTGATTGATAAGGATTTTGGGGTCCAAAAGCTCTTCAGTTGGGAGGAATGATCCAGGTGGATTGGAAAAGTCCAAGTACAAGTGGCTTAAGTACAAAGGCTCAAAAATAAAAGTGTTAGAAATGTGGCAAACTTGGTGTCAAGTTAAATATCTTGTCTTTTTTATTCCAACGGCAGAGACAACACTCAATTCTGATTCTGTATGAAGGAGTTAGGAGAAGTCAAAGTTTGAGGGTTGACTTGGTGATGTGGCAGCTTAAGGAGGCAAAAAATTTGTAGAAACCCGGCCACCGAATTCAATTCAACTCCGGCCAGATTCTAGATGAAATTGTGGGTCACTTAATTTGACTCCTTCTGTCAAATTCTAGAAAAATAAAAAAGGGTGATTTGTTTTTAAAATAAAAAAATAAAAATAAAAATATTTTTGGAGGGCGGGCCATGACCCCTGCCCTCCTCATCCAACAAATATAACAAAAATTATATAACAATGGGGTTAGTCACCATAACCCTACCGCCCCCACATCACACGACCCACAATATATGATGGCCCATATATTAATAGGTGGCAGGGGTTGTCAACCCCACTGCCAACCAACTAACCATGCCATGTATCGTAATGAAGGCCATCGGAGGTATGGGGTGGGTCGCCCAATGCGGGCCCGACCCCCCATGTACCAAAATTGGTACAAAAATAACATGGCGCGGTTTTGTATAGCAAAGGTCCGTCTTAATACGGAGGGGGAGAGGTTTGACCACCCAGCCCCCTCCTTCATAATGAGGATCTTCAACCAATTCGGCCAACGACGGACTTGGTAAAGTCCGCCCGACTTTCAATATAAAAATCTTCATTTCATAAGTGCGCCTAGGCAGGTCAAGAGCGAGCATGAAGTACGAGACACGTAGAACCATGAGTGTTGTGTAAGAGGGGGGCGTAACCATGATCTGAGCCATTTCTAGAGGGGTCAGATTTTCACTTTGTCAGATTTAGGAAAATTTTATATGGATTCTGCACCTTTGGGACGATCCAAAGGTGCTGTCCATTTCTTCATCAGAGATCTCCAATTTTCGTGTACTTTCAGCTATGGAGGTATAACGGTGTAACTTTGCATTTAATACTTGTACTTTCATTTTTTATTGCCACTTAATGAAAGAGGGCCTCCCCACTATTTGAGGAGGGCCTGGAGACAGTCCCTCCTAGACGAACTCCGATAGCAATTATGTGTCTTCTTATATGATGTTAATTGATTCTCTCTTCTTATGTTTATGCCTTTAAAGTTTCTTATTTAAGATGAAATTTTTACATGTAATTCTTTAACACATCTCAAGAAAAAGATCTTTGGATCATAAAAAGACTAGATTAAATAAAATGTTGCACATGCATCAATCAAATAGAGAATTTGGCTGCAATGTATTTTCCAGTAGCCTCCTTGTGCAATCATCTGAAGAATGGGGAACCTACACAACGTGTAAACATTAAATTTTAATGTTTTAAAATTTAAAGAGAATGTAGAACTTCATAAAAAAACAAAATGAAAAAATAAAATTCATGAAATACCTCATGTAGTTCCTCCTCCATTATCCTGTGTTGGCCCTAATTTCATATACATATATATGTACACATGTATAAGAAATTTATATTACATTTATTAAAATTAAAATTTAATTTTTTAAAATTGAATGAGAATGTAGAACTTCAATAAAACAAACTAAATGAAAAAAAAATGAAAATTTCATGCAATACATCATGTAGTTCCCCCTCCATTGTCATGTGTTGGCTCTGCATCAATGCATCCTCCACGATAAACTGAACAATATACATGTACAAGTATATATATATATATATATATATATATATATATATATATATATATATTCAAATGAAAATGCATACACTAATGCAATAATATTAAAAAAATGTTAGACAACTTCTTCAAATTTTTTGGATGTTCCTATCTCCATCATACACTCCATCACTAAAGCCCTTGGAGAAGAGAAATCATCTCCACAAACCTAAAATTCAAAAATTTAAAAGCTGTAAAATAACTCAATATCTAGATCTCATTTTTTAATGAAACTTTCACTTCAATTTATAACTTGAAACGTAAGTGAAAAATTGAATACTTGTGACGGTGTATTATTTGGCACATCTCCCAACAGGGAAGAAGAGAGTGGCTCCATTGCAAAAACATTGGACGGAATCAGAATCTATTAACATTTAATTATATACATGTGTACACAATTATTTCTTTTAAAAATATGTCATCATGATACTGATATAATAATAGAATAATAATTGTACATCAACATCATGAACTCTTAAAAAAAAACTAAAATTTCCCATATCATCTTGATTGCCAAAACCTGAACTTTGGACCGTGATATTATCAAAATTTTCATTCAACAAGCGTGTTAACTGCAAATGGTGAAGATATGATACATTTTTGTTAGATTAATACATACAAATAAACATGTATATGTAAATTACAAATTACATTAAAATATTCAACCTAACCATTAACACATACCAATCCTGCGCCCTCTTCCTCGTGAAGAATTAAGCCATGCCAACCATTGCGACAATGCTTTGCATATTTTCTAAGCTCTTCAATACTCATGTTGTCTATCTCATCATTTGTACTATACACAAAATTGTCACGTGCATTATCTTGTGCTCTTTGTCAATTTAGACCAATATCAATTCCACCAAGTCAAGTTTGAACATTGTCTATGATGGCATCCCTTGCTTCTCAACTAATTTGAGAAGTGGCATCCATCTCTGACCGCAAAGTTTCCACATGAGGAGGTTGGCTTAACAATGGTGACTCAGGGCGAGGAAACTCAGCATCATGCTTAGTACCCCTAAGGTCACATAATCGACCTTTCCCAGGACCAAAAAATTCAGAAGAAAGGTCATTATAATTGGGTTTCATTCCAAAAAATAATTCTGCATAAAATAATTTTGCAAAATAAACAAGAACCTTGTCATGCCATGGTAGTCTTCCATGGGCTGTAAGGTGCCTATAATACAAATGGCAGGGCTATATTAGGGTTCTTGAAATATTGCACCTTTAGCATCTTTCTTTTCGGCCCTTCTTTGAAATTAAACATAGATTTTGCCATTTCTTTTGTAACTCATATTTTAACATCGTCACATGTATCGAGACCCATTAATGTTTCTTTTCTTTTCCTCATCACTTCTACAAAAGTATCAATGGTTGGCCCAACCTTTTTTTAAACATCTACAAGTGTGCTTAAAGGTTGTGTAACTATTTGTAACATTTCTCGACTCTCTACAGGGAGTTTCAAAGACACAAGATCTTTCTTCAATTTTGAATAAAGATGTTCACAACTTTGTAATGTGCATTGTTGGATGTTTATTTCCCAAGGTAAATAATTGAGAATTTTAGAAAGATAAGACGTGGTTGGTGTACAACCTTCTTATGTGAAACTATGTATAAATAAAAAAACATGCGAAAAAAATTGTAAAAATTTGTTTTTTAACCTAACATATATATATATAATTTAACAAGTTAATAATTTAATGACGATGATATTCAGATTGATGGCCACCTCGAGATGGCTGAGCAGCATCATGCCCACATGGAGATGGTTGAGAACCAGCATGACCACCTATTGATTTGCCACCACCCATTGGTTGGCCACCAGGGGAATGTGTACCACCACCCTCACGCGACAAGAGGAAGCTTCTTTAAAAATATGAATTTCTAATCAATTCAAATATATATATATATGATTGAGTAGATTGCGTGAACCATACCATGATTGTGTGAACCATGGTGAGACTCCATTGATTGAGTAGATACTCTTTTCCTCCGAACTCCTAAAAAATGAAATTGATTAAAATTTAATTTATCTCACAAAATTGATAAAAAATAAATTCCATATGTATACATGTATGTATGGGGATAAAATTATATATTCAATAAAACCATATATATATATATATATATATATATATATATATATATATATATATATATATAGGGATAATATTATATATTCAAATGTCACTTAAAAACATGCACATTTAATATAAATACAATGAACATCCCCTGATCTATTATCGTCCTCACTCGTAGAGGCATGGGAATCTATTGATGTTCGTCTCGAAGAATCACGTGCCAAATGATCATCATCAATGATATATATATGGATATCTACAGTGGATATCTAAAGTTACATAGATACACATAATGTTTAAAGCCTCAAAGAATCATGTAGAAAATGATCATCCATGATATATATTTTGATGAATCTACAAATACATAGATATATGATGTTTAAAAAGTTACCTCGTGCATTTACAATTTTTTTTTAATTACTATTTAAAAAAAAAATTAGAAGAATTCAAAAAATTGATGTAATTTACACAAATGTTGGAGCACAAACACAAATTATGTAAAACACAAAACTTTCAAAGCAAAAATTGATGTGTAAAACTTTCTTTAAACAAAAATTTGTTGAAGTCTTACACATTTTGAAAATTAAATACAAAATTTTCTAAAACATGAAGTTCACCAAGTTGTGATGTGCTTACATAAAGGGTGCACATTTTTAAAATTAAATAAAAATTTTCTAAAACATGAAGTTCACCAAGTTGTGCTTACATGGTGGGAGTTCAATTGGTGAATAATTGAAAAAAATACATGGTCATTAAAAATGAAACATTTATAAGTAAAAAACACACATATTAAAGATATGTTACAATGTCAATCAATAAATTTTGAAGGAGAGGGTTTCAACACTAATTCATCTTTGACAGATGGATCTTGAATTGGCATTTCCCCATACAATACTAATTTATCTTTGACAGATGAATCTTGAATTGAAATTTCCCCATACAATAGATCATCAGACATCTTATTAACATTTTCACAATGTCTTATACTAAATGATTGAAATTGCCTAACAATATTGTTTGCTTTTCCATGCAGTTTTTTTAGCCTCTCCTTCTTAACTTGGTACACGCCTTTCATCTGGTTGCACACAAGTTCAAAATTGGTGAAAAATACAATTCCATTTGATCCATACTCCCTAGATGTTCCCAAGCCTTCTATCAATGCAATATACTATTCTTCATTGTTTGTTGTTCTTCCAGGTATATTCATTTTCCTTTGGAGGACTTTGTTAGTCACAATACTGCGTAGCACATATGTAATCACTTCTTTCCATGGGTTGGGATAACAAGAAACAACTATGCATAATGTCCATTTTTCAACCATGTTTAGTGGGCTTTTTGATCCCTGAAAAAATCAAATTCAATAAAATATATTAAATGAACATTTATTGCAACTGCCTTAAATTTTATGGGAGAAATGATGGTTTCCAAAAACACTAGGACCGCATTAAAATATTAAATGAGCATTTATTGCAAATGCCTTAAATTTTATGGGAAAAATAACATGTACATGGTTTCCAAAAACACTAGGGCTGCAAAAAAATATTAAATGAACATTTATTGCAAATGCGTTAAATTTTATGGGATAAATGACATGTACACGATTTCCAAAAGCACTAGAAAATGCCTTCAAGTTTATGGGAGAAATGACATGCACATGGTTAAGTTTATGGGAGAAATGACATGTACATGGTTAATTTTATGGGAGAAAGGACAGGTACATGGTTTCCAAAAACACTAGACTGTCCCTGCATTTAGCTATAAGTTTTATAATTTATTGCCAATGTAAATGGGTAACACCACATCCTAGCCATTATGGTTGGTTAGGTGATAGTGGACCCCTATGAGGTGATAGATAGATTTAGATAAAAATTTTATAAAGGTGATAGAAATGTGATTTTGAAAGCATCCTTGCTGTTAAAAAGGAAAGGGGCTAAATGAGTAACAACACATCCTAACCATTATGGTTGGTTAGGTGATAGTGGACCCCTATGAGGTGATAGACACATTTAGCTAAAAGTTTTATAAAGGTGATAGACATGTGATTTTGAAAGCATCCTTGCTGTTAAAAAGTATAGGGGATAAATGAGTAACAACACATCCTAGCCATTATGGGCGGTTAGGTGATAGTGGACCCCTATGATGTGATAGACACATTTAGCTAAAAGTTTTGTAAAGGTGATAGAAATGTGATTTTGAAAGAGTCCTTGCTCTATTTTCTAATTGAATTGTTGGGTTTATGAGAAATGGCATGTACACAGTTTCCAAAAACACTAGAAAATGCCTTAAAGTTTATGGGAGAAATTACATGTACATGGTTAAGTTTATGGGAGAAATGACATGTACATGGTTTCCATAAACACTAGGACCGTCCCTACTTTTAGCTAAAAAATTTATAATTTACTTCCAATGAAAATGAGTAACAACACATCCTGTCCATTATGGTTGGTTAGGTGATAGTGGACCCCTATGAGGTGATAGAAAAATTTCGCTAAAATTTTTATAAAGGCGATAGACATGTAATTTTGAAAGCATCCTTGCTGTTAAAAAGGACATGGGCTAAATGAGTAACAACACATCCTAGCCAGGCCACGTGGTGTAAAGAAGTTGGTGGTGGGGTGCGTTGTTAAGTCACTTCGTATGCAAGGTCACTGGTTCGAAACTCATGGGTGGGATGGGAGGAGAAAAAAATGGAAAGATTAGGATTGGTCTAAACCACCAAAAAAAAAAAAAAAAACAACAACAACACATCCTAGCCATTATTGTTGGCTAGGTGATAATGGACAAAACATAGGTGATGTTGTTAAAAAGGACAGGGCTAAATGAGTAACAACACATCCTAGCCATTATGGTTGGTTAGGTGATAGTGGACAACACATAGGTGATAGGTGATAGTAACAACACATCCTAACATAGAGTTACTATAATTTAGAAAATAGATGCTAGAATGTTGATATTAAATAAAGTTTACTTAGATAAATTCGGTTTTCACATTCTCCTTTAATCAAATTTTTTCATACTCTAGCAAATTGATATATCAGCATAGAACTTTACTATAATTCAGAAAATAGATGCTAGAATATTGATATTAAATAAAGTTTACTTAGATAAATTTGGTTTTCACATTCTCCTTTAATCAATTTTTTTTCATACTCTAACAAATTAATATACCAACATAGAGTTACTATAATTCAGAAAACAAATGCTAGAATGTTAATATTAAATAAAGTTTAACAAATTAATATACCAGCATAGAGTTACAATAATTCATAAAACAGATGCTAGAATGTTATTAAATAAAGTTTAGTTAGATAAATTTAGTTTTCATATTCTCCTTTAATCAAATTTTTGTCATACTTTAACAAATTAATATACCAACATAGAGTTACTATAATTCATAAAACAAAATGCTAGAATGTTGATATTAAATCAAGTTTATTAAGATAAATTTGGTTTTCACATTCTCCTTTAATCAAAATTTTGTCATACTCTAACAAATTAATATACCAGCATATAGTTACTATATTTCAAAAAACAGATGCTAGAATGTTGATATTAAGTAAAGTTTACTTTTATTTAGATAAATTTGTTTTTCACATTCTCCTTTAATCGATTTTTTGTCATACTCTAACAAATTAATATACCAGCATAGAGTTACTATCATTCAGAAAACATATGCTAGAATGTTGATATTAAGGAAGAAAGAAGCAATATTTTCTTCTGGAATGGCTTAGTAGTGGGTACAATGGGATATTATTTTTTACCGGGCTTCTAATTTTGTTGGTTTTATACTGGTAGCCTTTAGGTTTAATTTGAGGAAATGTCGAAATCTTAATTTGAGGACAGGCCCAAAGATTCAAATAATATATATATATATATATCCAGTTACTATAATTAGGAAAATAGATATCAAAATTTTGGATATTGAATATTAAGAGATAAATCAATGATATCTTCTCATGGAATGATCGAATGGTTGATACAGTGTGATGTTATCCTCTACCAAACTTCAAATGTTCTTGGTATTATACTAGTCGTCTCTAGTTTTAATTTAAAAAATTTAGAATGATGCTTGGGCTCACAAATGCCCCTTTGGATTGATTGGGCTAATGTTGGACATAATCCTTCAATATTTTTGTCCAGGCTATAAATAAAATTATAAATAATTAGGAGAATACAAAGATGAAATGGATCCTAGATAATGAAATAAAGAATCACTTAATTGTATAAACTTGATTGACCATCAATAGAAAGAACATCAAATGAAGTTATGCATTCTGGCGTGACAAAATCAAATTCCACTAGAAGACAAAAGAGAATTTCTCAAAGAAGATAGAAATATAGTATCTAGAGACTCGGTGCAAGAAACAATAAATCTAAATAAATTGCATATACAGTTTAACAAACTAGAAAATCAATTGAAAACTGAAATAACTACATATAGTACTCATAAAATATTAATTAGTGATTTAAAGTATAAATTAATTGTTAAATTTCTCAAGATTCAAAGGGTAAAACTATAATTTCATATTTGCTTAAAGAAAATGATAAAGAAATCAAAATGCTTAGATAAAAAATCAAGTTTCCTATCGGAGAAAAATGTTAAATTGGACAATTCATTCATAAATTCAATGAAGAGATAGAATTTTCTTTGTTAGCAAGCTTAGACACTAAAGCATTAATTATTGATTTATAAATAATCAAAGAAGGATTAGATGTAGAGTATATTCAAAATTTTAGAGCATAGTTAGCAATAATTCAAAAAGAATTTAAATTTGTTGAAATAAATGTCAAATGGAAGACCTCATAGATAGTAAAGCTAGAAGCACAAACTCAAAAAATAAATGCACTACTAGGAAATTCCCATTCAAGCTTGGCTTTGAAAGGTAAAATAATAGAAAGGCTAATCATAAATTAATATCGAAGAGATTAAGAAGAAGCTTGATCAAAAAACCTTTGCAAAGAAATATTTGGCTAGAGTTGAACACTATATTGGGAACGAATTATGGTGGCTACACAAAAAATCAAATTCCATTTCAATGTGTGTCAGGACCAATATGTACCAAAGATAGCAGAAACCATTTCAAGAAAACTCTAAAAACGATGCATGTATGAGATTATATTGTTCAATAGTAGGGAAGTGTCCTTTTTTTCACACTAATATGTTCTCAGGGTAATTGTAGCAATATGTTATAAAGTTGAAGAAATGTAGGGAGAATATTAATATATTCTATTTGGTATGCCATTGACCAGTCATTTCATCCCATGAAGGGTTCCAACCATGCATGCTTTCCACTTAATTAACAAGGTTGCACATGGTACATCATTTAAATTAATTATCTCTTATTTGCATTCTTATGTTTTTATTTGTATTGGTTCTAGACATATACTTTTCCATTGATGGTGCTCCCTACATAACATAAGTGATCCCAACAAATAGATTTTGTTTCTTTAAAAATAGTTTATTTTCCATTTTCATTTTAAACTATTCTTTTCATCTTTGTGGCAGGCTTTAATACTGTTATCGAAATTAATTACATGCAGTAGAGAGCCTAAAGAGTGATTCGAGTTGTTGACATAATATTTTCAACCGCAAGGTAGTAAACGAGGAATTTTTCATTTTTTTCATGGTTGCATCTAGAAATTGAAAGGGCCCTGAGATCTTTAATATCACTTGACAAACATGGTAACATAAGAGATATGGAAACTATGATTACTTGTAATACATGTGTTGTAATGAACAACACCATCTATCACTTACTCTAATTAATGGAATTACTATTGATTGGTATGAGTATTAAGCCCATAAGTATCTGTAGATCATCTTTGTGTTCATAAAGGTTAGATATGTCTATGATTATGATTAATAAGATGTAACATGTGCAAAAGGTGATATAAGTGATATTTATGCGGTAAAATACTTACACCTAAGCTCTAAGTTGAGATGCTTACAACTTGTATCAAAAAGAATTAGTATGAAAATACAGATGATTACACTCTTCATGTTATAACTAGTAATAAATAATAATAAAATGACTGGAATGATAGAGATCAATGAATAAAACAAGTTGAATATGACTTAGTACTACCACTTTCATCACAGTATCCATGTATCATAAGATGCTTGATTTCCATTTCTTGTAAGATACCACTCGACAGACATGGTAACATAAGAGAAATGGAAAATATGATTACTAGTAATACAGGTGTTGTAATGAACAACATTGTTTATCACTTATTTATCACTTACTCTGATTAATAGCATTACTACGTATTGATCTGATTATTAAGCCCATAAGTATCTATAGATCAACGTTGTGTTCATAAAGGTTAGATATGTCTATGATTACCATTACTAAGCTGTAACATGTACAAAAGGTGATATAAGTGATATGTAATGAGTAAAATACTTACACCTAAGCTCTAAGTTTAGATGCTTACAACCTGTATCAAGATGAATTAATATGCAAATACTGATGATTACACTCTTCATGCTATAACTAGTAATCAATACTAAGAAAATGTCTAGAATGATAGATATCAACGAATACAATATGTTGAAAATGACTTAGTACTATCAGTTTCATCAAAGTATCCATGTATCATAAGCTGCTTCATTTCCATTTCTTGCAAGATACCACTCGACAAACATGGTAACGTAAGATATATGGAAACTATGATTACTAGTAATACAGGTGTTGTAATGAACAACATCATTTATCACTTACATTGATTAATGGCATTACTACTGACTGATTTGAGTATTAATCCCATAAGTATCTATAGATCATATCTTTGTTCATAAAGGTTAGATATGTCTATGATTACCATTACTAAGTTGTAACATGTACAAAAGGTGATATAAGTGATATGTATAGGGTAAAATACTTACACCTAAGCTCTAAGTTGAGCTGCTTACAACCTGTACCAATATGAAGTAATATGAAAATATTGATGATTACACTCTTCATGCTATAACTAGTAATCAATACTAATACAATGACTGGAATGATAGATATCAGTGAATACAGTAAGTTCAATATGACTTAGTACTACCACTTTCATCATAGTATCAAATTCAGGGAAAATTTTAAGGATGGAAGTTCATCTTAAAATTTAGAAACCTTGGCAAATATTAATAGTCCCCAATATGTAGATTGTAAAATTTTGATCATATTTCTGTAAAAATATTTAGGTTTCTAATTATTTTATGTTAGTATATATAATGTTTTGGCAATTTTAAGTGTAAAATAATTTTATACTATAAAATTTGGGTGAATTAATTAAAAAAAATGGAAATTGGCGAATCTTTTTTTTGGAAAAAACATGGAAAATTAGCCCACCTACAAATATTAGGCCCTAAAATTTTCCCTGGTATCCATGTATCATAAGCCGCTTGATTTACATTGCTTTTATGTTGTGTTTTACTTAAGTTGGGAATCACACTGGTCTCATAGTAAGCTTCTACTGTTCAGACTATATTAGCATCTCAAATATGGAGAAACAATCTTCCATCTTTGCATTATTAGTGACTATTGATTTCATGGTAATTAGACTCCATCATAACTAGAGTAATTGAATACAAATCTTGTACATGCTTATACTAAGGATACATTGATAAATGTCATGGGTTTACTGCATAGCTACCAAATTCCGCCGAAATGGTAAAAAAAAATCATATATTCGTCAATTTGTTCATTTGTCCATCATGGTCGAGGGGTAAAATGAAAATCTAGATTAAAAAAATTGAATACAACGAACTGTTAACTTACCATGGATTTATTAAAGAGAACATCATATGGGCACAGACTTAATACGTACATAATGCGTACATAAAGAAAACTTAAAGCGGGCCTCATATAGGGACTTACTAAAGAGGAAATAAAATTGATAAGAGAAAGCGGTGGTAATGCCAGAAATGAGACATCCATCATATGGCCTTCATCTAGTAACCAATACAAAGAAACAAGCTATCATAATATATGAATAATATGTAAGCTGCTTACACCATAGGTTCTACTATGAACACCATATCTTAGCACTGAAGTTTTATAATATTAATAAAAATGGGTTGTTATGTTTTATGTATATATATCTATATATGTGTATGCTTAGGCGTTTGTGCATGTGTGTATTAATGTTGATTTTTTCATTTTTCCTTTCAAATGCATATATGGATAATAATGATGGCATTTGTTATGATGAAGCGGTGGACAATATTTCTGGAGCGATAATTTTTCTTTCATATCTTCAGAACAAGTTTGATAGAAAACATGGCTTCCATCCTTCTATTAATGATGAGCATATTTGTGTGCTAGATGAAATTAAAATGAATGCAAAATATTTTTTGCATGTGCAACTGAGGAATCTAGGAGGAAAACAAGAAGGGATTGGTTGGAAAGCGTTAAGTATCGTGATCATTATCGTGTTGATTTGAACTGGTGTTCCTTTTTTCGTTAGGCTGGTTTTGTTATGGAAGAGGCTATTTGATAAATGAATTTTGATGGGGTGTTTCGAGTCTATTTTTGTAGTGGAATTTTTTGATGTAAAGACAACAAAAAATATATGTTAATTTCCATGTTCTTTCTTTGGTTGAAAGGATTGTGAAATTGAATATCCCTTTAGGTTATTAATTCGTTGGGTTTATAATATTAACAATCCCTAAGGTTGATTGATCTCTTGGGTTTATAATATTAATAATAATGTGAGTTTTTCAATCCTTTGTGTTTAAAATATATATTCTTAGGCTTTATTATAATCTTGTGTTTTTAATATTGATCCCTTATCCTTGTTGATCCCTTAGGTTTTTAATATTTATCCCTTGGTTTCACAAATTCCTTGCGTTTATAATATTAAACCCTTCGGTTTATTAGTTCTTTTGGTTATAATATTAATAATCCCCTGGGTTTGTTAATCTCTTAAGTTTAAAATAATAATTCTTAGGGCTTATTAATTTCTTGGGTTTTTTATATTAGTTTGTTGGGTTTATTGACTCTTTAATTTTTTTAATTGCTTGGGTTTATTAATAATTTTTATTTATAATATTAATATGTTGAGTTTACAATATTAATAATCCCTTGGGTTTACTGATGTTTTGTGTTTATAATATTAATAGTTCATTGGGTTTGTTGATCCATTGGGTTTATAACATTGATCCCTTGAGTTTTGTAATTCTTTGGCCTGTTATATTAGTTCCTTCGCTTTATTAAATCTCAATATTAATTGTTAAATATTAGTCCTATAGTGTAATATTAATCCACGGTTGAACATCACATTATGACAAATATTGTCTCAATATGAAAATCAACCATTGTCAATCGTTATCAATCATTATTAGTCATAGTCGATCATGGTCTACCATGGTTGAATGTCACATTGTGACAAATATTGTCTCAATATGAAAATCAACCATGACAAACCATGGTCATCCTTGGTCCAACATCGCATTGTGACAAATATTGTCTCAATATTTAAATCAAGTATGGTAAACCATGATTATTTCGTGGTTTATAGTATTTATCTAAGGGTTTATATACTTGGGGTTTATAACATTAATCTCTTAGGTTTAGTATTATTCCCCTGGGTTTATAAAATCTTTGTTTGTTAGTACTAATCCCTTAGGTTTGTAATATCAATTTGTTGGGTTTATTGATCTAAGGGTTCATATTCCAAGGGTATATATAATTCATAGGTTTTATAATATTAGCCCTTCAGTTTAATATAAATCCCTTGTATTTTTAATATTGATGCTTTGTGTTTTCTTATCCCTTAGGTTTATAATACTTTTCACTTGGATTTACTAATTCCTTGGGTTTATAACATTAAACGTGTGGGTTTATTTTTTCCATAGGTTTATAATATTAACAATTCCTTTGGTTTATCATTTAATCCCTTGGGTTTATTAATCCCTTGATTTTAAAATATTAATTCTTAGGATGTATTAATTTTTTTGATTTTTAATATTAGCTCGTTGGGTTTATTGATTCTTTGGGTTTATTAATCACTTGTATTTATAATATTAATGTCTTGGGTTAACAATATTAATAATTCCTTTGGTTTATTGATCCCTTGTGTTTATAATATCTATAATCCCTTGGGTTTTTTAAACCCCAATATTAAGCGTTAAATATTAGTCCTAGGGTTTAATATTAATCCCTTGTTTTTGAATTCTTTGGGTTGGTAATATTAATCCCTTAGATTTTTAGTATTAATAATCGATTGTATTTATTAGACCTTAATATTAAGGTTTAAATACTAGTCCTAAAGTTTAATATTAATCCATTAGGTTTATAATGTTTATCCCTTTAGTTTATTAATTCGTTGGGTTTATAATATTAACAATCCCTAAGGTTGACTGATTGCTTGGGTTTATAATATTAATAATGATGTGAGTTTATGAATCTTTTGTATTTAAAATATTAAATCCTAGGCTTTATTAATCTCGTGTGTTTTTAATATTGATCCATTGGGTTCACCAATTCCTTAGGTTTATAATATTAAACCCTTGAGTTTATTAATTCTTTAGGTTTATAATATTAATAATCCCTTCGGTTTATTAATCCCTTGAGTTTAAAATATTAATTCTTAGGGTTTATTAATTTATTGGGTTTTTTATATTAGTTTGTTGGGTTTATTGATTCTTCGGGTTTATTAACCGCTTTGGTTTATTAATAATTTGTATTTATAATATTAATCTGTTGGGTTTATCATATTAATAATCCATTGGGTTTATTGATGTTTTTTAAATAATTCCCTGGGTTTGTTGATCCATTGGGTTTATAACATTGATCCCTTGAGTTTTCTAATTCTTTGGGTTTGTAATATTAGTCCCCTGGGTTTATTAAATCCCAATATTAAAGTTTAAATATTAGTCCTACAATTTAATATTAATCCATGGTCCAATGTCACATTATGACAAAGATTGTCTCAATATGAAAATAAACCATGGTCAACCACTGTCAATCATCGTCATCCATAGTCGATCATGGTCTACCATGGTCGAATGTCACATTGTGACAAATATTGTCTCAATATGAAAATCAACCATGGGCAACCATGGTCTTTCTAGGTTAATGTCACATTGTGACAAAGATTGTCCTAATGTTTAAATCAAGCATGGTGAACCATGTTTATTTCACAGTTTATAATATTTATCGAAGGGTTTATATACTTGAGGTTTTATAATATTAATCTCTTAGGTTTAATATTATTCTCTTGGGTTTATAAACCTTTGGTTTTTTAGTATTAATCGCTTGGGTTTATTATTTCCTTGAGTTTGTAATATCAATATGTTGGGTTTATTGATCTAAGGGTTCATATTCCAAGGGTATAACTAATTCATAGGTTTTATAAATTCCTTGTGTTTATAATAATGGTCAGCCATGGTCCAACATCACATCATGACAATTTTTTGTCAACATGAAAATCAAACATGGTGGAATGTCGCATTGCGAAAAAGTTATCTCAATATGAAAATGGGACATCATCAACTATGTTTATTTTTGGGTTTATTAGTTCCTTGGGTTTATAATATCAATAATCCCTTGGTTTTATTAATCTGTTGAATTTAAAATATTGATTCTTAGGGTTTTTAATATTAGTTTGTTGGGTTTATTGATTCCATGGGGCTAATTATCATTTTTATTTCTAATATTGATATGTAGGGTTTATAAAATTAATAATCCCTTGGGTTTAACAATGTGGTTGAATTACTTCCACTGCACTTTGTGTTTATAATACTAACAATTCCCTTGGTTTGTTGATCCATTGGGTTTATAACACTAATCTCTTGATTTTTCTAATTCTTTGGGCTGGTAATAATAATCCCTTAGGCTTATTAAACCCTAATATTAATGGTTAAATATTATTCCTAAGGTTTAATATTAATCTTTTAGGTTTATAATGTTTATCCCTTCGGTTTATTAACTTCTTGGGTTTATAATATTAACAATCCCTAGGGTTTATTGATCCCTTGGATTTATAATATTAATATTCATGTGATTTTATCAATCCTTTGGGTTTAAAATATTAATTCTTAGGCTTTATTAATCGCTTATTTTTTTAATATTGATCCCTTGTGTTTTTTGATCCCTTAGGTTTATAATATTCCCCCCTTGGGTTTACTAATTCCTTGGATTTATAATATTAACAATTGAGTTTATTTGTTCCTTTAAGTTTATAATATATAGATTTCCTTTGGCTTATCATTTAATCCCTTGGATTTATTAATCTCTTGAGTTTAAAATATTAATTCCTAGGCTTTATTAATCGTTTGAGTTTTTAATATTAGTTTGCTCAGTTTATTGATTACTTGGGTTTATTAATCATTTTTGTTTATAATATTAATGACTTAGGTTTATAATGTTAATAATTCCTTCGGTTTATCGATCCCCTTTGTTTATATTATTAATAATCTTTTGGGCTTATAATAATAATAATCCCTTGGGTTTATTAACCCCAATATTAAGTGTTAAATATTAGTCCTAGGATCTAATATTAATCTCTTGTTTTCTAATTTGATTCCTTGGGTTTGTTGATCCTTTATGTTTATAATATTTATCGGTTGGGTTTATAAATTGATTGGAATTATAATATTAAACTCTTGGGTTTATTAGTCATTTTGGTTTATAATATTAATAACCACATGTGTTTATTAATCCCTTGGGTTTAGTTGATACTTTTAATTTACTTAGAGTAAATATATAAAATATATTAAGAGTTATATTAACAAATATATAAAAATTATTGGGCGATATTGGTAAAACATATAGACTTATTATAAATAATATTAAAATACTATTATGATGCTATATTTGAATTATATTATAGCTTGAGTTATAACTATTAATATATTCACAAAATTTAATAATATATTATTATTATTAAATAATATAATATAATATAATATATTTTTTTATATATATATAATAACATATTTTAGTTTAATATATAGTATGCATATAGTTAATATTATTAATAGACTACAAGTAAATATATCAAATATATTGGCAATTATATACATAAATATATAATAATTATTATGGTAAGATACATATTGTCGATAAAGGCCTTTCAGATTAATCACATCACTAATAATGTGATTAATCCAAAAGACATTCATCTACATTATGATTACAAAAGTCTTAGATTTAACAAAAATGCATATTATTAATAAGACCTAAATGTTATTATTATGTTGTATGTGAATTATATTAAAGTTTTAAATATAACTATTAATATATTCTTAAAATTATATGTAACAACACATATTATATTAATATACAAAATAATTTTAACATAATAAGTATAATTATATAAATATACTTATTATTATTATTATTATTATTATGTAAATATACTTATGTAAGTATTATTATTTATATAGTTACTAATAATTATAAATAGTAATCGTTTAACAAAATACATCTTAGAGTTATTAATGTGGTGGGTGATGAATATAAGCATATCCACTTATATCAACAACATTGGTAAATGTGGTTGTAAATTTATTTCATATGCAACCACATTGATAAATTTGGTTGTGATACCAATGTGGTTGTACTTATAGTCTCATTTTTTGTAAATATCATACTATAGATGATATCATGGAAAGAATATTTGTCATTAATAGTTTATATAAAAATAAAAATGTGCATTTTTATGTAAACTATCAAAGGAAAATGTTCTTTCTTGACACCATAGTTCATCATGATTCATACTCACCATCCTAAATTTTTTTAATATTTTTGATGGAATCCATGATAAAAAGAAAAAACATGAATATTTATACTGCATCCTCGCTAAAATGCAACCTACAACCTCTCTCCTATAGCACTACTACACAGAGGATTTTTAAAACAACAAAAAAAATGGTGCATACTCACCACC
Organism: Pinus albicaulis; assembly: GCA_034641835.2. Classification (NCBI taxonomy): domain Eukaryota; kingdom Viridiplantae; phylum Streptophyta; class Pinopsida; order Pinales; family Pinaceae; genus Pinus; species Pinus albicaulis. The sequence goes on along the minus strand of CM076579.1, from coordinate 388,320,342 downwards.
CAATTTATTTTTTTTTTAAATGAAATCCATGATATAGAGAAAAGCCATAAATATTTATACTGCATCCTCGCTAGAATGCAACTTACAAGCTCTGTCCTATATCACTAGGACACACGGGATTTTTAAAACAACAAAAGAAATATTTTATCTTAAAATAATTATTTGTATTAAAATCGTTTTGGAGTAGTCTACTTAGGCAACGTTTTAGCCCAGAGATGCTGCCCATCGGAAAACATTTCCTACCCGGTCGCAAAGACGTCGCGGATTGTGCTTGGGGATCACCGCCTGACCTGTCAGAGAGTCGCCCATTCGGCTTCGGCCTGAGGATCACAACTCTGTCAGAGTTGTTAGAGTAGTGTCTTTAGCAAGGAGTTAATGAAATTGGCAGGTCGGTGAGTGACGTGACTACGTTTTTTTTAATTTTTGTTAGACAACAATATATATATGACCATTTTAACTTTCGGACATTTTTTTAAACGTCTTAAATTACAAATCACACAATATTCATGTTGGTCTTACATTACAAATCTCACAAGAATTTGATAAACTTCTATACATAATGGGTTCCTCTTGAGAAGAAGATAAAGGTTAGAACATCTCAAACACGAGGGGAGATCAGCCTGATTGGTTGCAACCTCTACCATAGATGTCGTTGTTGCCCATATCGGTGCCTTGAGTGAAGAAATTGTTAGTGGGAGGAGGGCCAAGACCTTTCGTCTCCATATTCCGACTGTAAATTTATTAAGAAATTAAAATACAATTTTATTAAATTTTCTGCCGTATATGTGAGTGGATATTTTTGAGTGCAACACTTCTTTTTTTACCTTTATTTTGGTTTTTTTTTTCCAAAATCATTATTAAGGCTGTTTGTTTGTTTGCTTTTTTTTTTTTTTTTCAACTATGCGGGTATTTATGCTGAAAATTGATGTTTTGAATCGTGGTGCTTGCAACTCTCCATGGCACTGTCTTCGATCTTGATTTGTTGGAAAATCCCGATAGAGTAATGGGAGGAGCGCCGGAGTTCTTTAGAAAGGTAAAAATTGGCATTTTGGGTTTTAAGGCCCGAGCAATCAAATCCTCTGTGATTAATTTTATATCTTTTAAGTTTTTTAATTCTTGTATGTGATTACAATTCATTTGGGATATTGGAAAAGGCACTGACAGACTATACACGACCATTGATATGGAGAAAGCTCTCGTGGGTTGAACTCAGATCATCCATGACGAACCCAGGCACCCACGATGGAAACTGATACTGATACAGATGAAAATAACAAAAAATGGGACATGGCATATAATCCTACTTTGGTTTCCCAACAGCCCCAAAAATATGCACCTGAAGGGTAGAGGCTTCTAAAATTTGATAGGAAAAGTCGTTATGAAACCATCACAATGGATTGGGTCTCTGGTCTAGAATGTGATGAAGATATAAAGGAATCGAAAGATCCCTCCATAAGAAATGGAGATGTCCGATTGCAAAGAGGTGCACAAGCTTAGGGCAATGGACCAGGAAAGCTTTCATCTGAGAAAAGCTATAATTTTGGAGGTGTGAATCGTTTTGGTGAGTGTTTCCAGAAACAAATCCCAAGTAAGTAGTTTTTAAAAGAGAATGATTTATGTTCAAATGACATTCACATATGAAGTAAAATGATACAATATATTTTATGCAGTAATCAAGGAAGAATATTATCAAGAGATATATACTGAAAGGTGAATCTCTATTGAATATTTCTTGCTTATTTAAAATTTTTAGAACTTGCTACGCAATTTCTTCCAACGGACTTGTTTGTTATTTGAACTAGGGCCGCAGGCAGCGGTAGTCGCTGCCGGCTCTGAATCCTCTTTCACACTGCAAACAGTGACAGTCCCCCCTGCCGGATCTGAATCCTCCTTCACACTGCAAACAGTGACAGTCCATGCAAACAGTGACAGTCCCCCCTGCCGGATCTGAATCCTCTTTCCCACTGCAAACAGTGACAGTCCAAGCAACCGTGAACACATTTAGGAGGGAGGAGGATGTAGTGATTTTTCCTGGGGTATAGAGACAAGTTGCAACAACTATCTCACCTGGCTCACAGTGTAACACACAAAAAGAAAGAAAGAAAGAATGAATTTTTAATGTTCAGGAGACTAAAAATAGCTTATGGGACAGATCGTTTCTCTATCTGGCTCTTGTATTCTGCTCTTTTCCTGTGAAGTTTTACAATAACCGCTCCCAACTTATCGACAAACTCTTCCCTGAATAGATTATCTCAAGAACTAGCTGCCAGAATACCTGCATAGTTTTCCCTACCATCTTTAAAGGCCTAGCATTCTGAGTAAAAAATATATACTCTTTCCCCAGATTTCACAGGAAGCAATGTTCACGCTGAAATAGTTGCAGTCCCATCTAGACAAACAACGAAGTAAACAAATGTAAAGCATGTAACTTAGGACATTACATAAATGAAAAACCTTATTCTACAAGCATGTGGAGTAGTGCATGCAAGTGCACTTGTCTCAACTTTCAGTCGTGAGGAGATTAATAAAGTAATCATTGTGTTGAAATGCTAGCAAGAGAGCTTGAACATTGCCAGCGTGATGCCAGATGCTATTATGCATTCTTGTTAATGTTTGAGTCATAATTTTTTTTCTCTCAAATCTTTTTTGTGCCGCTGAAATCGCTAACTTCATACAATTTAGTTCTGCCGCTGAAACGGTTAACTTCAAACAATTTAGTGCTTGTCTTTGGTTTCTATTTGTTGCAAATGATGTATCTACCAAAATTTTAAGGGATACACAAAACTAGTACCAGGCTGATAACGCCAGCACGCCCAACTATGTAGTACTTGTTTTCTATATATAAGAGTTGTTTTACCAATAATAATGATTTGGGTTTAATATTACTATTATTTTATTTAACAACGGTACAAGGTAGCTACTATCTGTCGCTTAATTTAAATATAGTAATGTTGCAATGTAATTTTGAAAATGTTTATGGGTAAGCTATTACATGCGGCTTATTGTAATTACAAAGATGTTGCAATTTGAGTTTGAGCATGTTTATGAAGATTTGCTTTCCAATAAAGTATAGTTAAATTAAATTAGAAGTAATTCTTGCAATTTGAATTTGAGCATCTCTATGAGGATTTGCTTTGTAATAAAGTAGTTGCTTAATTTAGTTTAAATATAATTAAATTAAAGTAAAAATTAAAAATTTATGCGCTATATAGTAGTAGTTTAAATCTATCTAAATTAAAGTAAAACAATTTTTTTGTTGATGATGGTAAGGAATTGATAATTATTAGGACACATTTGATGTGTAGATTAGATCTACTACATATGCTTAGTCTATTTTTGGGATCAATATGAGTATAACAGAGTAGCTACTACCTGTTGCTTAATGTAAATAGAGAAATGTTGCAATTTTTGTTTTTATTTAAAAAATAAAATAAAAGTACAAAATAATTGAAGAACTAAAATTGCATAACAACAAGACAATTGGATAGGAAAGAAAATGTAACAATTGCATTTAGAAAAGAAAATGTAATAGCTTCTGACGCATTTCGAATCAACTATTGTGGTTCGTCCTCACCTTGTCCTAATGATGAACCACATTAGTTGGTTCGAAACTTTGACCAAATCCTAATGATGTGATTAATCCGAAAGGCATTCATCTATATTATGGACCACAAAAGTCTTAAATCTAACTTTTCTTATGTTTTAAAATCAGAAATTGAAACGAATATATATATATATATATATATATATATATATAGACACTCTCACGAATTTATTATTGTAAGTGTTATTTTGTTTTCGGACAAAATATAAAATTTTAATGGTAAGTGGACATCTAAAAACAAGCGAAAGAATCAAGTGTGCATAAAAATATTTTAGTGGAGTTATTTTAGGGTTTTTCTCTCTTTATATATATATATATATATAGTTTGCAATTTGGTGGGAATTTGTAGATTTGAATTGTGCAATTTGCATAATTTTAATATTATAGAAGTTTTTCAAGATGTTAAATCTATTTATACATTCAAAAAAACTAAAAATTACAATTAAACAAGAAAAATATGCAAATCAATATGTCCCCACTATCCTAATAAACAAATATGCAAGTTGTTGAATATCAAACAATTGCAAAAGAATAATATGCTAGTTGTGAAAGATTAATAAAATGTATGATAGTCCATGTCAATACATATGTCTTTTGAATTTGAGAGTTACCCTTGTTGACATTACAACCACTATGCCTCCTCAATTATGTAAGATTAGTTTTGTTATAAATTCAATTTCATAAAATTTTAGTCACATAGCTAAAGTTATAGGATAAAATTTCAATGGTATAGATAAAATTAAGAATAAAATTTTAGTGATATAGCTCAAATTAAGGATTATTTAATTACCTCTCAATATCCCACGGATGTAAAAGTATGTATGAATTGAGATTTTAAAGTAAATTGCCCAAAAATATCAATCTCATCGAAATTTAATCACATAAAGTTAGAAATATAGTTATAAAACATATATAAATTGAAATTTGAAAATAACTTACTTTAAAAGAATCCACTAAAACACATTGAGTGAAGTCTATGGGACCTTTTAGATGATGGATTAGATATTGTAGCATTTCAATAAAAAATACATAATATAAGATATATGGGGTTTTTTTAGATGACAGATTAGATATTGTAGTATTTTAATAAAAAATATATAATTACGTCGAAGGCGTTTTATTGAGAGAATATGTTGGGACACTGTTCATTGTAGCCAATGACTAAACTCGAATTGCGTTGTCCTACACTGTTCATTGTAGTCAATTATTCAACTCAAATTTAGTCGTCCTTTCACCCAATTCCAATTTGACACGTGACGAAAGCTCCTTCAGTGTTTCTTTTCACAGTTGAGTGAAAATGCTAATATTAAATATATGGGTTTTTTTTTACAAAATAGCAAGATGATCAGAACTCTATATATGAATCTATCATTGCAATGTGTAAGTAGTAGTCAAATTATTCAAAGTACATATACAAAAAGTCCACATGATGCTCACGTGGGTAATTAAATTAGATAAGAATAATAAACACTCACCTACTTACAGGATTTAGTTGTTTATATACCTATCACTTTTTTATATGGTAAGCATTACATAGTTGTGCATGTGCCATGGACTTGTAAGCGTTAATTGACGCATGTTACCTCAAAAACCATGTTATAATCTGCTGCTGCCGTGAGTTAAGAAAACTGGCCCGAGTGTTTATATTTTAAAAATAGAAAAAATTGTAAAAAATAAGTATTCATTTTGTTAAAGTAACAAAACCTTCGATTATTTTATATCAACTACATGATATGATTATGGAGATAGTGTGTAAAATCATTTCTCGCTAAGTTCTTCTTTTAAAACTCTAATATTTGGGATTTAATTGATTATAAAGAATTAGTTTTTAATCAAAGGATTTGTTGATGTGCCAATGTGATATAATTAATGCATATCATATAGTGTGCAGAATAATTTCTCTCTTTTTTCACTTCTTTATTTCAGATTTAATTGGTTATAAAGACTTAATTGTTAATCAAGCATTCGCCTGCTCGAATTGACTGCAACTCCATACATCATCATCTGTCCTGTCCTACACACAACTTGTACATCGCCATTATCACAAAATAAGACCGAAACCTAATAAGCCAATCAAAATTTTAATAAATAAAATTAAAATATTAAAAAAATAATGATTTTGTTTCATAATGCGAACTTTAGATATTGTGATTTAATTTTTAGTCAAGGGGCAGAATAATTGATGGCCAAAGCTAAACTCATGCGTTATCACCTGCGTGCCTGTAGGGATAATAAAGAATACGATCACCAAATTGTACATGGTCTTTAACTCTAGTCGGTACAAAGATTAATGCGTCGACGCGAATCCCAATCCAATTTGCAATAACAAGTTCAAAATATGAACCAAACACATTTCAAAAAAAATATATTTAAATAATTAAAATAAATAAATAATAAAACCACCCAAGTTTAACTATAACAAAACTGTAAAAAAAAAAAAATTGTTGAAAGACAAATTAATGTCACATCAGAAGGCAACATTATACTTGCTGGCGGCAGGTATAGTAAAGTAGTAAAAAAGTAGAATACTCTAACCACGTGTAGTCATTTATCGTTGTCCTTGTGAGATCGAATTAGCAAATGGAATCTTGTTATAGAAATGCGTGCTTTCAAGTAATCTTCTTGAACTAGCGTGTAAATTTAGTGTGAGTTTATACCAGGAGGGATATTGATAATTGGTAGGAGGCCTCGAAAATTAGTTAAACTCTAAATGATTATAATAATCAATATATTAGCACAATTAGATTTATCCGTGTGGTTGATATAAGTGGATAGACTTATATGAAATATATCTACAATTACATTTATCAATAAGCATAATTTACCACATTAATAATTTAATAATTGTTAAATGTATTTTGTTAAAGGTTAAATATTTCTCATTATTAATAACTATATAAATAAAAATAGCCATACTATTTTTTTTTTATATAATTATATTTATTATTATATTAATATTAACATTTTAAACCCAAGTTACTAATAAACTTATGAAATTATTAATAACTCTTAACTATTAACATTTTAAACCAAAGGGATTAATAACTCATGGGATTATTAATATTATAAACTCGTCAAACGATGATAAATATTATAAATCTAATGGATCAACAAACCCAATGGATAAATAATAAAAATCTAACAAATTAATAAACCCTGAGAATTATTATTTTAAACTTGAGCAATTCATAAACTTGAGGGGTTATTAATAATATAAACCCAAAGGTTTAAACTATAAACCGAAGGAATGGGTTATTAATAGTATAAACCTAAAGGATTAAACTATAGACCCAAGGAATTATTAATACTATAAACTAAATGGACTAATAAACCAAGGGGTTTAATATTATTAAACCTAAGGAATTGGTAATCCCAAGGGATACACATTATAAACTTAATTGAATCCAAGAAATCAATACTAAAAACACAAGGGGTTTAGAAACTGAGGTTTTAATATTTTAAACCCAAGGGAATCATAAATCCACATTGATTATTAATATTATAAACCCTAGAGATTGTTAACCCAACCATATTAGTAAATGTAGTTGAAAAAAATCATAAACATTAGTGGTGTAAATTCAATATTAATCATAAATTAATATTCATACTAAAAAATATATAATAATAAAAATAATAATAATATCAAAAAATTACTATTAAAATATTATTATTTTGTATAAGACTTTGAGACCTGTGTGTTATGATCTTCAATCATAGCACACAGGTCTCAGAAGTCCTCTACAACTTAATGTATCTTACTGTGGAAACATTGACGTCTTAATATTATTATTATTATTATTATTTATTAATTTATATTAAAAATTAATTATAATGTCAATGAATTATTATTATAATCATTATAATAATTTTAAATTAATTATTGTTAGTACTCAATTTTTTTTTTTATGGATTGTAGATTTCTGTGGTGTCGATTTTCAGAATCAGAGCTCGAAATCTCCACAGTTCTCATTTTTCAGTCTATGTTTCAGGTCTAAAGCAAGACCCATCATCAAGACAAATCTGCAAAAAAGAGAGACAAATAGTGTTAAATAAATAGTGGAAAAATGACAAGAAAGAGAGCCGACCATATGTCCATTAAATGGTTTAGTTTCCAATTTATTTTTATTTTATTTTTATTTTTACTTAGATGAGTTTTTTAGTTATTATGTTTTTTAAAATTATCACAATCATTATTTTGATATTTTAAGCTGTAATGCTAATAATGTTTTAATGTTTCTAAATATTAATATTCTTATTAATAAATTCTTATGTTTATCTTATTAAGGAGTGCTGCTGACTCTCTTTACACATGCTTTTAGAATATTAGACAAAACTCATGCAGAAGAAGAAATTGAATATCTAAAGAAATCCTTCATAAACTTGGGATATAACAATAAGGACATCAACAAAGCTATACAAAAAGCCAGATCTGGAACCAAAAGAATGGTTACTGACAAACCCTCCACTAAAAAAGCTTACCTCCCTTATATTCAAGGAGTCACAGACAAGATAGCCAAGGTTCTAGCCAAAAAGGACATTAGAGCAACCTTCAAGCCTCTAGTAACCATCAGGAAAAGAATGAATTCGGTTAAGGATGACCCCGACCACCTCCAACAAAAAGGTGTCTACAAAATCAATTGTTCATGTGGAGATTGCTATATTGGGGAAATAGGAAGAACCTTTAAAATAAGGTTTAAAGAACATGGGGTAGACATTTGGCTTGGAATAATTAAAACCTCAGCTTTGGCAGAACATTCAAGCAAAACATGTCACCATATATGCCTAGATGAAGCAGTAATCATTGCCAAAGAAGAACATCATTTCAAACGCAAAATACATGAAGTCTTAGAAATCTTAAAGCACCCGCACAACCTTAATAGAGATGGAGGCTTAGAAATTAGCAGAAATTGGGTCCACGTGCTGTCTGGTTAAAGCATCTTGCTCTCTTGAATCACTGGTCTCCTTGTACCCCTTACCTTCCTTCATCCCTTTATGATTCTCTTTCTCTACCTTATACCCTTTCCTCTCCCCTCCGTTTCGCACCTTACCCTTACCCTTCTCCTTAGCCTTACCATTCTACCCTTCTTTAAAAACTTAATTAGTGTAATTATTAAAATCAACCCTATGAATACCCTTTCATAACCTTAATCCTTAGTCTAGCCCATACCTTCTGCATACTTAGTTTATTGGATCAATTGGTTACAATCCTTATCTATGGGTTATAATCAATTGACCTTTTCCTATCCCATTCTAATATCTCCTCCGTCTTCGTTATTATAATATAAAGTACATAGGACAGTATTATCATAATATTAGTATAAGGGGATACTATATCTCTAAAACATATCTAATAATACTACTCATCTTTAAAACAAATCAATTAATCTAAAACATTAGCTAAAAGAGGATAAAAAACTTAGGACTTTTATCATTGATTCTTATTAATGAAATAGTAATCATTATAATCTCCTTGTGACCTTATAATATTGATAGAGTCTAATCCTTAATCTTTTAGTATAATCACCTTAGGCCCTTTACATAATATTAGGTTATCAATAAAATTTCTATTCTTTAATAATATAAAAAACTTAAACTATTAGTATACTTCATAAGCCATAATTATATAAAAATCTTAGAACTTTTTAAGGGTAAATAATAATAGTAGATATTATAATTTGCATAGGGTATTATAAAATTAACAAGAATCAAGCCATTAAATCTAACCTTTAAATCATTCTTCTAGGACCCCTCTTCACAACATTAGGATATGAATATAATTACTACTCTTTGATTTTACTTGACATTTAGAAATCATTAACATAAATATCCTTAATAAGATAAACATAAGAATTTATTAATAAGAATATTAATATTTAGAAACATTGAAACATTATTAGCATTACAGCTTAAAATATCAGAATAATGATTTTGATAATTTTAAAAAACATAATAACTAAAAAACTCATCTAAGTAAAAATAAAAATAAAATAAAAATAAATTGGAAACTAAACCATTTAATGGACATCTGGTCGGCTTTCTTTCTTGTCATTTTTCCACTATTTATTTAACACAATTTTTTTTTATTAGTATTATTTATTATTTTATTTTTATTAATATTATTAGTTTTATTGTTAATTAAATTTAATATTATTGCTAGTTAATAAAAATAACATTAATTAATTAGTAATATTAATTAATTAATTAACAATAAATAATTAATAATTATGAAGATACAAATGTGTTGGCACATAATCTCTGGTCACAGTCTTTGGAAAGAGGTCATCACTGCAAAATACATTGCTCCCAGGAACACTCTTGATTGGATTAGGGCAGCATCTTGCCTACCCCTGGTGCCTCCATTATATGGAAAGCCCTCACTAAGGCCGCTCCTCTTATTCAAAGAGGGCTCTCTTGGAAAATTGGTACTGGTGACTCTGTTCGTGTGGGCACGGATTCGTGGGCCAACAGCAGGGAATACTATAAGTTACCTGTTTGGATCACTGAGCATTTGGAAAATAGGGGGATTTGATACCTTGCGCAGATATTAGACCTAGCTCGCACAGATTGGCAATCACAACACTGGTTATCAGCTTCTGATCTGGACATTCCTTAGGCTGGTCTGCTTGCCTGATAAAATTATATCAGAGCATTACAAGCATCGCATATCCGATTGACAGATCAGGAGGATCAACTGATCTGGGCTATCTCTCCTAAGGGCATCTACACTCTTAAAATCGGATATTTGATTCTCTGCCACTACATGGAACCTCAAGAAAAACTCTGGTGGTGGCAGAAAATTTGGAAACTAAAGGCTCCACACAAATTTCGACTACTGTTCTGGTGCATTCTTTAGCATTACCCACCCACAATGGAATATTATCATCACTGTGCTTTTCACGGTCCCTCAAGATGCTGCTACTGTCTGACTCATGAGGAAGATGCCATGCACCTATTCCTGGAATGCCCTACTATTCAGCATATCTGGCAGCTTCTCACACACGATCTTGGTTGTCTATTATACTAGCGGGGGAATTCAATCTTGGAAGCCTGGACAAATTGGTGGTAGATGACTGCTATTTCCACTAAGCTGCGAAATCTTCCTTTGATTTTTGCATGGGAAATATGGATAAACCGCAACAAACATACATTTGAAAATCAACAAGTGAACGGTGATCGTATTTGTACTGTGATCTTGGCTTCCTATAGGCTGATACCTGACGATGACAAACAACAACCTGTGAAGCATGACACTCCTGAAATAATTGATCACACTTGGCCTTGGCCCTATTTTGATGACGCAGCCAACCAACAGGGATGTGGGGGGGGGGGCGCTATACTTTATCTTAATGAACAACATCATTATCATCTTAAGATGGGTTTGGGCCTGGGAACAAAAAACTTTGCTGAACTTCAGTGTTTAAGACTCCTTCTGGTTTTTGCCCGGGAAAAAAACTGCAACTCCCTTTAGATTTTTGGCGACTCCCTTATTGTGATTAACTGGTTCAACTCACATGCACAGTGTCACACGCACACACTTACTGCTTTACTGAGGGAAGTTCATCATCTCAAATCAGTATTTGAATCCATCTCTGTCACTCATATTTACATAAATAGGAACAAAGTGGCAGACAAAATTTCCAAAGAAGCTGCGGAGCTAAACTGGGGTGCTTGGCACATCACTGAACACATTGGTGCACAAGTGTACAAATACTTCCATAGGCCCTTCATCGAGGACATCCGAGATCTGCAGGCAATTGATATATGACTGCAGTTTTTTACTTTATCTTTTTTGGGAACTTAATTTTGTTATGCTCTTGATACTATATATTTCAGCAGCTATTCATAAGATTTTAAATAACAGTTTCTTTTTTGTTTATTTTGACTAGTAAGTTATGCACCGAACTTACTAAGGATACAGGAACACTCTTTTTGTACTACCGCTGACTATACATGAAGTCAGTTTTATACTTGCATCATACTTGATAGCATACTTAGTAAAATGTAACATGTAATTTTTCTACTTAATGAAAGATTACGAATTTTTCCTTTGTGAAAAAATAAAAATAAAAAATAATTTTAATATTAATATTTTTAATTTAAAAATACATTATTAATAATAACTAACTAATTAATTAATTGTTATTAAATAATAATAACAATTAATTAAATAATAATAATAATTCATTCATGCATTTTAAATTAATAATTAATTAGTCAACAATAATATATATATATATATATATATATATATGTTAATTAATTAAACCCAAAGGATTTATATTAAATCCAATGATTAATATAAACTATATGAATAATATTACACCATAGGGATATGAACCCTTAGATTAATAAATCAAACGGATTGATATTATAAACCCAGGGGAATAATAAACCCAAAAAATTAATACTAAAATCCCAAGGGATTAATATTATAAACCCAAGGTATATAAACCGTGAGATAAATATTGTAAACCCTAGAATTATCATGTGTGACCATGGTTGATTTTCATATTGATACAATCTATTTCAAAATGCCATGTTGCACCATGGTTGACAATGGTTTACCATGATTTATATGCAAATAGTCTTTGTCACAACGTTAGACCATTGTTGATTTTCATACTGAGAAAATATTTGTCACAATGTAACGGTGGACCATGGTTGACCATGATTATAAACCAAGGGGATTTATATTATACCCAAGGATTAATATTATAAACCATATGAATAATATTAAAACCTATGAATAATAACCTTTAGATTAATAAACCCAAGGGAGTGATATTATAAACAAAACAGAACAATAATCCAAAGAGATTAATACTAAAACCCAAGGGATTATAAACCAAGAGAATAATATTAAATCCAATGGATAAATATTATAAACCTAAGGTATATAAACCGAAATATAAATATTATAAATCCTAAAATAAATATGGTTGACCATGGTTTACCGTGGTTGATTTTCATATTGAGACAATATTTGTCACAATGTGATGTTCGACCATAACTGACTATGGTTGATTTTCATATTGAGACAATATTTGTCATAATGTGGCATTGGACCATGGTTGACCATCATTGACCATGATTATAAACCCAATGGATTTATATCAAACCCTAGGATGAATTTTATGAACTCTATGAATAATATTATACCCTAGGAATATACACCCTTAAATTAATAAAACCAAGGGATTGATATTATAAATGCAAGGGAATAATAAACCCAAGGAATTAATTCTAAAACCTCAATGTTTTATAAAACCAAGGAATAATATTAAACACGGGGTATTAATATTATAAACCCAAGGTATATAAACCCTAAAATAAATATTATAAACCCTAAAATAAACATGGTTGACTATGTCTAACTATAGGACAATGAACCCAAGGTAATAATATTAAACCCTCGGGATGAATATTATAAATCCAATTTATAAATAACCAAAGATAAATATAGTAAACCCTAAAATAAGCATGGTTTCCCATGGCTCATTTTCATATTGATACAATCATTGTCACATTGTGCCATAGGATGATGGTCGACCATGTTTGAACATTATTTTAAACCTAAGGGAATAATATTTAACCCAATGGATGAATATTATAATCCCAAGATATATAAAACCAAAGATAAATATTATAAACCCTAAAATAAACACGGTTGACCATGGTTTATTTTCATATTGAGAGAATATGTGTCACAATGTGATGTTGGACCACGGTTGATTTTCATACTGAGACAATATTTGTCATAATGTGACATTGGAAAATGGCTCAAAATCATTGACCATGATTATAAACCCAAGGGATTTATATTAAACCATATGATTAGTATTATAAAATTTATGAATAATATTATACGCAAGGAATATGAACCCTTAGATTAGTAAAACCAAGGGATTAATATTGTAAACCCAAGGGAATAATAAAGTGAGGAAATTTATTCTAAAACCCCAACATTTTATAAACCCGAGGGATTCATATTATAAACCTATTATATATAAACCCTAAAATAAACATGGTCGACTATGGTTAACTATAAAGTCCCTTGGGGCATAAAACCCAAAGGGACTATGAACCCAAGGCAATAATATTAAACCCAAGGGATAAATATTATAAACTCAATTAATAAATACCCAAAGATAAATATTAAAAACCCAAAAATAAACATGGTTTCCCATGGCTAATTTTCATATTGAGGCAATCCTTGTCACAATGCCATGTAGGATGATGATATAACATGTTTGACCATTATTTTTTTTTAATTTTTTCTTGTAAGTTAGGCTATTCTATTAATTCGAAAACAGGGAAATTGCATATGCTACAGGCAGGGTTTTCAAGCTGCGCTTAGCCAATCCCAACCTTAGTTACTCAGTTTCAGGCCTAATTCAGAGGAGGAAACCAGCCCGAACAAAACTTAAGACAGAAAATTACATTACGTGCAGTTGCGTTGATGTATCTAAGTAGCACAAAATATGCAGAAGAAAAAAATCATTGATGGCAAGCTTGACAAAAAACATGGAAGAGTTGTGCCACTGCACAAGCCTCAATATTCGTCTTCATCATCGTTGTTGGGGACCTCCTCCTCAATGGGGCAAGCAGGTGCCTATGTAACTGCTTCCTCTGAATTTTCCACTAAACGCCTAGGTTTGTGGACTGGTGCACAGAGGATGGGGGAATCTGGATCTACGCTGTCAGGGACACACGTCCATTTTCCATCAGAATCTATCACCCAGACATCTGAATCATCATATTCCTTCTCCTGAACCGACAGTGGGTCAGTCTTGCGAGGCTGGGGGTGTGTCTGGAGAGAGATGGTGAACTTCCGCGGGCCGCACCTACCTCTCTACGTAGCGTGCCTAGGGGCTTCTTCCTCCTGCTCGGGGTCGGGGCTCTGACGTGCAAAAGTGTCAAAGGAGGAGCCTTCCATTGAATCCAGTCAATTGTCCTCGCCACGGTGATAATGACCAGGGATAGCCCCTCTTTGTCCACCTCAGATGGTTCTTTGGCGAAGTCTGGGGGCCATTGCACAGTAAAGCAGGGGGGGATGTCAAGGGTGGGGCACGCAATAGGGAGGCAAGAAGCGCTAGGGCTAGGGGGGTAGGAAAGGCTAGGGAAGAGGTGTGCAGAATGGGATGCAGCCGCCTAAAGGGGGTTGCACGGTACAACATAGAGGATAAGGCTTCATAGCCTTCTGAAAACAGGGAAGTGTTGGAGCAGAAATAAAAAAGAATAAGGCAGAGGGAAAATACTGTGGGTTGTTGGGGTTTGAGAAATCATCCTTTTAAAGGGGTGTGGACACATACGAGGAGGATGGAAATGAGTAAGCCTCGCACGCAGCTGTATGCTAAGATCGATCACCTGAGCAGGCTCGAGGGAAGGGGGATGGATGCTATACGGTTTAATCATGATAATCAATTAAGGTGATAGATGCGACGGGGTGCCCTGGACAGGTTGACGCAGTTCCCGATGTCTCATCATCATTCCTGATTCTGTTAGTCTCATGTGGATGGCTAACAGTTTGAGGATCCGCAGCAGGTGAGGCATTGTGTAGAAGATCTCTGTCCTCCATGGTATGTGAGATATGATTGTCATACGTGTCAGTTTTGTCACCTTCATCCGGAGGGGAGAAGATCCTTCTGAATGAGAGTGTGACATTCTTGTCTGAGAGATTTCTCCTCAACCTATGTTAAGGTGGAGTGATGCATCTCACAGTTGCTTTCCACCCCTTTTTTCACAAGTAGATCTGTAACAGAGTTAGCCTTCCTACACACGTGGCCAAAAGCAATGGCTCCGTGGTTGTGTATCAATTGTTCCAGAACCTTGAGCTTATGGGCGAGCCTCCAACTTTTGGAAACCTTTAAGGAAGATGATCCTTGGAGGATTTTTGTAGCTGCCATAGTTATGACTTACGAGTCTCCCTGCATCTCAAGGGGGAAGTAATGAAACTCGATTGCAATTTGAATACCCTGTATAAGCCCCTCCAACTCTGCAGAATTATTATTGTCCCAACCTATGTTTCCGTAGTAAATCCGTAGAGGATTTCCTTGAGAATTCTTGATGATGCCTCTGAATCTTGCATTTCTAGGATTTCCTTTGGACGCACCATTGAAGTTTCATTTGAAGAAGCCATTTGGGGGGGATGCCATTTTTCTGGGGCAGGAGTTCTACTTGTGCTTCTAGGATTGATATCCAGGGGGTGTTTAGAATCATTTTCCAATTGTTCCATATGTGTCGCTCTGCTGCCGAGGTGGGGAGGTCCTCCTGACTCCAAGCATCTAAGGCCAATGTTTCAGAGACGTTGTTGTGAATTCGGTCCCAAAGCTTCTTTGATGTGGATGCTTTCTCTTTGAAGATGTGGTTGTTCCTTTCCTTCCAGATGTTCCAAATGAGGATGCCTGGAATGATCTGCTAGAGTCTGTTTAGGAGTGTATTGGTATAAGGAGTTTCCATCTATCTGTTGATGGTGTTGTTGATATTACCCCTTACTCGGTTGGAGCGACGACATAAGACTAGAATTCTATCCCACAAGAAATTAGCGGTGGGACATTGGTCCAACAGGTGGTCGATGGTTTCTAGGTTTTCCTGACATAAAGGGCACCTGGAGGGTCCTACAATCCCCCTCTTCAAAATATTATCCCATGTGAGGATGCGTCATTTACTGAGTAGCCACAGGAAAATGGCTACTTTTGGCCAAAGATTGGCCGTCCATATCTTTTTCCAGAAGAGATATATTGGGTCGGGGTTCTACTAATGAAGTATGTTGTAAGCTTCCTTGGTTGAGTAGTTCCAACTAGGCATATGCCCCCAATGGAGGATGTCAAGCCTTTTCTTTATTCTGATTTTTCTTTCGATGCTGAGATCCTCCAAAATGTCTATATGGCTCTTATTGTTCCATTCATCTTGCCATCTGTGCATGTGTAGCCATTGCCTATATCTTTGGGAGGTGTCGTCTATCCAAAAGCCTTGTACATTCTGTCTTTTCCACCCTTGGAGAGTCGCACTCCATATAGGTATGGGGAAGATAGAGGAAAGGCTTGGAATTTTTTGCTGAGAGTCCTCCCAGAATCTTACTTGGGTACCACTTCACAACTCCTAGAAGTTGTGACTTTGTATCATCCTTTTTTTGCTACATGCTTCTTTCCAGATTTGGGATCCCCTAGATTCTAAGTTGTACTGGATGAGGTCCTCCTTAGGCCAGGAGTGTGCATACTTGGCTTCCCATAGGTTGGCCCATGGAGTGTTGGGGTTGGAGACCCATTTCCACAAGAAGTTAGCTCCCATTATGTTATTTTTGTGCTCAGGATCGCGCAATCCTAATCCTCCCTAACTTTTGGGGGTACAAACATCCTTCCAGTTGACTAAGGCCCATTTTTTTTTGTCTTTGATGTCGCCCCATAGGAAAGATCGTTGCAAGTTTCACATGGCCTTGAGGACCCATTTGGGGGCTTCCAGGACTGAGAAGAGATATATGGGGAGAGATTGCAAGATAGATTTAATGAGGACCAGGCGGCTAGCAATGTTGAAGGTTGGATGGGTCCAGCTAGATAACCAGGTTTCCATTTTGTCCAATAGGGCTTTCCAGGAGGAGTGATTGATGACAAAGTCAGTCAGAGGAGCTCCTAGGTATTTGGAGGGTAGAGAAGTAATGGAGAATCCAAGGATGTGGGCAATGTTGCGTTGTGTGAGAAGGGGGGTATGAAAGAATAATATCTGCAATTTTTTAGGGTTGACCTCTGTGTTGAAGGCTTTAGAGAAGGAGTCGATAACGGATATGAGGGAGCGGGCTCTTGGACCAAGGGGTAGCCCATAATCATATTTTCATCCACAAATTGTTGGTGAGAGCAGGGGAGCAGGTTGTGGAGGGGTAATCCAAGCAAGGCACCTAACTGTATGGAGCTTTTGAGAAGGCGACCCAATCCTTCAGCCATAATAATGAAGATAAAGGGGGAGAGGGGGTCCCCTTGTTTGACGCCTCTCGAGGGATTGAAGGTAACAGAGGGGATGTCATTGACCAAAATGGAGAGAAAGGGGGAGGTGATGAGACTCGTGATCCAGCGAACCCAGGTGTGGTTGAAGCCAAAGGCGAACCCAGGAGCTTTCCCTGCCTTCAGCTAGAAGACTTCTTGTTCCACCTCAACCAGAGTGGTAGCTGGAAGCAACATCCTGTTGTGTTCATCCATTATCAGGTTGGGAATGTGTTGAGTGATTTCCCTAATAGCCTCATGCCTCTGGTGGTTGGGTTCCTGTAGAATGTCCTTGAAGTGATTGTGCAACTCCTCAGTGATGGCCTCTTGCATTTCCAACCTTTCCCCAATTTGGTTCTTGAGAACTATAATTTTGTTGTGCATTTTGTGCTGAATGGTGGAATGGTGGAATAATTTGGTGTTTCTTTCTCCCTCTTTGATCCAACTGATTCTTGATTTTTGTCTCCATAGAGCTTCTTCCTGGTTCCTTATTTCTTCCAGCTGCATTGTTAAGGTCTTCTCCTGACTTTCTGACTCGGATGAGCGTCCTTCCTGGATAATAGTTTGTTGCAGCTTCTTCATTTTTTCCTCCAGTTATTTCTGTTCTGTGAAGATATTTCCAAAGGTTTTTTTGTTCCAGACCTTCAATTTGCCTTTGAGCAGTTTCAATTTTGTTTGGAACTGGAGCATTTTTGTACCTTGCGGAGGTACTAAGGAGGTCCACCATTTGGAAACCATATCCTTGAACCCTAGGTGCCAGAACCAGCAGTGTTCAAAGTGGAAAGGTTTATGAGCATGCTTACCTGGTCTTGACCATTGAAGTTGTATCAGCTAGTGGTCAGAGCCTGTCGCAGGGATGATAGTAGCAACTATGTCACCCCCTAACCAAATGAGGTCTTTTGTGATGAGGAATATTTCTAATCTTGAGGCTATCTGATGGGCACCTCCTCTTTTGTTGTTCCATGTGAAAATTCCATTGGAGGTGTTTAGATCTATGAGGTTGTTATCGTGGATAAATTTTTTGAATCCATTACTTTCTGATTCCATATGCTTCCTTCCTCCTTTCTTTTCCTAAAGATTGTTTATCATATTGAAGTCTCCTCCCAGGAAGTAGAGTGGAAGGGCTTGTTGTTTATTGATTTCCGCTAGGTTGTCCAGGAGCGCTAATTTTTGTTGGGCGTTTTGTGGGAAGTATACATTTGTGAGTAGACCATGGATATTCGTGCCAATTGGGTGAAAGTTGGCCTGGATGAAGTATCTGTTAGCATGAAATTTCTCTAGGGAGATGATTTGGGGGTTCTAGATGATTTTCAAGCCTCTAGACACCCCGTTGTCATCCACCACTATATTATTGCTACCTTTCCAAATTCTTTTGAAGATTGTATCCATAGTGGAGCTGGAACATTTGGTTTCTTGCATGTAGAATATTGCAGGGAATTCCTCAGTAATCCTTTTCTTTATTTTCCTATGCTTCATGGGGCTATTGAGCCCTCTTATGTTCCAGGAGATGATCTTCATGGGAAATTATTGGAGGTATAGGCAAAGAATCTAGTCAGCTTGGGGAATCGCCTGGAATCCACCATTTATTTCCCTATTTCTATGGTTCTTTGCAGAGTTTTTTTCCTATCCCTTTTGCCAGATTCTTTTGAGAAGTATTTGGTGTTAATGAGCATGCCCCCTTGGATACCCACAGAGGGCAGTTGTTGTGCTCTGGCAAGGATTTCTTCCATCTTTTGGACTTGATGCTCCAAGATAGATTTGAAGTCTTTCTTATTCCAGGAATCCTCTAACCCTAGGAGGTCCATGCCTTTTAGATCAATGCTTTCTGGTTCTTCCTCCATGGCTACTGGGATTGACTCCGTGATCTGTTCTTCTCCTTTTAACGTATTGTTATCCTCTGCAGAGTTTGCAATTGGGGGTTTCAGGAAGGTCTCAAGGGGGACCTTGTCCTGTTGAGCCTTTGAGGACTGAGCTTGCTCCATGGAGGTATTCCCAACTTTGATGACTGGTTCAATTTTGTTTTCATGTAGCTGATTTAAGGTTGCGAATTTGTTGCTAGTCACAGGTCCTTTTTTATTTTGCTGAGTAGCTCTCTTGTTGTGCCTTTTTTTTCTTGCTACCTTCGTGAATCCTTCTACTTCCTGATCATTGGATTCCTTTTCAGCCATAGCTTTCTTGTTTAGGGGTCAGTATTTGAAGAGATGCCCATGTTGGTGACACTTCTTGCATCTGAAAGGTATGTGCTCATAATCTACAATTTGTGTCCATTCAAAATATTCATGCAACATACTTACCTCGCCCGGTAATGGTTCTGATAATTTCATGTAGACACATATGTGGGCATAAGCTGTGTAGCAGTTGATCTTGTTCTCCTCTGCGATCTTGACAAAATCTCCCAGGGCATTGCCAATGTCTCTAAGGGTCAGCTCATCCCAGTAATCTTGGGGGAGGAAGTAGAGTCAGATCTATATTGGTGCCCAAGTGAGATCATGTTTGTTAGGGTTGAATCAATCCATCCAGCGTCTGAGGTATAGACCTGCGGTGTTGAAGAAATAAGGGCCTCCATCCATGATTCTATCTTTGTCTTCAGTGCAAGTGAAGAGAACATTGAAGAATCCTTTAGCGCGCAGCTGTAGGTCAATGTGGCCTTTGGGTTTCCATTTTGAAGCTATCCATCCTCTCAATGATTTTTCCGTGGGCTAGAAGCCCATGAACTTGCCTATCAAAGCGTGATCCTTCATGAACTAGATTCTGTCGTTGATGTGATGTGCTGGGAGTTCGATCGTTATTTTCTTGGAGTTATTTGGTATGCATGTTTATGATTTAGTATTCGCTTCTTCTGCTGTAGGTATATTTTTTGACTGTAATGTGGGAGTCGCCCCTATAGTTTCTTGAGACAGGCTAGAGTTGTGTTGATTGATGGTATCAACCCCTTCTGTCGCCCCTGTGGGAGGCTGGCCTGTAATGGGCGGAGCAGTTGTCCCCCCACTGGAGTCGGTCATCGGTGAGCCTTAAGCTATCCAAGAGAGGATTCACGGCCTAGCAGTCTGGGGGTGGAGGTCGACCGAGAGCAGCCAATGCCAAAACCAAAAAACCCTAGGTCATGGAGGTCGACCTGGTGCAGAGCTTTGCTAGGGTTTTCTTTCCATAACCTTGAAATGTTCGCATTCATACTTTTTCCCCCATGTTTGACCATTATTATAAACCCAAGGGAATATATTAAACCCAAGGGGTAAATATTATAAACCCAAGGTATATAAACTGAAAGATAAATATTATAAATCCTCAAATATATATGGTTGACCATGGTTGATTTTCATATTGGTACAATATTTGTCCTGATATGATGTTGGACCATGGTTGAGCATGGTAGACCATGGTTAATTTTCATATTAAGAAAATATTTTCCATAATGTGACATTGGACCATGGTTGACCATCATTGACGATGATTAGAAACCCAAGGGATTTATATTGAACCTTATGATTAATATTATAAACCCTATGAATAATATTATACCCTAGGAATATGAACCCTCACATTAATAAAACCAAGAGAATTATATTATAAACACCGGGGAATAATAAACCCAAGGAATTAATTCCAAACTCCCAACGTTTTATAAACACAATAGTATAATATTAAAACCAAGGGATTAATATTATACACATATGGTATATATACCCTAAAACAAGTATTATGAACCATAAAATAAACATGGTTGACTAAAATAAACATGATTACCTATGGTTAACTACAAAGTCACTTGGGGTTAAAAATCCCAAGGTACAATGAACCCAAGGCAATAATATTAAACCCAAGGGAGGATATTATAAACCTAATTTATAAATACCCAAATATAAATATTGTAAACCCTAAAATAAACATGATTTCCCATGGTTTATTTTCATATTGAGACAATCCTTGTCAGAATGTGACATAGGATGATGGTCAACCATGTTTGACCATTATTGATTTCCAAATCGACACAATATTTGTCACAATGTGATGTTGGATTGTGGTTAGCCAAGGTTGATTTTCATATTGTCAAAATATTTATTACCATGTGACATTGGACCATGGTTGACCATGATTTATTTCACATAGCATGACTGCCCATGGATTATAAACCCCAGGGAATAAAATTCAACCAAAGGAAACAATATAAACCCAAGGTATATAAACCTTAAGATAAATATTATAAATTCTTAAATAAACATGTTTGGCCATGCTTTACAATGGTTTATTTTCATATTGAGACCATCTTTGTCACAATGTGACATTGAACCATGTGCGACCATGGTTCAACTCTTAGATTAATAAAACCATGAGATTGATTTTATAAACCCAGGGAAACAATAAACCCACACAATAAATACTAAAACCACAAGGGATTATGAACCATAGGATATAACATTGAACCCAAGAAATTAATATTATAAAGCCAAGCTATATAAACCATAAATTAAATATTATTAACCGTAAAACAAACATGGTTGACCATGGTTGATTTTGATATTGATACAATCTCTGTCACAATGCAATGTTGGACCATAGTTGACCCTGCTTTACCATGATTGATTTTGATATGTATACAATGTTTGTGAGAAAGCAACATTGTACCATGGGTTTTTTTTTTCATATTGAGACAACCATTTTCAAAATGCAACGTTCTAAAATGGTTGACCATGATTGACCATGGTTCACCATGAATGCTTTTACCAAAATTATTGACCCCAAGATATTAATAACCCATATGAATTAATATTTTAAACCCAATGATAGAACAAATGGATTAAATTATAACAAAAATAATTTTTAGTATTATAAATCAAAGTGGCGCTTAAAACCAAGGGATTAATATTATAAACCCAATGAATTAGTAAACCCAAGGGATAAATGTTATAAACCTAATGTATCAAAAAAATCAAGGAATCAATATTAAAAACACATGGGATTAATAAACCCTAAAGATTAACATTCTAAACCCAAGGGATTAATAAACCCTAACAATTAACATTTTAGACTAAATGGATTAATAAACCTATGGTATTATTAATATTATAAACCCAATGAATTAGTAAACCCAAGGGATAAATATTATAAATCTAAGGGACCAACAAACCCAAGGGATAAATATTAAAAACCTAAGGAATTAATAAACCCTAGGAATTATTATTTTAAAGTCAAGTAATTAATACACCCAAGGGGCTATTAATATTATAAACCCAAGGTTTTCAATTACAAATCGAAGGAACTATTGATATTATAAACCCAAGGACTTAATGTTATAAAACCCAAGGGATAAATATTATAAACCTACGAGACCAACAAACCCCATTAATAAATATTAAAAACACAGGGAGTTTATAAACTTGGGAATTAAAATTATAAAGAAAATTGATTAGTAGACCGAAGAGATTAAATTATAAACCTAAGGAATTAAAAATAACATAAATCAAAGTGACTAATAAACCCAAGGGTTTAATATTATAAACCCAATGAATGATTAAACCCAAGAGATAAATATTATAAACATAAAGGGTCAACAAACCCAATGAATCAATATTAAAGCCACATGGAATTAATAAACCCTAACAATTAACATTTTAAACCCAAAGGATTAATAAACCCATAGGATTATTAATAGACCATAACAATTAAAATTTTAAACCGAAGGGATTAATAAACCCATGGGATTATTAATATTATAAACCCAACAAATTAGTAAACCCAAGGGATAAATATTATAAACCTAAGGGATCAATAAACCTAATGTATAAATATTAAAAACCTATGGAATTAATAAACCCTATGTTGGTGTTCCATTTGATGCAAGAAATCCAAACATTGTACCTATCACACCAGTGATAAGAGGAAATAAAAAACAAATTCCTTTACAGATAACATGGGCTCTTACCATCCACAAGTCAGAGGGATTTACTTTAGAATGAGAATTAATTGATATCGGGAATAAAGAGCAGCAAGGCATAACCTTAATAGGAATATAAAGAGTGAAATCAATAGATGGTTTACGCATTGCACCTCCTTTCTCTTTTCAGTGTATGCCAAGATGAAAGATAGTGCATATTTTACAATTAGGAAGAAATAAGAGGAGTGATTGAAGTCCATATCACTATGACATGAAATTATTAATATTGTGACCTACTTATATAATGTTTTTTGAATTTATTTTATTGTCCTCTTTATTTACTTTTAATAGAATAATGATTTTCATATATTAATGATATGAATACATTCATCATATTCATAGTAATATTTGAGAAAGTTGTTTACAATGTTTTTCATGTTGTTCAGTTTACTTATTTTTTGTGGCTATTATTCTTTTGTTTACAATGAACCATTTAGATATAAACAACCAGTTAAATGAGCCAATCATTACAAATCAAGATTGAAGTCCATATTGTTATGACATGCAATTATTAATATTGTGACCTATTTATAGAATATGTTTTGAATTTCTTTTTATTGTCCTCTTTATTTACTTTTAATACAATAATAATATTTATATATTAATGAGATGAATGCATTCATCATATTTATAGTAATCTTTGAGAAAGTTTTTTACATCATTTTTCATGTTGTTCAATTTAATTTTTTTTTTTAAGTGGCTATTGTTCTTTTGTTTATAATGAACCATTCAGACATAAACAACCAGTTATATGAGGCAATCATTAAAAAAAAATTTGTTAATTGGTTCATATTGATATTAATATTGTGAATTCATATTATATGATGAAATAAAAAATTATGAACTAAATTCTATTAATATTAATATTACCAATGATATCCAATACTAATGGAAAATTTCGCCACCATACTGAAAATTACCAATATTAATATTGGTAATTAGTATGTCTATTAATATGTCTATTAATTAATGTTAATGATGTTTAATATTAAAATCAAACAAATATTGTGTCTATGCATTAATAGGAACATTAGCATTAAACATTGATGTAAATATTTTTTATTGAGGATTAGGTTTAATAACTTTAGGTTTATTTAGGTTCAATGACAACAATTTTATAGTTTTAGAGATTTTTATAACATTTGGTTCATGTAGCATTAGGTTATTTTACCCCATGAGGCTTATAAGATTAAGTTTTTTAATATTAATACAAATTTGGATTATAAGATTAAGTTTTTTAATATCAATAAGAATTATTTTAATGTTAATATTTATATTGAAAAAAAAAAATATTAATATTAAAAAAATATATTAATATGAACATTAAAATAAATTTAAATACAAATATAAGATTACTTACATTAATAATATTTGATTTTAAACATTAAGTTTACAAAATTGTGAATTATTGTTGACTATTGTAATAAGGGTCATATCACTCATTTCATTTCATCACTCATTTCATGTGTACAATATGTATTTCTAATGATATTTATATTTGCAGACATTTTTATATCATTCGGTTCATGTAGCATTAGGTTATTTTATAGCATGAGGTTTATAAGATTATTTTTTTTAACATTAATAAAAATGGGGTGTTATGTTTTATGTATATATATCTATATATGTGTATGCTTAGGTGTTTTTGCGTGTGTGCATTAATGTTGATTTTATAGTTTTTCCTTTAAAATTCAAATATGGATAATAATGATGGCATTTATTATGATGAAGCGATGGACAATATTTCTAGAGCGATATGTTTTCTTGCGTATATTCGCAACAAGTTTGATAGAAAACATGGCTTCCATCCTTCTATTATTGATGAGAATCTTTGTGTGCTAGATGAAATTAAAATGAATGTAAAATACTTGTTGCATGTGCTCTTGAGGAGTCTCAGAGGAAAACAAGAATGGATTGGTTGGAAAGCGTTAAGTACCGTGAACATTATGATGTTGATTTGAATTGGTGTTCCTTTTGTCAGTGGGTTGGTTGTGTTTTGGAAGAGGTTATTTGATAACTAAATTTTGATGTAATGTTTCAAGTCCATTTTTGTAGTGGAAATTTTTGATGTAAAGACAACAAAAAAATATATGTTAATTTCCATGTTCTTTCTTTGTTTTAAATGATTGTGAAATTGAATATCCCTTTAGATTATTAATTCGTTGGGTTTATAATATTAACAATCCCTAATGTTGATTGATCACTTGGGTTTATAATATTAATAGTCATGTGAGTTTCTTAATCGTTTGTGTTTAAAATATATATTCCTAGGCTTTATTAATATCTTGTGTTTTTAATATTGATCCCTTTGCCTTGTTGATCCCTTAGGTTTTTAATATTCATCCCTTGGTTTCACCAATTCCTTGTGTTTATAATATTAAACCCTTGGGTTTATTAGTTATTTTGGTTATAATATTAATAATACCTTGGGTTTATTAATCTCTTTAGTTTAAAATAATAATTCTTAGGGCTTATTAATTTCTTGGGTTTTTTATATTAGTTTGTTGGGTTTATTAATTCTTCGGGTTTATTAATAATTTGTATTTATAATATTACTATGTTGTGTTTACAATATTAATAATCCCTTGGGTTTATTGATGTTTTGTGTTTATAATATTAATAATTCATTGGGTTTGTTGATCCATTGGGTTTAATTTATAACATTGATCCCTTGAGTTTTCTAATTATTTGGGTTGGTGATATTAGTCCATTGGCTTTATTATATCCCAATATTAAGGGTTAAATATTATTCCTATAGTTTAATATTAATCCATGGTCGAATGTGACATTATGACAAAGATTGTCTCAATATGAAAATCAACCATTGTCAACCATTGTCAATCATTGTCAGTCATAGTGGATCATGATCTACCATGGTTGAATGCCACATTGTGACAAAGATTGTCTCAATATGAAAATCAACCATGACAAATCATTGTCATCCTTGGTCCAACGTCACATTGTGAAAAAGATTGTCTCAATGTTTAAATCAATCATGGCCAACCATGTTTATTCCATGGTTTATGTATTTATCTAAGGGTTTATATACTCAGGGTTTATAATATTAATCTATTAGGTTTAGTATTATTCCCTTAGGTTTATAAACACTTTGCTTTTTAGTACTAATCTCTTGGGTTTATTATTCCCTTGGGTTTGTAATATCAATTTGTTGGGTTTATTGATCTAAGGGTTCATATTCCAAGGGTATAAATAATTCATAGGTTTTATAATATTAACCCTTCGGTTTAATATAAATCCCTTGTATTTTTAATATTGATCCTTTGTGTTTTTTTATCCCTTATATTTATAATATTTTCCCCTTGGATTTACTAATGCCTTGGGTTTATAACATTAAACACATGGGCTTATTTGTTCCTTAAGTTATAATATTAACAATTCCTTTGGTTTATCATTTAATCCCCTCGGTTTATTAATCCCTTGAGTTTAAAATATTATTTTCCCAGGCTCTATTAATTGTTTTGGTTTTTAATATTAGCTTGTTGGGTTTATTGATTCCTTGGGTTTATTACTTTATTGGGTTTATTAATCATTTGTATTTATAATATTAATGTCTTGGGTTAACAATATTAATAATTCCTTTGGTTTATTTATCCCTTGTGTTTATAATATCAGTAATCCCTTGAGTTTATTAAACCCCAGTATTAAGCGTTAAATATTAGTCTGAGGTTTTAATATTAATCCCCTTTTTCTAATTATTTGGGTTGGTGATATTAATTCCTTGGGTTTTTAGTAGTAATAATCAATTGTGTTTATGAGACCTTAATATTAAGGTTTAAATACTAGTCCTAGGATTTAATATTAATCAATTAGGTTTATAATGTTTATCCCTCTAGTTTATTAGTTCATTGGGTTTATAATATTAACAATCCCTAAGGTTTATTGATCGCTTGGGTTTATAATATTAATAATGATGTGAGTTTATGAATTCTTTGTGTTTAAAATATTAAATCCTATGCTTTGTTAATCCCTTGTGTTTTTAATATTGATCCCTTTGACTTGTTGATCCCTTAGGTTTTTAATATTTATCCCTTGGTTTCACCAATTCCTTGGGTTTATAATATTAAACCCTATAGTTTATTAGTTCTTTTGGTTTATAATATTAATAATCCCTTCGGTTTATTAATCTCTTGAGTTTAAAATATTAATTCTTAGGGTTTATTAATTTTTGAGGTTTTTGATAATATTTTTTTGGGTTTATTGATTCTTCAGGTTTACTAATCGCTTGGGTTTATTAATAATTTGTATTTATAATATTAATAATCCATTGGGTTTATTAATGCTTTGTGTTTATAATATTAATAATTCCCCATGTTGTTGATCCATTGAGTTTATAACATTGATCCCTTGAGTTTGATAATTCTTTGGGTTGGTAATATTAGTCCCTTGGTTTTATTAAATCTCAATATTAAGGGTTAAATATTATTCCTACAATTTAATATTAATCCATGGTCCAATGTCACACTATGACAGAAAATATCTCAATATGAAAATAAACCATTTTCAATCATCGTCATCCATAGTCGATCATGGTATACCATGGTGGAATGTCACATTGTGACAAATATTATCTCAATATAAAAATGAGACATGGCCAACCATGGCCTTTTTGGGTTAACATCATATTGTGACAAGATTGTCTCAATGTTTAAATCAAACATGGTCAACCATGCTTCTTTCACGATTTATAGTATTTATATAAGGGTTTATATGCTTAAGGGTTTATAATATTAATCTCGTAGGTTTAATTCTATTCTCTTGGGTTTATAAACCTTTGGTTTTTTAGTATTAGTCCCTTGGGTTTATTATTTCCTTGGGTTTGTAATATCAATCTGTTTGGTTTATTGATCTAATGGTTCATATTCCAAGGCTATAAATAATTCATAGGTTTTATAATATTAACCCTTGGGTTTAATATAAATCCATTGTGTTTATAATAATGGTCAACCATGGTCCAATGTCACATCATGACAAATATTTTGTCAATATGAAAATCAAACATGGTGGAATGTCGCATTGCGAAAAAGGTTGTCTCAATATGAAAATGGGTCATGGCCAACTACATTTATTTTAGGGTTTATTAGTTCCTTGGGTTTATAATATCAATAATCCCCTGGTTTTATTAATCCCTTGAGTTTAAAATATTGATTATTAGGGTTTATTAATCTCTTGGGTTTTTAATATTAATTTGTTGGGTTATTAATCATTTTTATTTATAATATTGATATGTTGGGTTTAAAATATTAATAATACATTGGGTTTAACCATGTGGTTGAAGTGCTTCCACTACAATTTGTGTTTATAATGCTAATAATTCCATCGGTTTGTTGATCCATTGGGTTTATAACACTAATCCCTTGATTTTTCTAATTATTTGGGTTGGTAATATTAATCCATTAGGTTTATTAAACCTTAACATTAATGGTTAAATATTATTCCAAAGGTTTAATATTAATCCCTTAGATTTATAATGTTTATCCCTTACATTTATTAACTTCTTGGGTTTATAATATTAACAATCCTTGGGGTTTATTGATCCCTTGGATTTATTTTTATTAATATTCATGTGGGTTTATCAATCCTTTGGGTTTAAAATATTAATTCCTAGGCTTTATTAATTTCTAAATTTTTTAATATTGATCCCTTGCGTTTTTTTATCCTTTAGGTTTATAATATTAATAATTCCTTTGGATTATCATATAATCCCTTGGATTTATTAATCTCTCGAGTTTAAAATATTAATTCCTAATATTTATTAATTGCTTGGGTTTTTAATACTAGTTTCTTAGTTTATTGATTCCTTGGGTTTATTAATCATTTGTGTTTATAATATTAATGCCTTAGGATTATAATATTAATAATTCCTTGGTTTTATTGATCCCCTGTGTTTATAATATTAATAATTCCTTGGTTTTATTGATCCCCTGTGTTTATAATATTAATAATCCCTTGGGTTTATTAAACCCCAATATTAAGTGTTAAACATTAGTCCTAGGGTTTAATATTAATCTCTTGTTTTCTAATTTGATTCCCTGGGTTTGTTGATCCTTTATGTTTATAATATTTATCCATTGGGTTTATGAATTGATTGGATTTATAATATTAAACTCTTGGGTTTATATTCATTTCAGTTTATAATATTAATAATCATGTGTGTTTATTATGTTGAATTTCAACAAGAAATTTCAGCACCTACGCTAGTGTGGGACTAGGAGGTCCAAGTAGCACCTACACTAGTGTGGGACCACAGGTGTTGTGGTGGATTTAACACATGGGTGTACGAAATCGCACACATTTAGAGAATGTGGTCTTTTATCTAAACCATAAGTAATAGGCAGTATCTGGGGGAGCTCAGAAGTATAAGACTTAAATGAAGTAATATACTAAAGTATGCTCTATTAAAAAAACTAAAAATAAAAACAAAAAAAGAAGCTATAGAGAGTTCCAAATAGTAACAAGTTAAACAACGACTCGATGGCCTTCTTCTTATTGAATGCTTGGAATGAAAACAAAATCTTACCCACTTGCCAAAGGGCCTAGGCAGAGGCTCTAGGGCCCGATGCAAGGATGTTTGTCCTTCAAGTTCTGCCTTCTGACATAGTATAACTCTCTCTCTTTGCTGTAATGGGCTAATATTGTTGGGTGGCCAACAATCGAGTCCTCTTCTTCAGCTCCTGCTCCTTGAGTCACACAAAACACTAGTGTTGCTAGGGCAACTTTATCCAGCATAACTTTGTGATCACCCATTGTTCATCTCTTTGAGGGTTTATATAGGTGAGCTTTCAAACCTCCTTCCCTCCCTTGGTACATGGTGGATGGTGACCCAAGGGAGGGGCAATATTCCATTGTGGGCTGAAATATGCTTTTGTGTGCTCACACAAGGCCTAAGGAGGCATTGGTGTTGTCCTTAGGCAGCTTTCACATAAGGAGAAATTTTCTTTTGTTGCTTGTGGTCCTAGAAAGTGACTTTTTGCTACTTCCAGAAATGCATGCTTATTGGGCTCCAGTGCGCGCAGAAGGCACTCTTTTCGAAGGAAAAAGCACGCATTAGAGAAATTATGACTAGTTCAATCTTGAATTGCTCAAAACCTTAGAGATTCTTGATTCCATAATGTATTCATGTCTTGTAAATCCTTGGGCTCGACATTAATTGATGTCGTTTTCTACTGTACAACTTTCCAGTGTTAACAGTTTCCCCCTAATGTGTGAGGTCTAGGAAGAACTGTATAGCCGAAATACATTATAGTTTCTTTTCTGTATCATATGCAGAGAGAGAGAGAGAGAGCGAGGCTTGCGTGTAGAAGGACAACACCTTGCACCATTTTCGAGATAACCATGGCCTAAGGGACCCCCTGTAAGTAGACAAAATATACAACATATTTGCAAAATTTCAATGAGGTGGGCATGTCCCATGCTCGTGATGCTATGACTAGTTAAACAAAATTGACAGATATATGTGTTGTTTGTGCCACTACTATAGTAGTGATGTTGGTGGTTGTTGACGACTACTGCTGACGCCCTCAGGGGGCATTTTTTCTTTAACGATAGGTGTAATGTGGTACCCATATGCGTAATATTGGTATGGAATATCATTGTGCAATGTACGCATATGTATTGGCTAGGACCTTCCCGTGTAAGCATTGTTGTTAGAGATGCTTATAAAGGCACGGGTCTTCAACGGATCTTGATCAAAGTGCAATGGTTGTAAGGTATGATACCATCGTGACATGAAAGCTTTTTCTGTAGTCGAATTTCAAGAGGATCGATGACATCTATGGACAATGATGTCTGCCATAGTGCCACTCGAGGATACCCCTTTGCATGGGGAGGGGTCATCCAAGGTACCGCTTCCTTTTTGGAAAAGAGGTGTTGATGTCGACAAAAAGGAAGCCCTAACCGAACCATAATGGGTTTAACATAGGCATGTTGGTGAGCAGTGGCTGAAAACGGGTGATGGGGATTCGGTGGCCTAAGGTCAAAGTATATTTGAGCAGCTTAGCAGCAATCATAGGTATTTCTGAAGGGAAAAGTCCCTGGAGTTGGTAGGACTTCCAGGGTGGGTAAGAACCGACTATGATTGTCGTAATGGTGTGTGCATGGGGGGGTATGAAATACTTTGACCAAGGGAGAAAGGGGGACTGCTTCCATGGGAGAAAAAAGGTGCAATATGAGGGCAAAGAGGTGAAGGGCATTGTTTGTGATCTTTGTACACTTCCCAAAAGAATAAAATAATGGGGTTTGGTTTGTACAAAACACAGAGACGGGTACCCCAAAACATGAAAGAGGGTCACTCACTTGATGATGTGAGGACGATGTTTTGCTAGGGGTAGGGGTCCCATTAGTTGGACTCATGTGTGGGGATGATGAAGCGGAAGATGTCGCAGATGGGTTAATGTTGATGGAGGTATGGTGGGCCAAATGCTGTGCGCAGAGGTGCGCTTTCATTCTTCTTGTACAACCCGGTCATCCGGGAAGGGGGTTGAGTTTGAATGGTGAACTTGACCTTATGCATGATATATGGATGGGCCTGAGGTGCTTCCCAGGTTAAAATGGTATGGCCATGGCGTCACTTGTGGAGTGATGTGTGGTCTACTTGAGATGATGATCACCATGGAGGGTAGGCTCTACCTACCATCGCAGGCGTTTATCATATGTAGGTTGAGGTGATGATAAACGTGGTCAGGTATGAGGACCCTAGGGTTTATTTCTGATGGAGAAATGATGTCAGGATATGCAATGTTTTCTAGGACTCTATCATGCTGAGGGTAGAATGATACCTGCTCCGGAACTTTCAGTGGTCGGTGTTGTGAATGGTTTGCGGGTTCTTTCTACAAAAGAAACTACCTCAAGTGAAAGCATCTTCTTTTCATTCAATATTATTGAAAAACATGAATCTTGGAAAGGAAGATGAGAGGGTGCATACCTGCCAACGCTTGAAAAAAAATTTCTTCAGAAAGCAAATGTGGGGCATCGATTTTGTTCGTCATGGTATATTGATGATGGTGCAACTTACGGTTTGCAGAATGGACCGTCTGATCTCCTGTTATGGACCTCCGAAGTTCTGGAAAAGGGCGATAAATAAGGGATTATGGCCCTAATCCTATTCATTTGTACTTGCTGAGTTTGGGAGATTAGAGGTGATATTAGAGCCTTTCCTGCCATTGCGGTCAGCCTGTGTGCCGAGGATTAGCTATACTATGATGAGGTAACTCTCATGACATTCTGCAATTTTATTTTTCCAGTTTGGTGACACCGGGGGCTATACAAATTAGGTTTGTATGGCCTCAAAGGGGCTTTTTGCCCTAGATTGCGCGGGCTATCTAGGGAAATAGGTGCCCCCCTTGCGCATATTTCTTAGGTACAGCCACACGAAGGCGCGCTATCCATACCTCTTTGCGCACAAGGGTGCGCTTGTAAATGAAACAAGCAGGCAAGGGCAGTGTTTTTTGAAAATACTTGGGTTTTTTTGCTGTCCTTAATGATTTTTCTCCTTTGTACTGATGGGTGCCTATTGCTTGGAAATTTAGTGTGGAGAGAGCGAGATTGGCCCGAGATCCGGACTGCTCTAGTTGCTGATGCTGGGGCGCATCGTGAGTTGGCCGCATGGGGCCTCCTGAAATTTGCTGAGAATGAGTTCCTTCGGTCATAGGATCGATTGTTACATTAAATCATTCGGCATTGGAGTAGGAGGCGCAACATGTTTGTATTGAGGGGGACGAACTTGATTATCCATCCAAAGAAGAATATTTACTTTGTGACCGGATTACTGCCTCAGGGAGAGGCACTGAGGTATCCACTTCTTGTTGGGCGGGTAAACATGGACAGGTTCCGGCGGCGGCATTGTGGTGGTGCACCTCTTATTGAGGGGTGCATTAATATCGCCTCAGTGACAGATGTGGCCAAGCAGTGTGCTCTGGCCATTATTGTGTGACTGGCGGGTTTATTTACGCTTCATCAGGCATCGGGCCCACAGCTGGCAGTTTTATGCCATTTGAGGAACATGAATTTATTTGATTTTGCCCGTTTATGTTTTGATGGTATGGTGTTGCAACTAAACCGGGTCCAGCGTGGATCCAAATCATTTGCGTACGCCGGCATTTTGTGTAGCATTATGTATGAGAGGGTCATGCTACTGAGGCCCGTGGTGCCTGTGCCTATCGGGAGCCACGCATGAGGAGGTGGGCTCCGGTGATGCGACGCGGTGGTGGTGGCAGAGTGGGTCATTATTGGAACGACACAACGGAGCCTGGTTTGAGGCTAATCCGCAGATGTTTTTGCCATACCCTTACGCGAGGATGGACTTTCAGGGCGATCTAGATATTAGTCTCCCTTTTGTTTATATTTTGGGTCCCGCAGGTATGTGTTATATTTATACATTTACTCGAGTTTTTTGTGTTCTTGAGTGTTTTTCATTGACACTTACATTCCTTTGGTTACTCGTGCAGGTGTTGGTGAGGTGGGACGTCCACTGGCCTGACTAGTGGGTCACAACCCTCTACCACGATCGCCTGGTGGTCAAGGAGGTGGTGTTGTAGGTGGACCGGGCGAGGCTGTCAGTGGAATGGGCGAGGATGGTGCTGGTCCTTCTGGTGAGGGTAGCAGCACAGGGCAGCTGAGGTAGCAGCATAGAGAGCTCGTGCAGATGCGGCTGAGGCGCACATCGCAGTACTTACAGCTCAGGTAGAGGCTCTAGAGTACTTCCAGGGTCGAGTGGACCGTTTGACCCACGGGATGCCTGCTCGAGGTCTTATGGATGACTTCGAAGAGATATGGCTAGAGACGGTGATGGCCCGTGAGAGGGACTACCGGCCTACTCTACAATGGGTAGTTATTGCAGTGGCAACAACAGCTCCAGTGGTGGTACCAGGAGCAGTGGTGGGCTCAGGTGCTCCTCCTGAGGGGGCACCCCCCTAGGGTAGATTTGTACATAGGGAAAGCACCCATTATGAGGATGCTTCCCTTATTTTTTACGACCTCTGTATTTTGGGCTGGCCAATGGGCCAGTGATACTATTTTTGTACTCTGATAGACATATTTTTTGATATATATATGAGAGATCATTTTTTGCGGCTCTACATGGTGTGATGTCTATTTCAGTTTATGCATTTTGTGTTATGCTGATGGATATACATGTTTTTGGTTTTTATGTATGGTGGTTTTCTCGCGATGCGTTCCAGTCTAGGATATTGTTAGCTATGTGATCAGTTGTTTGGTTTTGATTCCTTAATACATGTGAGAATGTAATATAATCAAATTGTCTGCTTAATATTATGGCACGCAAATATTTTATAAATAGGTTTGCATCTCTGGTTTCAAATATTTGGTTTAACTGCGAGACTACTAACTGGGAATCTAGGTAGACATGCATATGGCGGATGCCCTGGTGGAGGGCCTCGCACATAAGTCCGATAACGACATCATATTCTGCCTTATTTTTGGTTGCTGAACCGATGCACACACCGTTTGCACATAGTGGTGATCGGTTAGGGTAGTAGATGACCTAGGTGGCTGCAACTAAGTTTTGAGACCATCGCGATGCTCCATCAAAAAATCTGAAATAAGGTTCTAGTTGGTGATCCATGGTGATATTTTGAGCACGTTTAGGTTTTTTGGGTGAAAAATATTTTGGTTTTGGGGTTTTTGTGTACACTAGCTCTAGGGGATAAGGGCTACAGTGGCCATTATGGGTAGAATTTCTTGAGGTAAAGGTCGTTGATGGGGTTAGTGAGGTAGGTCCCATCCAATTTCGTTAAGATGTATGCCCCCTGTCGGAGGCAATGTTTGATGATATAGGGCCCTTTCCACAGGGTTTCAAACTTTCCTGGCCCTAAGGCTTCTTTTACGACATCATAGTGAAGGACTAGCTCTCCTTTAGTAAATGAGCGAGGGTTGATGTGGCGGTCGAATGATGCTTTTACCCTTTTCTTATGTTCCTCATTGTGTTGCAGAGATTGGCACCTGTTTTCGTCAACTAGCTCTAGTTGTACTAGGCGTTGTTCTAGAGGTTGGGTGTCATTAAGGAGTTCGATGGCTATGTGCAAGTCTGGGATCTCGCGTTCTATGGGGATCACAGCTTCAATCCCATTTACTAAGTGGAAAGGAGTAAAACCAATGGAAGTATTAACTGTCGTGCGGTATGCCCACAAGACGGAAAAGGGCATGTGGTGCCAGTTGGTTTTGTGGTTGTTCACCATGCACTGTAACATAGTTGTGAGTACTTTGTTAATGACCTCTACCTGTTCGTTGGACTGGGGGTAATATGGTGAAGCGAATTCATGGGTGAATCCGAGATGGTGAGATAGCTCCTCGGAGACTTAATTTTCGAAGTGCTTTTCGTGGTTGGAGACTAACTCCTTGGGGACGCCAAATTGGGCTATCACGTGGTTGAACAAGAATCAAGTGGCGTTTTTTGTTGTATTGTCATATGTGGGCATGGCTTCAGCTCACTTGGTGAAATAATCGATAGCCATGATGATGTATTTATGGTTGCCTGAT
Organism: Pinus albicaulis; assembly: GCA_034641835.2. Lineage (NCBI taxonomy): Eukaryota > Viridiplantae > Streptophyta > Pinopsida > Pinales > Pinaceae > Pinus > Pinus albicaulis. The sequence goes on along the minus strand of CM076579.1, from coordinate 388,284,320 downwards.
GAGGTTGGGTTACAAGTCATGAAGTTGATTCCCCATTTACAGAAGGGGCCGGCTACAATGACAGGATGCAAAGGGATGGGTGGTGCTCTTGCCTTACGGGCGAAGCATTGGCACCACTCGCATCTTTTAACTACCATGATACAATCTCAAAACAAGAACAGCCAAAAGTACCCTACTCGTAGGACTTTTTGGGCGGTATCCATTCTGGATAGGTGGCCGCCGCATGCGCCTGTGTGGCAATCGTTCAGGGCTTGCTTTGCTTGATCGTGAGTGAGGCATCGTCGCAAGATTGTATCGATGCCTCTCCTGTATAAGACATCTCCTATGAGGAGGTATCGAGGGTATTGTTGGTGTATGTACCGGCGGTCATCTCGCATGAGGTGAGGTTTGAACTTTTGGGTTCGTAAGAATAGGAGAATATCTGTGTACCAAGGGTCGTCAGTTGCTACAAGGAACAGGTGTTCATCTGGTAGTGAATCGTTTACTGGTGATCCTTTGGAATCTCCTGGGAGGTCGGTAATGAACTCTGTAAGGGACAGTGCCTTTTTGCTTTTGGGAGAGAGAAACTGTAAGTCGTATTCTTGGAGAATAACTATCCAGCAGGTGTATTTGTGGTTCATTAGCTGGCGCGTGAGCAGGTATTTCATGGGATTAGTATCTTCTATGACCGTGGTATTTTTTAAGATGATGTAATGACGAAGTTTCTATACTGCATGGATTAATGCTAGGGCAGTTCTTTCTTCGGGCGCATATCTTAACGCGGGGCCTGATAGGGTTTTACTGACGTAATAAATTACATGCTCCCTTCTGTCTGGGCCCTCCTAGACCAATACTCTGGCCAACGTGGCGTCGGAGGCTGATAGGTATAGGATATAATCCTTGTTATAGTCGGGGGGATTGATAAGTGATGCTGAAGATAGTGTTTCTTTTAGCACATCAAATTCTTGTTGGGCATGATCATCCCATTTAAATGGGATGTCCTGGCGAAGGAGGTGCAGGAACCCTTGAGCACAGGTGGCGTAATCTGGGATGAAACATTGTAGAAAATTTTCCTTTCCTTGTAGGCTTTGGAGTTGCCTGAGGGTTCAAGGTGGGGGGACTTCTTTAATGGCTTGAACCTTTAAAGGGTCAACTCGAATCCCTTGCTGGGACACAATAAAACCTAATAGTCTTCCCGCGTTGATGCAGAAGACACACTTAAGAGGGTTTAAGCACAGGTTGTATTGACGGCGTCGTTGGAATACCAATCACAGATCCTCGAGATGGTTGGAGCGCTTTTTGGAGCATACCGTAAGGTCATCCAAGTAGGCGAGGATAAGGTGTGCCAAGTCATGAAATATGTAATTCATGGCCCTTTGTAAGGTAGCTCTGGCGTTCTTTAGGCCAAATGGAATTACCTTGTATGCAAATGTGCCCTGGGGTGTGGTAAACACAGTTTTATATCGATCTGTATGGCGGATCTAGATTTGATTATATTCGAAGAACCCATCCATAAAGGATAGGGCCTCATGGCCAGTGCAAGCATCGATAACTTGGTCGATGAAGGGGGTGGGATAATTTTCTTTAGGAAAAGCTTTGTTCGAATCCCAAAAATCGGTGCAGATGTGTATGGTGCCCTATTTTTTCATGACGGGAACAGGGTTAGAAACCCAAGATGTATAGGCGATGGGGTAGATAAACCCGGCTTTGTGAAGCTTATCAATTTCTCATTTTATTGCTTCTGCCTTTGATGGGTGCAGTTGATGTTGTTTTTGGCGGACTAGGGTTATATCTGGCCAAGTGTCAATATGGTGCTCTACAATCGCGGGACTAAGCCCAGGCATTTTTGAGTAGTCCCAAGTGAAGATATCTCGATACTCTTGTAATAATTTGGTATACGAGGCTACTTCTTCTGGTGAACATGCTGCCCCCAGCGAGATTTCTTCAACTTTTGATGGATTTTAAGATATGTTCACTTTGATGGTAGGTGAAATATTCGACATATTGCCCTCCTCGAACGCGTCAGGCGCGGGGATGGGGTTTTTGAACCAGTCAACTTTCCTGATGGCAGAAATTATTTTGATTCGATCACATAGATCTTTGGTTCGGTTGTCTTGTCAGGACTGATTGCCTTCCTGGGAAGAAACAATGAGCGGTGATGCATTGCATCCCATCATGGGTAATCGGGCTCCGTCATGGTTTCCAGGATATCCTCATCTGAATGAAAGAGGGTCTCGAAGGGGGAGTGTTCCCCTGTTGGTTGAGACTGAATGGGGGTAATCCTGGTGGAGCTATTTGAGAAGCACGACAAAGACTTCATCGTAGATGTGGTGGAACCAGATGCCGTAGATAGAGTGCAGACAGGTTGGGTCTGTACTGTCATAGGGCCAGCTACTCTTGTAGCTGTAGCTGTCTCGACACCTATGGTAGATGAGCAAATAGCTCGAGTCATGGTTCCAACGCATGATGTCATGAACTGTATGTGGTGTGTTGTGTCGTTGGTGTTTGGAGGGGGATGGATCTCCCTAATTGGTCGTCTTTCAGATGGCATTGACGGGGTGGACGTATAAGTCACATCCTCTTGGGTCATTGAACTGTTCATGGAATCCTGGTCCGCACCGTCTTCCTGGGAGAGGCGAACGATGGTCGATCGCATACAGTCTAAGGCTTTGTGAAAACTTGGTATGTAGTGGCAATGACGTACGGGGTGGTTATCCTCACATATCTGGCATGAATATGGAACATCCATGTTAGCGCGCTACACTACATGAACTGGGTACCATCTTTGGAACATTTCCAAGGCTGGGTAGTCAATTATGAAATGATCGAGTTCATCGCAAAGTACACACCTTTCGACTGGGGGGGGGTGGTATAGTCGGGGGTCATTCTTTTTGTAAGTACAAGATGGTGTGCAACTTGTCATTAATAGACTGGATGGAGGGATCCTCTTGATAGGATTGCTCGATCGCGTGTAAGGTGTCCCTATACCATGGTATTTATGGACTATGGTGGGTATAGTGCCCATAGGTGTCACAGAGGGTGCATGCGTGATTGGTACACAGTGGTTTTCCTGTACTTTTGGTGGAAAGTTCCTTTTTATGGAAATTCGTCCAACTCCGGGCATATGTGAGTAGGGTGTCCTGTGACATCACATATAGCGCACACTGATGGCTCCCACTATATGGTGAGGGTCACCACTTTCTTTCCTTTCTTAGAAATTTTATTTATCATGGTTGCCAGTTTCGCAGTGGGGATTTCCCTTGCAGGGGCGGTTTCGACTGCTACTTGGGTAGGTTGGGGCCCCTCGGGACCGGGGGGCTATAACCCAAATGCAGTAACGTTGGTAGCTGTTGTTCCTGGAGGGGGAATGAGATACCACACTGGGAAAGCCAATGATATGTTGGGTGGTACCATTGTTTCCAAGACCTGCTGGGAGGTAAAGCCAGGAGGTGGGTATAGGAAAGGAGTTTGGGAGGCGGCATAGACTATGGAGGCTGCAGTAGCTGATGCCTCGGTGTCGTTACTGCTTGAGTCCATGTCCTGACTAACCTCGGTGCTTGATGTGGACATCATGCATACCGGGGCTGCTGTGGCATCGGGTGATACCTCAGGGATAATAGGAGGATGTCCTAGGAATGATCCTAGGATAGACGACAGTTTGAACTGGCCAGGGCCATATTCTTGATACCGTAAAGGACCATCTGTGGCTGTGTATACATAAGGTAGAACCATATCCGTATTGGTTGAGGGACGCTTTTTAGTGTGCGTCAGCTGGTCTACTGTAATGATTCGATCCTCGTGGGGGAACATCATGATGTGGAAAACGGAGGATGCTATGGAAGACATGGCGTACATGTAGCTCTGCCCAAGGAGTATATTGTAATCCGAGTGAGCGTCCAAGACTTCGATGTCTATGTGGACCATTTTTCAGGCTAAGCAGACTGGTACATTTTGGAAGAGACTGATGGGGGTCGAGGGTTGACCATCATATGCCTTGAGTGTGATGACAGAAGGTTTGAGTTCTAGGGCTCCTAACTTCTGCCATACATTCTTTAACATGATGCATGTGGATGCACCCTCATCAATGACACATCGGTGAATAGTGATATTATGTACCGATATTGGTATCTGGAAGGCGACCATGGAGGGAAGCCTAGGGGTGACTTTATCTAAATCAAAAGCCATCATGCGTGTGTCAGCAGGGTCGACAGTGCCTAAGGCAAAAACTAGGGCTTTCCGCTGCTTCGGGCATGACTGTAGTACCTCCAAAGCGAACATAGCAGTAGGTGATTGGGCTAAATCGTCTACGATGCTGTAATTGTGGGCTGCTTTAGAGTAGTTACCTGCTCACCTATTAGGCCCTTTAACCATTTTTGGCAATGGTTCCAAAGTAATCTTTGGAATGGTCAAAGGTGCAGTCAGCGTGCTCGTACTAGCCCCTGATGTACTGGTGTCTGGTGGGGTGTCGTAGCTGCGGTTCTGAGTTTGGAAAAACATTTCTTCCCCAATCATGTAAATTTCATGGTTTTTTTTCTCGGAATCATTGGGGTTTTTCTCTTGAGTGCTGACCTTTCCTTGATGGGGGAAGGGTTCTTGCATAACTGCAGTTGTCTGGGAAGATCCTCCTTGTCCTCGGTTACTTTGAAGCTTTTTAAGCTCAGGGAGTTCGTGACAGTGGTGAGTATAGTGCCCGTACTCACCACATATTGAACAAGAATGGTTTGTTCGAAGAGGTGGTGTTTTGCCTTGCTTTTGAGCATTGCTTGGCTCCTGGTTCTGGTTCTAGTTGGAGTTATCTCTAGGTCGGGATCGCGGTGGGCGTTGTTGGTTGCTGCCCCCCTGTCTAGGGTTCCCTTTGGGTTTGTTTTTTACCTTTCTTTTGACCGTGTTAGGAGGGTAATTCTCCTGATCATATTGGTGTGGTTGATTCTGGGACGGCTGCACAAAGTTCACCTGTGCATTTTTCTGCATTGGTGGGTTATGTGCTTGGGACTGAGCATACTGCTATCCCATGTTTGCAGCTGGCCGTTGGGGGGGAGTTCTTCCGTCATTTTTTCTTCCTGTGTACTGGGCCCCCCCGACCGGAGGGTAAGATCCTCCTTGGTGATATGCTGGTGCCCTATTCATCAAATTTTGATGTTGCATTTGATGACTTTGAAATCTGGGTTGAGACATGTCCTGGGTAGACCCATGTGTGTAACCGGGATTCCGACTGCTACTGCCTAGGTACCCTTGGGTCATTGACCCAATAAGTCCATCTGCAAAGTTCGACGCGCCTAGAAATTCTTGATAAGATTGCAGGCACGGGGCGTTAGGCAGGATATTGTATATGTACCTTGATTGCGTATAAATCAGTTCAAGTTGTTGGGCTTTACTGATTGCATCCTCTTCGAATGTGGGGTTACGTTGCGCCACATCCTTTGAAATTTCGGCCGTCAGATTTTTCAAGAATATATCTAAAAGGACTCAATCGTCAAGTAGAGCTTTGCATAAGCTACGACGTTGTCTCCACTCATGGAGATGTTCAGAAATGTGGGTAGAGGGAGATTGTCTGAAATGAGTCAGTAATTCCATTCCCGAATCATGGTGAATGGGTAACTGAAAGTATGTGAGGAATGTAGTAGCGAGGGCACTAAAGGTTCTATGTGAAGCAGGGGGTTGCTCGACGTACCATTTCGTGGCCACTCCCGTGAGAGTGCGATGAAATAGCCTCAATTGAATAGTATCGCCAATGATGATATTCGATGAGCACTACAGGTGAAAGGTCATTATATGATTCCCTGGGTCTTCCGCTTGCTTGCCCTCAAACTTTGGTATGTCTGAAGGGAGTTTCGTGGGCATGGGAGGCCAATTGGGGTCGTGTGCGATGGGGTCATTAGTGAGCTTGGTTAAATCCGGTAGATTTAACACTACTAAGAAGGGTGATTGAGAGGTTGAAACCATGTCAACGTGTGAAGAAATGAAGTTCTGGTTAGAATTAGGGTTAGTCTGTAACGTACCCGGTTGTGAATTCAGCTGGCTTCCCGTATGGGATGCACTCTTCTGCCCCCATGGGATGAGAGGGGAGTGATGTGCGGTGTGGTGTTGGGAGACCGGCTAGGGTTCCCAACGAAGGTTGCTCCAAGAAAGGAGGAACCAACCACTATGGCAATGTTCCGTCTTTGACGCCTAAATGGCGAAAGACCTGGAACCCCTCTCGTTAATGGGGGGAGGTCCAAAAGATGCCTAGACCGACGAGGTTCCATTGGAACCTTTTGAGGGTCGTCCAAGTTAGGTTTTGGAAAAGACTTTTGAGTGGATTGAGTCTATGATCACGACAAATTTATGGTCACATGCATAAAACAAAGTGAAAATGAAATGATTTTCCTTTAATTTAATCTATGTGATCGATCCAACAAAAAAGGGTTTTGTTTGTTTGCGCGTGATACTCAAAAATCCTAGAAGACCTAAGAACATCCTCACACTCTCAAAAGTAACTGGGCCTTGAGAGGATTTCTTGCTAGTGTTGGCACAACGTCCTGAAAGAATTGGCAAAGCCCCCAGTCAGCCGAAGAGAGTCAACCAAGGTAAGGGTAGAGGGTTTGGCGCTTGCCTGCACTATCACCTATAGGGCAAAGGATGCCCTAGTTTTGGCCACTAAGAACCATTGTCCCATGTGAGCATTCGAGTCTTGGGCTTCTTGGTAGTCAGCTAACAGTACCGAGTATCAGACGGGTTAGGTAGCCCCAACTGATACCGCACGCACCAGGCCTAAGCCTAACCCCGTCTGAATCGGGTCTCTACCATGCTCGGGTTTTCTTTTCCGTGGGCTGATAGGTGGATTTTAAAGCTCCCTAAAAATGTAACTTCTATGTTTCAAATTTGAAGCGTGATCAAGGCGGCTTATTGGATGCCTACCCCCTTGATCCCAACTTAAGCTATAATTTCTCTTGTGGCCCCTGTGGGGAGAATTTAGTGTGTTGGTTTAAGTTATTTTTAGGCAGCTTTATTTTCTTAGTGGGTGAATGTGTGTGAGAATATGGTGAAAAATCTCATAATTTGAACATATGGATATCGGTGATCCTTTACAAAAGTCCCTAGTTAAACTACGTGATATTGTTCCTTGCTCAAATAAAAAGCATGTGCGGATAATGGGCTGCTTCCAAAACCTCCTAATTAGTCTATGTGAGTGACTAAAGGGAGATGGCGAATCACAAATATAGAGTGGTCATATGCTTGTCTAGGGTAACCCAATGGCTCAAAGACAACAGAGATTATTTGCTCTAACTTGTGATTCAATCCTAGTCTTGCAATTTCCTAAATGCAAAAATTGAAATTTAAACTAAACAATTTCTACACTAGCTTATGCATGTGTGGTTATGAGCCACTTGCTTGGACTAGTTAGACTAAGTGTGCATACCATAATTTGAAAGCATAACTTTGTGATCACCCATTGTTCATCTCTTTGAGGGTTTATATAGGTGAGCTTTCAAACCTCCTTCCCTCCCTTGGTACATGGTGGATGGTGACCCAAGGGAGGGGCAATATTCCATTGTGGGCTGAAATATGCTTTTGTGTGCTCACACAAGGCCTAAGGAGGCGCTGGTGTTGTCCTTAAGCGGCCTTCACATAAGGAGAAGCTGTCATTTGCTTGCTTGTGGTCCTAGAAAGTGGCTTTTTGCTACTTCCAGGAATGCATGCTTATTGGGCTCTAGTGCACACAGAAGACACTCTTTTCGAAGGAAAAAGTGCGTATTCGAGCATTTATGACTAGTTCAATCTTGAATTGCTCAAAACCTTAGAGATTCTTGATTCCATAATGTATTCCTGTCCTGTAAATCCTTGGGCTCGACATTAATTGATGTCATTTTCTGATGTACGATTTTCTAGTGTTAACAACAGGTCTTAGCAGCACCTACACTTGTGTGGGCTAAATTTGGTGCATGTCTATTTTAGTTATCCCTTAATTAAGATGGGAAATAAAATGTAATATAATCTCAAAATCACTTGTAATAGTTAACCAAGTGTGATAAACTCAGTTAGCTCGTGAATTTTGAGTTGAGGGTAGTTGGTGAGGCATACAGAGTAATTCTATTTGTAACAGAGTTCGAAGTGTAGTGGTGCATTAGTTAATGCAAGTTGTAATCAGTTTAACTCAGTTAAGTGAGTTAAAGTCAGTTGTGCTAGTTGTAATTGTTTGATAGACTAGTGAGAGATCAAGTGAATTAAATATTATTTAATTCACATTAAGTGATCTCACATGCAACTGATGATTCACTATTATTAGCTGCATGCATGTCAGTTCCAGTGGAGACCCAGCTGATATATAGGTGAAAGGGATGTTGACTATGACTTATAGGATTAATGGGTTGCACCCATGCAACCAAACACCCATTGGATTGCACATGATCTTTGCGAAATAGACCAAAATTCCTATGGAATAGGGACTGCATTCCACATGAATTGTGCAAGCAAGGCAAGCTATTTAGAGGCTGAGAATTTGCTAAGAGTTGGTCAGTTTTGTCCAAGACATTGTGATACAATTAGCTGAGTACATGAGGCTCTTGTGAGAATAGTTGTATGTAATTTCTTCATGTATCCATGCTGAATATACAATATAATGTAGTGGGGTTTTGATCAGCAATATTTACCGAGAAATTATTTGTGTTGTGGTTTGATTGATTCTTCTTTGCTTCATGTGATTGGTGATTGTGTTTTAAATTCTGCAATTGATTTGTAGAAGTGATTAAGTATCTAGATTTAGTACATTGTTATATCAGATTGAATCCATGATATACATATATGTTGTATAATTTATACATGGTATCAGAGCATAGGAAATGACAATAGTGGAGGAGGAGATGAGTTTTTGACTTAATAGAATTCGAATTTGCAGAAAACATTCTTGGTGCTACAACTGATTCAGGATCGAAATGGCTTTCAATGGCTTGAGATTGGAGTATGCACTTGAGGGAAGCTCTCACTATATTTCTTGGAAAGATAGGATGGATACATTACTCGAAGACAATGGCTTGAAGGAATTCATTGACAATGATGTTCCTAAACCCATTGTGATAGATGCTGCAAATCTTGATGCATGGAAAAAGAAAGTGGCAAAGGTGAAGAGGATCTTACTAGAGGGAGTACGAGACCACATGGTCTCAAGTCTCCATGGAAAAGTGACACCATATGCTATGTGGAAAGCTTTGAAATATCTATTTCAGAGTCGTAGTGACCATAGGAAATTGGCACTGAAAGATAAACTCAGGAAGATCAAGATGGAGAAAGGAAAATCCATGCCAAAACATTTAACAAATTTTTTCCAATGTTGGGATGAGCTTGGGAGCGTTGGCATTACTATCGCTGATGATTATTTGGTAAGCCTAGATCTTCTAGGACTTCCCAGGGGTTGCCATAGTTATCAGGACTTTGTTAATGAAAGGGAAAAACTACCAGATTGGGAACGACTTTGGTCGAATTTGGTGGAGGAGGAGTTTAGACAGAATACCAAAGATGTATCTTCATCTAAGAATGAAGATGAAGAATATTTTTCTTTGGCTACCAAGTCGAAGAAGGGGAAAGGAAATAAATTCTATTCCAAATCCGAGTCGGGTAAATATGGCAAGAAGCACGGCATGTCCAGAGTGAAGTGTTTTCACTGTCGCGCGCATGGTCATTATGCCACTAACTTTCCACAAAAGAATAACAACAAGAAGACTTCAGGATCTACAGTTGGTGAGGCTTTTGCCTTGCAATTTTGAGATTGACTTCTCACTCATTGCATGCATGGTGTCAAGTGCAATGTGTTCAGTGTGGTATTTGGATAGTGGTGCTTCCTTTCACATGACGGGAGACAAAGAAATTTTCAGTATCTTGGAGGAGAAGGACCTCTAGATGCATATCGAAATGGGTGATGATGGGAGGTACAGTGCTACTGGGATTGGTACCATTACCTTCTAGAGACAGTCAGGTAAACCCTTTCAATTAAAATATTTAATGCATGTAGTAGGCTTGAAGAAATTTTTAGTCTCAGCTGCAACATTGGAGGATAGAGGCTGTGATGTTGTTTTCAGTGAAGAAAAAGCTTTCTTGCGACACAAAACAACAGGACAAGCCAAGAAGATTGGGATTCAAGTTAATAATATCTATAAACTTGATGTAGATGGCTGCGTAGCATTGATGGGTAAGGCAAAAAAATGGTGAGCCAGGATGAGGGTGAGTTATGGCATAGGATATTGGGCCATCTTCACTGCGGAGCCTTAAAATTCATGCAACGTGTTTCTATGAGTCTTACCAAGGGTACACTTGCGTAGTCAGACACATGCAAGGGATGTACCGTGGGAAAATATGTAAAGGCCACCTTTCATGAGAAGGAGAACCGAGCCTCAGGGATCCTTGAGAAAGTTCACTCAGATGTCTGTGGACCATTCTTTATTTCTTCAACAGCAAAGCATAACTATTATGTGATATTTGTTGATGACTTTGCTCAGAAGTGATGGATCTACTTCATGCAGAAGAAAGATCATACGTTCTCAAATTTTCTTGAGTTCAAAGCACTGGTGGAGAAAGACAAGGGGAAGTAAGTGAAGGCTCTTAGGAGCGACAATGATGGTCAGTACATCTCCAAGGAATTCAAGAACTTTTGCATCAAAGATGGAATTCGGAGAGAACTGACAGTGCCTCATAACTAAGAATATACTGGGGTCGCTGAAAGAAAGAACAGAACCATTGTGGGTGCAACAAGAGCGATGTTTCATGATCGGGGCATATTGATGCATTTGTGGGTGGAGGCATTCAACACAATGGTATTTGTGCAGAACCATTTTCCTCTTAGGATACTTGGCATGAGTACACCAAAAGAGGTTTTCACTGGTAAAAAACCTGTTGTTTCACATTTTAATATTTTTGGCTCATCTGTTTATGTGCATGTGACCAAAGACGCCAGGAAGAAGCTTGAACCAACAGTTGAGATTGAGATTTTTGTGGGGTACACTAAAAATCCCCATAACTATCGGGTGTATTTTCCAAACAACAGAATGACTGTTGTGCGACGGGATATAAATTTGATGGGGAGAAAGCCATGCGATTGTCCCTTGAGAGGGAGATGGATTTGCATGAAGAGGAGGAACTCTTGGTTCATAAGGATGATCCTCAAGATGTGGAGCAGCCACATGCGGAGGATCATGGAGTGGCAGAAAACACTCATGTAGAGCCATCTACCATAAATGGTAGAAGGCGCACCACGGAAGCTGATAGATTGAGACTTGATGTAGCAAAGAATGTAGGAGCTCCTACTTCACAACACAGATAGAGACAGTCTTTAGATAGGTTTACTGGATACATAGCTCTTACGAGCAAGTGTATTGTGACAGAACCATCTTCCTTTCAGGAGGCAGTGAAGCAACCTATTTGGGTTGATGCAATGGTGGAGGAGTATGATTCCATTTTCATGAACATTGCATGGAAGATTGTCCCAAGACTGATCGGTAAATCAGTGGTTGGAACTAGATGAATATACAAGGTAAAGCAAGTTGCTGATGGGTGTATGGAGAAGTACAAGGCCAAATTTGTGTCCCAGGAATTTTCACAGATTGAGGGGATCAACTATGATGATACTTTTTCACCAGTTGCAAGGTACTCTTCCATTACATCCATCCTTTCACTCTCAGCGCAGATGGGGTGGTGCATTCATCAGATAGATGTGCAAAAATGTGTTTCTCAATGGAGTTATTGAGGAAGAAGTTTACATAGAGCAGCCAAAAGGTTTCGAGATCTTTGATGGTGAGTCACATGTGTGTCGACTCAAGAGAGCACGGTATAGGCTGAAGAAAGTGCCTCGTGCTTGGTACAATAAGATTGACAGTTATTTCACCGGATTGGGCTTCACCAAAAGTGAAGCTGATGCAAACTTGTACCAGATTGTGTTTGAGGGTAAGCTATTTATTATTGTACTTTATTTTGATGATCTAATTTTGACTAGTGATAAGCAGCTGATACACTCATGCAAGGAGGATCTTGCAAGGGAATTTGAAATGAAGGACATAGGACTCCTTCATTATTTCCTTGGTTTGTAAATATGGCAGCGAGATGGTGAAATTTTTGTTTCTAAAGGAAAGTACGCCAAATAGATACTGGGTAAGTTTCACATCGAGAGATGTAAACCCATGGACACTCCTCTTCCAGTAAATTGGAGGAAAGAGGATGCTACTTCTAGAGAGGTAGTGGATGCTACTGTCTACAGACAGTCAGTTGGTTCACTGATGTATTTAGTTTAGACTAGGCCAGACATTTGCTACGTAGTTAACTAGCTGAGTCAAGCTATGGTTAAGCCTACCAAGCTCTTTTGGAAGGTGGGGAAGCATGTCTTGAGATACCTGAGGGGAAAAATAGAGTATGGATTATGGTACAAATGGACAAAGGGAGTGAAGCTTCATGGCTTCACGAATGTAGATTGGGCAGGCAGTCCATCAAACAAAAAGAGCACATCAGGAGGGTTCTTCAGCATAGGACCAACATTAGTTTCTTGGTACATCAGGAAGCAATGATTTGTGGCACTCACTTCAGCGGAGGTAGAGTACATGGCAGCAATTCAAGCTGCATGTGAGGCCATCTAGATGAGAAAGATCCCGGTTGGTTTTTTTTAGTTCTCAGATGGATCTGACAGTGATACATTTTGATAACCAGAGTTACATTAAACTCTCGATTAATCATGTGTTCATGGTAGGTCCAAGCACATAGACATATGGTACCACCATCTCAGAGATTTTGTGCAAAGGTGCATAATGTTACTTCAGCACATTTCCACGGAAGATCAAGATGTAGATATTCTGACGAAGGTGCTCACTAGGAGAAAATTCGAATACCATAGAGATAGGATTAGGGTGAAGGATAATCCCTTTCTTGTTGAGAGGGAGAGTTGAATTCCAACAAGAAATTGCAACATCTACACTAGTGTGGGACCAAGAGGTTCAGGTAGCACTTGCAGTAGTGTGGGACCACAGGTCTTAGCAACACTTACACTGGTGTGGGCTAAATTTGGTGCATGTCTATTTTAGTTATCCCTTAATTAATATGGACAATAAAATGTAAACTAATCTCAAAAGCACTTGTAATAGTTAATTGAGTGTGATAAACTCAATTAGCTCATGAATTTCGAGTTGAGGGTAGTTGGTGAGGCATGCAGAGTAATTCTAGTTGTAACAGAGTTTGAAGTGTAGTGGTGCATTAGTTAATACAGGTTGTAATCAATTTAACTCAGTTAAGTGAGTTAAAGTTAGTTGTGCTAGTTGTAGCTGTTTGATACACTAGTGAGAGATCAAGTGAATTAAATATTATTTAATTCACAATCAGTGATCTCACATGAAACTGAGGATTTACTATTATTAGTTGCATGCATGTCAGTTCCAGTGGAGATCCAATTGAGATCTAGGTGAAAGGGATGCTGACTATCAGTTGTAAGATTATTGGGTTACACCTATGAAACCAAACACCCATTGGATTGCCCATGATCTTTGCGCAGTCAAGGAAGGCCAAAATTCCTGTGGAATAGGGATTGCATTCCACATGAATTGTGCAAGCAAGGCAGGTTGTTTAGAGGCTGATAATTGGCTAAGTGTTGGTCAGTTTTGTCCAGGACTATGTGAGACAATTTGCTAAGTAGATGATGCTCTTGTGAGAAGAGTTGTATGTAATTGTTTCACGTATCCATGCTGAATATACAATAGAAGATAGTGAGGTTTTGAGGAGCAACCTTTCCCCCGGAAATTATCTATATTGTGGTTTGATGGATTCTTCTTTGCTTCATGTGATTGGTGATTGTGTTTTAAATCCCTCAATTGATTTGTAAAAGTGATTTAGTATCTAGCTTTAGTACATTGTTAGATCGGATTGAATCCATGATATACATATATGTTGTATAATTTCTACATATTAATCCCTTGGGTTTAGTTGATACTTTTAGTTTACTCAAAGTAAATATATAAAATATATTAAGAGTTATATTAATAAATATATAAAAAATATTGTGGATACTCGTATGAGATATATACTTATTATAAATAATATTAAAATACTATTATTATGTTATATTTGAATTGTATTATAGTTTAAGTTATAACCATTAATATATTGACAAAATTTAATAATATATTATTATTATATATTTTATTATTAAATAATATAATATAATATATTTTTTATATATATAATAACATATTTTAGTATAATATATAGTATACATATAGTTAATATTATTAATAAACTACGAGTAAATATATAAAATATATTGGAAATTATATTCATAAACATATAATTATTATTATGGTAAAATACATATTATTAATAAGACCTAAATGTTATCATTATGTTGTGTGTGAATTATATTAAAGTTTTAAATATAACTATTAATATATGATCAAAATTATATGTAACAACAAATATTACATTAATATACAAATTAATGTGATTCGAATTGATGGAGGAACTCAATAGAATACACATATAACCATAAATACAAAGATGCAGCGGAAATAACACTTCATTTCATTAATATCAAATAACTGAACTTTGTTTATAAACAGAATGGAAATAAACTAGCTAGGGCGTTGGTAGCTTATCTATGAGAAGAGATGTGGTGGCTAGAGGCCTCTAAACTCTGTGTTACAATGAGGCTTGAAGGTCTGTATATTATTGAGAAACAATGGAAAACCATAAACATCCAAAAAACTATCCCTAGGAGATGTAACACCAGACTATGGGCCCCGTTGGGGTAAATTGGTACGTCAATTTCCCGGGGTTGTAACTTTGGCATACTATCTCCATTTGACGCGCATGATACATTGTTCGAAATATCTATCTGAGGATTGCAACTCTTGATAGTGAATATCGAGTTTGGAAGACTCATATTCACCAGAGGTTTCATGCCCAAAAAATGTCGTTTAGGCCCTCAAAATGGCTCCACAATTTTAGGACCCAAGAAACTTCAAAAAATAGTAAATTATGCTACAATTAAGGAAACTGAAAAACTGAAAGAAACAATGTTGGGTGTCCAAGTAGAATAGGAGGGTGGCCACTAATATCCACCTTGATCATAATGTTAACATAATAAGTATAATTATGTAAATTCAAAAACTAAGGCTATTATTATTTATATGGTTATTAATAATTGTAAATAGTAATCCTTTAACAAAATACACCTTAGAGTTATTAATGTGGTGGGTGGTGGATATAGGCCTATCCACTTATGTCAACTACATTGGTAAATGTGGTTGTGCTACCAATATGGTTATGATTCCTCGTAAATATCATACTATGGATGATATCATGAAAAAAACATTTCCCATTGATAGTTTATATAAAAATAAAAATGTGCATTTATTTTTATGTAAACTATCAAAGAGAAATGTTCTTTCTTGAGACCATAGTTCACCATGGTGCATACTCACCAGCCTAATTTTTTTATTTTAATGAAATCCATGATAAGGAGAAAAACTATGAATGTTTATAATCCTATGTTTACCCTGGATCCTGGTCCTAGATCACTCCAAATAATTATCTTGTTTTACAATAGTAATTTTTTAATTTTTTTAAGAAAATAATATATATATATATATAACCATTTTAAATATAAAAAATTAAAGACGAAAGGCACTTTCACTCATTTTTTTTAACGTCTTAAATTGCAAATCAGACAATACTCATATTTGTCTTAAATTACAAATCGGACGAGTTTGATAAACTTCGATACATAAGGGATTCCTCTGGGGAAGAAGATAAAGGTTAGAACATCTCAAACACGAGGGAAGATCAGCCAGATGGCTGCAACCTCTACCATAGATGTCGTTGTTGCCCATATCGGTGCCTTGAGTGAAGAAATTGTTAGTGGGAGGAGGGCCAAGACCTTTCGGCTCCATATTCCGACTGTAAATTTATTAAGATATTAAAATACAATTTTATTAAATTTTCTGCCATATATATGAGTGGATTCTTTTTAATGCAACCTCCTTTTTTTTTTTTCTCCTTTCAAAATCATTACTAGGGCTGGTTTTTTTTACGCTGAAATTTGGTGTTTTGAATCATGGCGCTTGCAACTATCCAAAATCCCGGTGATATGGTTAGCTACTTTAGCGCTACCTTTCTCAGCTCGATGTACATATAAGTTTGGCAAATATTTCATAATAGGCACGCTTCTATGGGTCATGTCATCTTAGAAAGGTTTAGTGCGAGTATTTGAGCATTCTCTACTACCTCGAAATTTGTTAACCTATTGTCTGATAGTGCTATTCCATTTGAGGAAAAAAATGTGCCATGGATATTATTTACAGCACGACTTGTTTGGTTACGATTTGTAATTTAGCATATTATAAGTGTTTGGAATGAAACTTGAATATTCCCACTTGTTTATTGTTTGTGTGAGAAATTTCACCTATTAGAAGACTTACATCGTATCTTATTTTCTATATTTAAGAGTTGTTTTACCAATAATGATGATTTGGGTTTAATATTACTACTACTTTATTTAGTAAAGTAGTAAAAAAGTGAATAGTCTAACCACTTGTAGTCATTTATCGTTATCATTGTGAGATCGAATTAGCAAATGGAATCTTTTATAGAAATGAGTGCTTTCCAGTGATCTTTTATAGAAATGGGTGCTTTCGAATTAGCGTGTAAATTTAGTGTGAGTATATACCCTCATGGATATTGATTATCTGTAGCAGGCCTATAAAATTAATGAAACTCGTTGAAATGATTATAATAATCAATATAAAATAAGGTATTAAGGTATTATGGATGGTTTGAAATAACGAAAGAAAGTTATAGGAATTGAGTATTGTCCATCTATATTCACAGGGTTTTATTGGGGGAGCAATATCATATCACCTCGGTTCATATTGGAGATTTATATTGAGGAAAAAGTGACATAATATATTGGGAGATGTAAAGGGTTTTTATATTGACAAGTATAAAAAAAGGAACTCAAAGGTAATGAAAAAATATAAAGGGGTATAAAAAGGTTAATGAAAAAATAAACAATATCTAAAGAAAGTAAGAGTTTTTTAAATTGGGAAGGTGTATTGGGTTCGTATTTGTTGCAGGTTAAATAATGTGAATTTTACAGTTATTTTTCAATATGTAGTCAAATTAAGGGTATGGTATAATATGCCACGAAATGGCATGATACGTCAGAGGTTCATTGAATGAAGCCCTATGTCCATATTTAATGTATTATAATTACACAATACTACTGATTGAATAATGAATCATTTGTTAAATATTAAATGTTAAAGTTTTTAATTTTTGTGAGAGAGATTTATGGAGAGATTGGTAGAGTGAATGTTTGATATTATGGGAAATGGTTAAGAGATTTGTGGATATGGAAGATTCTTGAAATCCTCTCCCAATGTATAAATACATGGTTTTGATAATGAAATATGTTGAGAGTTAGTGTGTTATTGTTGAATGATTTTTGCTCTGTTATTTTTTTTATTGTGTTTTCTTCATTTGGTATAAGAGCGAATGCAAAGTGCTTTTGAAATTTGGATGAAAAGATTTATATCTATAGTATGGAGTGAAGACCTATGCATGGTAGCAATGTGTTTGTGTGAATAGCATTGGAGATACATAGTATAATCCATTTCAAGGATTTCCTTTGAGGCTATGTAAAATGCATAGAGTTTGATGATTCAAATTATTGTGGATGAAGGATGGAGTAAGTAACGAGCACATAACCTGTGTCTCAAACCTGTGTGTGTGAAGAACTTGCATGAAGAAGTATTGGATGAGAATTAGCATTAGATTTTTGGCAAATCTCTCTGTTAAAGGCATGTGTGGATCATGGACACTTGCATGCTACGTGAAGTGGCAAGGTGCCTTGCATTAAGAAATCAGAGTGTGTGAATTTCTTGACTTGTGTAGAAAATAAATTAGCATGCACACATTTTTTTTGACATGTGTTGATCTAGGATATTGGTGGCCACCCACCAATGTTTCTTTCAGTTTCCTTAATTGTAGCACAATTTATTATTTTTGGCAGTTTTTTGGGTCCTAAACATCGAAACCATTTTTAGGCCTTAAACAACATTTTTTTGGAAAATGAGTAGACCCATGGTCAAAAGAATGAATATGTAACATAAAGTTGTAGTCCTCAGATAGATATTTCCAATGAGGTATCGTGTGCATCAAACAAAAATGATATGCCAAAGTTAAGGCCCCGGTAAGTTGATGTACCAACTAACTCCAACGGGACCCACACTTTTGGCGCTTCATTTGCTAGGGTTATGTTTTTGGGTTTTTAGGGTTTCCATTGTTTCTCAATACTAAAAATACCTCCGCGCCTCATTGTAACACAATTTAGAGACATGCAACTACCACATCTCTTCTCACAGTTACGCTACCATCGCTCGAGCTAGTTTATTTTCATTCTGCATGTAAACAATTTTCAATACTTCATTATCGATTTAAAATCATTTAAAATTATCCCTTTTTATTATGTGAAATATTTATGAGTGCAAGAGTTAGTGGAGAATACAACTTGAGTAAGAGAGAGAATTAGTGGAGGGATTTTGTAAATGAGAATTTTCTTATGGGAGGAATATTTTAAATGAATGTTTTTTTGGATTGAAAAATATGGGAATTTTTTTAAAGATATTTTATATGTTTTCTCATTAGTAGTGTCAAATGTTATATTAAGTTTTCGCTTTCATTATAGATATTGTATTCATTGGAAAATGAATTAAGAGAGGAAATATTGAAGTAGTTTTTTTTTTTTTTTTTTCTTGAGTTTTTTTAGTTCTTCTTTGTACTCAAACATTAATAAAAAAATATTTTGTGGTGGTGGTTGAGTCTCAACTTTTGGGACATTCGTTTTCGTTTTGGGTTGAAGTTGAACACAATGTCTTTTTTTCTACATTTTCTCTCTCTATAACTGTCGTATTCTCCAATGGTGACAAGCACTGTGTTGTTGCCTAAACTTGTTGGGCACAATCTATTTTTTTTGGAGTAAACACATGCAACCTATATTCATCAATAAAGATTTATGGGAACTTGTAAGTGATGGATATATTATACCTTCACCTCATGATTTCAAAGCATTAAGTGACGACGAAAAGAAATATCTTAAAGAACTTGTTAAGAAGTATAATGAACCACTTTCACTTATAGGGAGCATTGTTGAAGAGTCTATATTTCCAATAATTTGTGGTGAAATATCATATAAGGAAGCATAGGTTATCTTAAATAACACATATGAGGGCGTGGATGTAGCTAAATTGTAAAAATTAAGGATGAATTTTGAAAATTTCCATATTCAAAGTAATGAATCTATTCATGATTACATCAAAAAAATGGAAGACCTTGTTAATGAGATGAGGTCATTAGGGGAATATGTTCCAGAAAGAAGGTTGCTTGAGAAGATTTTAAAAAATTTTCTACTAAATTTTTAGATGGTCACCACCAGTATTATGGTCTCCAAATATGTAAATACCATGAATGTCATTGATGAATTGAGTGGATTCATGTTAAATGTTGAAGAAAATCAACCATCTAAGCAAGTGGAACATGGTTTTTTCTACAAATAATAGAGGAAGAGGACGAATAAGGGGTCAATATCATATTCATAACCAAAAAAGAAATCACCAAAGTTCATAAGGAAATGCGTCTCCTTCAAGACGCAGAGGAAGGAATCTTAGTTAGTTTAGAGGAAGAGGTAGAGATAGATCTCATAGAAGAGGAAAAGGAAGAGATGGAGGCAGAAATGGAGGAACACAGTGTTATTATTAACATATTTGTTTGCCATCTTGAAATAGATTTTTATGCAAAAATGAGAAATTTGGAGCATAAGGATGCCAATACGGTTGTTCAAGAATCTAGGAATTAGAAGTTATTCATCTCAATTTTGATGGCACGTAGTGAAGAAAGTGAAGCATGGTATATTGATTCAGGATATTCAACTCATATGACATCTCAAGAGGAGTTGTTTACCAAAATTAATGGCAATTGTTTTGGTAAAGTCATATTTGGTGATGATAGTGTTTCTAAAGTGAAAGGGAAAGACACAGTTGCAATACCAACATTGCATGGAAACAAGAAGTTAATTGAAGACAATTTTTTGACACAAACATTTAAGAAGAACCTACTTTCTATAGGACAAATGATGGAGCAAAATTATAAGTTAGTATATGATAATAAAGAGTGTTTAATCATGGATAATTTGAATCAAAATGTAGTTGTAGCAACAGGTGAAATGACTAAAAAAAAAAAACATTAAATATCTCCTTTGATTCAAGAAATTCATAGAGTTTAAAAGAAATAGAAGAATCAAATAGTAAGCTTCGGCATTTAAGGATGGGACATCTGAATTTTCAGAGTTTGTTGTTGTTGAGAAAGAAAAACATGGTGAATGTTATTCATTATATAAAGTTGGATGATGATGTATGTGAAGGGTTTATTTTTGGGAAACAAAACAAGGAAAGTTCCTCAAATAGAACATGGAAGGATAGAGAATGTTTAACATTGGTGCTTTTAGATTTGTTTGGTTAAATGGAGACTTTGTATTTTGGAAAGGTGTGTTATTTTCTCACTTTCGTTGATGATTGTTCAAGGAATACTTGGGTGTATTTTTTGTAAGAGAAGTCTTTAGTTAAAAATCAAAGTGGTTTGAAAATTATCATCCTATGAATAGATAATGGGGGGGAATAAAAGTCAAATGAGTTTTTGAGTTATTGTAGGAAGAATGTAAAAATACGGGAGTTTACCAATTCATACTCTCCTCAACAAAATGGTGTTGCAGAAAGGGAAAATTGGACCATAATTGAAATGACTAGGAGCATGTTAAAAACTAAGTCTCTTGGAAATGAGTTTTGGGATGAATAAGTGCACACAACGGTATGCACTCTTAACTAATGTCCTAGAAAAGTAGTGTTAAATTTGACTCCGAAAGAAGCTTGGTTAGGATATAAACCAAGTGTTTCACAAATGAAAGTTAATGGTTGTACTGCATATGCACATGTTCCTAAGGAAAATATGAAGAAATTTGATGATAAAAGTGTGAAGTTTATCTTTATTGGATATAGTACTGAAATAAGGAGTTATATTTTGTAACACAGTTACCAATCAAACACAAACTATTACCTCAAAATCATAACTCTAGCCTAAAAATGCTACAAAAAAACAACCGAAAAATAAAAATTGTGTATTCGAGAATGATGTTCTTTTTTTAGGGTAAATTTTCAATATTTATTTAAGAACCATTTTTTTTTTTTGCAAAAAGGATTGAAAAAACACTCTCAAAACAAAAAACATTGATGTTGGAATTTATTATTTAATTAAAAAAAAAAAAAAAAACGGGTTACAATTTTGACACTTTCTAACAATGGAATTAAAGATAAAATATTAGGACTTTGAAAAACCGTAAAATTCCAACAATTCTCAAACATGATGTTAAAGATAAAATATCATGTCTGAAATTCTTATAGTTCCAACAATTTTCATCCATCTTGTTAAAGATAAAATATCTTGACTCTGAAAAACCAGAAAATTGTAATTGTTTTCAACCATAGCATTAAATATAAAATGTGTCAACTCAGAAAACCCTTAATATTTTTATAAGTTTTTAACCATGGAATTAAGAACCTCGAGTTTTTAACATATTTAAAACATGAAATTATGGACAAATTATATGAATAAAACAATTTTTAAAAATGAACAAGTAAATGAAAGATTATTATCCCAAGAGTAATTTTTATTTTAAAGGCTGAAAGTATATCTCTTTTCAAATCTTAGCCTAAGACAACTTATCTTATTGCAACAAAAACCTAAAAATCAACCATCAAAACGAATTGTCTCCTGTAATGAGGCATTAAAATTTCAACATTTTTAGAAGTATCTTATACCAAATGATACCAATAAATAATATCATAGCCATATCACTGTATAACTTAAAAATTCAACATAAATGTCTAATATTTTTTTACTTTTGATCATAATGTAAACAAATGATAACAATAAATAATATCATGGCCATATTACTAATTTAAAAATTCAATATTAATTTCTAATATTTTTTACTTTTAATCAAAATATCAACAAATGATAACAATAAATAATATCTTGGCAATATCACCGTATAATTTAAAAGTTCAACGCTAATTTCTAATGTTTTTTACTTTTAATCAAAATATCAACAAATGATAGCAATAAATAATATCATGGCAATATCACTATATACTTAAAAAATCCAACTTTAATTTCTAATAAATTTTTTCTTTTAATCAAAATATCAACTTTGGCGTCGTTGTTGAGGAGTAAAACAAAAATATCAACGATTTCTTAGATAATCAGTGATCGGGTGCTCTAATAAACACTCCTTGATGAGAGGTCACCGGTTCAATTTCCCACCCCACTCAGGGTAATATACTGGACATGTAGTCATGTCAAGCTTAAAAAAAAATTATAAAATAAAAATAAAACGCAAAAACAAAAGTAAAGCAAAAAATAAATAATAAAAAAATAAATATATTAAAACATAAAAAAAAATTAAAAGGATAAGTAATGAAAAAAAAAAAAAACAAACATGAAAATATATACAAAATATCTTTTGGAGAAATCACAAAGTAATTTCCAGGCCAATGTGTATTGAACCACTTGCTATGGTTCATTATCAAGAATGAGATAAAACACACACACACATAATGTTTTTTTAATGTTATTACAATTAAAAAATAATAATAATTTAAATTTAAATAATTTTTTTCCGCACGGCTCGACCTCGGCTAGTCTTGGGCCTGAGGGCCACTACTAGGCTAGTGAAGAGGCCTCACTGGGACACTTACATCGACCCAACGACAACCCTCAGTCCCTCAAATGGCCAAGGTCGATTCCCGGAATCAACCCCGACCAGTCAGGTGCTTGAGCGTCTCCACTGAGTCGATGGAGGGGTCTCGGCCAGGCCCCTCCACCGGCCTGGTAGTGGCTCTTAGGCCCCCGCTTGGCCGAGGTTAGGCCGAGATCTACAATTTTATTTTTTAATTTAATTAATTTTAATTGGTTTTTTAATTATTTTACAATTTAAAAAAAGATTGTTTCAATTTTTCTTTTAATTTTTTTTAAATGCTATTTTTTAAATTGTTTTATTTATTTGATTAAATATAATTTATTTTTTATTTTAATGTTATATATATATATATATATATATATATATATATATATATATATATATATATATATATTCCATTAGTTTATTTTAAAAAAAATTTAATGATTTTTTCTTTTAATGTATTTTATTATGTTAATGTTTTTTTTTTTAATCTTTATGGTTTTTTATTTTTTAATGTTGTATTTTTTATTGTTAAGGATTCCATTTAAAAAAAAAAGACTTTTTATAATTTTTTTCTTTTTTAAATTATGTGTTTTTTTTTTTTTTTTTACTTAAAATTTATCTGAATAAATTTTTTTGGGGAAAAAAAAACTTCAAATGTCATTTTTGGATATAAAATTTAGAAAAAATTCACAAAATTTTCCATTTCTCCAACTTTGTTTATTCAAAATTTTCATAAAAAACTTTTATTTAAGATGTCATTTTTAGTTAAAGCTTTTGGAAAAACATATTTTTTTAAATTATATGTATATGCAAATTGTGTATTTCTTATCGAATGTTTAAAATTATTACTTTTAGTGACAATTATTTTATGTGTTTTGAAGTATTAATTAAAGATATAGAAATTTATAAAAAAATCCTAACCTTAAAATACTAATGTTATTTCATTATAAAAAATATTGCAAAGAAAAACAAAAAACACTTGTTTGGAAAACGCTTAAAAAACAAACATCGTAGGAAGAAAAATAATAAGAGGGATAAAACAACTTGGAAAATGGTTAAATAATCAACATTTAAAAAAAATTGTGTACTTGGGACGTAAGAAAATTTAGTGTGTCAAAAATATGTCTTAAAAAATGTTGATGTTTTTCAAACTAAGCATGAAAATCACCAACATTTAAAAAATAGTTAACCACACTTAATACTTCAAAAAATTTGAAGTATAAAAAATAAGCCCTCTAAAAAAAATGGGTTGATGTTGCATCAACACTTTTCAAAATCAACATGAAAATCACTAACATTAAAAAAAATGTTCATACTTGATGCATAAGAAAATTAAAGTGTCAAAAACATGCTCCAAAAAAATAGGTGTATTCTGAATACCCATTTTTCAAAATTAGGTGTTTTTTTTGCTACCTCAAAAAAATGGGTAATCAGTAATTTTCTCATTTGATTAGTAGCTATTTTTTGCTTGATCCTCAAACAAAGAAGATGATAATAAGTAGAGATGTTGTGTCTGATGAGTAGGGAATCTACTAGATAGAACATGTATAGTTTGAATTGAAGAAAGGTCCAGTGAATATTGATGATGAATAAAATTCCAAGTTAGTAAAGATACATTAAGTTAAGAGGAAGCCTAAGTGTCTTGAAAGGGGACATTCAGAAAGCAGCATGTTTGATAGAAATTTTGAAAGAAGGAATACTAGATCCCAAAGTTCTCTAGTAAATTATGCACTTAGGGCACATGTAATGAAAATGGATGAACCACATAATTATGCAGAAGCATCATGAAAGAAGGAATGGAATGAAGCTATGGAAGCATAATTGAATGCCTTGGTGGGGAATGATACATGGGACTTAGTTAGTTTACCAAAGGGAAAAGATGTAATTAGTACTAAATGGGTTTATAAAAACAAGTATAACTCAGATGGCATAATCAGTAAATAAAAAGCTCGTTTAGTTGCAATGGGATATGCACAAAAATAATTCATTGATTACACTAAGGAATTTTCTCTAGTGGAAAAGTTGGATACAATCAGAATGGTTTTTGCATTAATTGCATAATACAAATGGCCAATTTTTTAGATCGATGTTAAATCAGATTTTCTAAATGGTTATGTGGATGAACACATATATGTGTAGCAACCTGAGGGGTTTGAAGTGCCAGGGAAATTAAATTATGTTTATAAGTTGAAGAAGGCCGTGTATGGTATCAAGCAAGTGCCAAGGGCATGTTATATAAGAAATGATATAGGATCGTGACTTAGTTGAAAGTTTATCTGAGGCCAATCTCTATATATTTCATTCAGGATAGGACATCTTGATAGTTTCCTTATATTTTAATGATTTGATATACATAGGGAACAATCATGAACTATTTCAATAATTTAAGTCACATATGATTATTGAGTTTGAGATGAAAAATCTTGGTGAGTGTTAATTTGGAAGATCAGTGACAAATTCCAACCATGGGAAGGGATTCCTCTTTTCAAGGGGACCAATTTTGATTATTGAAGGGCTCAATTCTGAAAAGGGAGAGTTTATTTTGAATTAAATCCCACATGTGCATAATTGATGATGTCGGCCCTAAAGAAATTTGGACACCCTTGGAAGGCTATAAATACAAGTGACCTCGACCTCATTTGAAAATCATCACCATGATCATTCTTCTTATTTCTTTGTTTTTGGTTCATGTAGGTCTGATATGGTTCATGGAAATTTCACTCGCACAGGTTCAAAATTGCAGGGTCTGAAGCTTGCACGTGTCTAGGGTTTTGGGTCACAACTGCAAGTTTTTCACAGAAAAATTTCGACGATAACCATATACATGTAGGCCTATGCATGCAATATAAGTGTTTTAGCCACACACACATCTCATCATCCATGCAGTTGGGACCTAGGGCTTGGTTTTATCAATTGGACGGAGATTTCTCTTGTTGACTACAAGATTCAAGAGTTGGCCATAGACAATGATAGTTGATCGCAGGCTTCTGAATTGTGGTTTTGATTATTGGCATTGTTGGGCTCATCTCATGGATATTGTTTAGTTGATTTTTCTGGATATGTTTATGGTTGTTGATATGAATCATTTTACTCTCTTTACTAAATCATTCAATGTCAATATAATAAAAAGAAGAATTTGAAATGGTTTTCCCCGTAGTGGGATTTTTTTTGGTCTCTAACCAATCCTAGTGTCTCTATGTGCGAATGTTTTTCTTCTATTGTTCCTTAATGTTTCGTTGTATTGATGCTAATTTTGTTTTGTTCTTTCTATATTTCATATGATGTTGAATAATTTTGTAAATCTGAATAATGTTATGATGTTGTGGGGTGAATTTAATGTGTAAATAATGAAATACAATTATGAAAGAAAAGAACAATATATCCCTTAGAAAAATTAACATGGTATGAGATTTGGGCGGAAGAAAAGTCATGGAGATCACCCCTATGATGACACCATTGATGGAAGCAAGAGAATATGGAGGACACCTAAAAGAATGATAGGGCTTGAAGGAAACCCTAGGAAATATGGCTATTAGGGTTTGATTGATATTATGAGGATAGGGTTTGGAAGAAACCCTCGATTATGTAAAACAATTTTGATATTCAATCTTGAAACTGTACCATGATCAGTGTGAATATGTTCAAGTGCTTATGTCAGGTTTGATGTAGCCTTAGATGTGATAGACTCAATTAGGCCTTGGTTATTGATGAAGTTGATGAATATATTGAAGGCAACAATTCTATATGGAGAACGGAAAGTAATGACTCTTGAAGGTTGGTTTAGGGGTGATAGATCACCTATCATTAAGATAAGTACTTTTTATATTTATGCTACATGTTTGTGATTCTATTCTATTTAGAGTTTATTGCTTTGATTAATACTTATACTTCCCAAATGTATATTTGAGTATTTGGATACTTCTCACCTCCTAATAAGTTGTGATAAGTGGATCCTTCTTAAGGATTATGGCTAGTACAGAAAGAGAATAGCTACCACCAGAAAAGGAAAAGAGGTACCTGATGAAAATTTGACAATACAGCTGGCTATGTCAAATAACAACGTGCACATGTAATTGAATGTTATGAGGTATGTATGGTGCATTGTTTCAATGTTATGTTTCAACTGCAATATTGGAGGAAAAAGTAAGACTTGAGGTATGATGGAAATATCACCTTCATGAATGAATCATAATGCATATGAAATTAAGTTTGGTTCATGGTACTCATGATGAGATGGTGCATTTGGTATTGAGTCATGGTGAAACTACATAGAAACATTTATTTTTATATATTGATATACTTGATATTTGGAAAACATCTTTTATTTTAGACATAATGTATTTCTTGATCCTATAAAGAAGGCTAACTCATTGATTCTTATATATGGTAGCTTTATACAATTGATAGTGTTTGTGATAACCATGATATCAATTATGATAGAAGTATAAAAAGATGATTATTACTAAGGATCTCCTTGTTGACCTTGGGTTAGAAAATTTTAAAACACGGAAAAATTGAATGACCTGATTTGATGGTTGAATATATGATAAAGAAGTGATGTACTGATTATAATCCTTGAATTATGATGATACTGTTGTAAAATTCCCTAACATTATGACTCAAACCTTTGATGAAATTCTGATGTCATGTTCATATGTGATGATGAATTAGTTGATGCTAACATGTTATAACCATGATAAATATATGTGTTATAACTTGATATAGTTTTATTTCATGATCTAATGGTTCTATTGATGCATTGCAATTTTATGATAGATAGGTTGATGATTTGAATGATGACCAATGAAGTAGATTCCCATTCAGAGGGAGAAACTCGCCATGAGATCCCTGCATCTATTATCATTTACATTAGATATATAGAATATTCTAAATTTTTGAAGTTTTCTGACATAAATAGACAAATATCTGATGTTGTTGGTTTGTAGCAAATCCTGGTTTGATAAGTGAGGATTTTCCTTATTCTAAGCCCTAATCGCACAGAAGCAATCTTATCATTGCGGTTATAAGCCTCACAATCACAAAGGAGGTCTATGGGTGTGCTTGTTTCTATAGGTAAAAAATTATGAGGCCTCATACACAAAATCAAAAGTGCACCCAAAGTATGTTATTCCTACAGATTATTGGAATTATGGCTAATGTGTTGTCCTTGATGGAAACCTGCTTGATAAATATGTCCTTGATGATAAAATAGAGATAATATGGTGATTGTGGAACTAATATATATATCAGGAATATTGGTATAGATGTTACAAAGGATATGTACAGAGAAATGGTAGTTCACGTACAAATGGATGAAAAATGTAAATTTTGAAAAGTATATGTGGTTCCTGTGAAGTAAGGCCACATACATACGCAGTTCTTGTGAGTAAAATTTGTGTACACATTCCGAACCATGGAAATATGGATACCAGGGGTCATTACCATGGTATTTTCCCATAGTAATTGGGGTGACAATGTTTATTTGATCCCATCAAAAAATACTAACGACATTACCAAAGCATTTACGTAAGGTATTGGCTTAGAAAAATTCTATATAAAGAGATGGATATCAAGGACTTCTGTGTGCAAGTGAATGGTTTTTTCATGTGTGATTTGATATGGAATAGGTGTGCGCGAGAGAACAAGGAAAAGACTAATATATGAAAGATATGAAGATATATATGATGAAATACATGCTTGTTCGATGTGCTTATCGCAAATTTTTAAGTACTTAACAATGCAAGATCTATGGTTATAATGATGTTGTGATATGAATGCGTTTTACAGAAGTTTGTAGTTTTGATGGTAAAATTTGTAGAAAGGATTGTGGTTTGTAACAAAGATTTTATTTAGTAGTTTAAAGATATATGTGTTGGTTTTCTTCAGTAAGGTTGCATACACACTCGAATATGGTTCAACACAGTTGCATATTAACTTTGTGATATTTTATTTAGTATGTTGGTATATATACACGAGTGTTATGCATGATATCACATACACACACAAATTTTTGTCATGGAGGTCATGTATATGTACTAAGGTTTTCAATTGTTCTCTGATGGTTGATGATAACTATTCTATTTTTTGTTGTATTTTAATGATGTCTTGATGTGGATGGTCTATATCTAGAAGTGTTGACTAGGTTGATTTGATTGGAATATTGGTTAGTGATGATGCTACATGATGTTGATTTGTGACTAAGTTGCCACTCATTCAGTATGTCAGTAACTCAGAGAATGATGCAGTGATTCAGTTTTAGCATTCAATGATTTGAGATATGTATGCAGGTTGCATTTTGAGGAAGCATGTATATAAACTATTATACTTCAGAATAGATAGGTATATATTATGAAGTTAATATATGGCTAGAGTTTGAAATGTTACTTGATGATGACAAGCTATGTTATAATTGTTGTTGTTTGTCAATGATTTCTATCTATTTTTGGCAATGTTGATTGATTTGGTCATGCATTTATTTCATCTGATTGCATTGATTGGTTGAGGTTTAGTTCAGTGATTATTTTTTTTTATTTTTTAGTGGTTTGATGCTTCAGTGATTCAAGTGATTTAGAGTGCTTCAATGATTCAGATTTTAAGATTTAGTTTGGCATATTGGTTTGGGATTATTTTTGATGTGGATCGAGTGTGAAAATTTGATGAAAGGCGGCCTACAGGATTTTTGGTGATTTGACAGGTGGATCCAGTGTGAAACATTATGAAACGTCCTCCACAAGGTGTTGACGTCTACAACATCAGTGATGTAGGAGTTCGTAAACGATATTAGGAGGTTGTAGCTCCCTTCCAGTGGGTTTTGGAAAATAAGTGGAGGTGTTATCCTCCTGTAGGTGGGTGCCTACATGCCGGTAAGAGTCTGCACCAGTACAAGATGTAATACAAATTTTATTTATATAATAAGAAAGAAGATAGAGATGACATCAATGGTGGTTTTCTCCAACATTGGGTTTCCACCTAAAATCCTTGTGTTCATATGTGTTGATGTTTTTCTTATGTGTTTTGATTTAACTTCTATTTACTTCATACTAAATTACTAATGAAATTACTAATGTAATGATAAAGTTAAACATCATATGAAAAGAATGAAAAATAAGAGGGAGTATTTTTTTCCAAGCCACCCTTGTATAATGGAACTAACTTTATATTTTGGAATGACGGAATGACAGCTTATTTGCAGGCACTAGGAGCTTAAGTATGGGAAATTGTTGAAGGTGGATATCAATACCCAACCTCTATTCCCATAGATAATGCAAGAAAGAATCTATATGATAAAAAATTAAAAGTCAGTATATGTTGTTTTAGGAAGTTTGGTTTATTAATATGAGTTTGTGACAATCATGCAACTAAGCACCACAAAGGCAACGTGAGATAATATTGTCCAAAGTATGAAGGTGACACTAAGGTAAAAAGTGCTAAACTTTAAACATATAGAATTCAATATGAGACTCTTAAAATGCATGATGATGAAAGCATTGCAAGATTTTTTCTTAGAGTAGATGAAATTTTTAACACAATTAACAGTCTTGGTAATCAAATAAAGGAAACTGTTGTTGTTGAAAATATCTTGAGATCAGTAACTCCAAATTTCGATTCCAAGGTCTCCTCCATTGAAGAAATGCAGGATTTGAAGAACCTTACCCTTGAACAACTCCATGGCATATTGAAAACCCTTGAGATGAGAAAAGGGGGTACGTTAGGTATTAGGTAAGCAATTTTCAAATCCAAATACAAAGGGAAAGAAAAAGGAAAGACTAAAGATACACACTACATTTCAGATTAGGAAGAAAAAAATTTTGTGAGAAAGTTTCAAGTGGAAACTGGTATATATAAAGGTAAGCTTCCCTTTAAATGTTTTACTTTTGGAAGAGTGGGTCACTATGCATCCAAATGTCCATATAAAGAAAATAATGATAAGAAATATGTGTTAGCCTCTTTCATAAAGGCAATTATAAATCCAAAAATACATAAATTAAATAATGTAAAGTTAGGATAGATATATTTATTAAATTAGAATATTTAATAAATATTTGAGATACATATAAATAGTATTTTGTTAGTAAAAATAGGACTCTAGAATAGAGTCGTTTCCTAGGCTCTAAAATAGGAATAGAGTTAGTAGAATGGTTAGAAGGTCATTTATTGTAAATGGACACTTGTTGATTTTCCAAGTGATCCATAACTAGATTAAGTTAGAACATAGAGCTTATAAATAGGTTAGTTCCCTAATTTCATTGTAATGTGAGAGTGAGAGTTTACGTTTGTAAACTCCTGCAATTTGTTATGTAATCTGTTTTCATGATCAATAAAGTTATGTGTCTAAGGACACTTCTGTATCTACATGTGGTATCAGAGCTATGGTAATGCTGTGAGGAGGAGATTCCAGCTCTACCAGTTCTTGGAAAACTCCATTGAATTCATCAGTAAATAATTGGTATGCAATAAATTAAATTGTTTAGAAAAGAAATTTAATTGTGATTTATTTATAGATTTTTAAATCTGAATATGTGCCCATTTCAAAGGTTGAAACCGAATCCATGTATTATCATTTGAACTGAATCCGTGTAGTAATGTTTCTGCACTTATGTAAAAGAAGAAATTGAGCTTTAAGAGCATTAATACGCTGAAAAATCCATCCAAATTTCAATCAATCCTGAAGTATTTTATTTTTTATTTGTATGGTGAGATTCAATTTGTTATTTAATTTTAATTTTCTGCGAAGTCGAGCATCAAAACCTGTCTACTAGCAGCAGGCAGTGGCTCCTATTTCCGATTGCAACGATCTGATATAATCATTCCTGTCAACAATAATCCTTTATGGATCTATCTTGACTGTCCACAAAGCCAACAGAAAGGTCCACTCCCCCACGCAGATCGATAAACTTTGAAAAGAAGAGGTCGGCAATCTTCTCCTGTAGCAGTTTCCTGGCAGCGTCCTCGGCAATTCACAGCCCACGCAGCGTAGCGTCCTCGTATGGTGAGATAACCTTTAACAGAGTTATTCTGCGGGCAGACATGATGAGCTCGAGCGTAATGAATATGGAGTCGAAGTAATCTAAGCTGATTTAGCCTAAGCCCTCCTCCACCTGCTGTCTGGTCAATAGATCACTCCCGCTAGGCAGTATAAGCTCGTCTTCAGCTAGCTCCTTGACTTTCAGCGGAACGGGTAGGTACAGCCTCAGGATTTCTGACAGTGCGGCATGCAAATAATGCATCTCTTTGAGATCCTTCGTGACAAAACCCTTATGGGAATTGTAATCATTATCTGATGGTGACAAATTCAAAATCCGCTAAATTTCTAGCAATATCTTCTCTTCAACATCTGGGTGTTCGATGAAAAGCCAGAAGAACCAGGAGAGAACAGCAGAAGTAGTGTCCCGCCCTACAAGCACGAATTTTATACACATGTCTCGGAGATATTTGTCAGATAACAAAGCACATTTGCATTAGAGTAGTCAACCCACGGGTTTCTTGTGCCACTCGCGAGTGCCCTCCAATTCTGAGGAACAAAGGCACAGTAAATAAAATTGTTGTTATTTAATCTTTCTTTTGGTTACTGTGTTGAATTTTGAAAAGATGTATGGAGCAAGTTGCTTTTACTCATTGGTTTCGTACAATGGTCCAAGCCATAGATGAATATGGTATGCTGTCAAGTTTGTATTCATTCAAATACGGAAATTGAGCTTGGCTGTGATGAACAAATTTCTTCATCTTTCGATTGAAGGATGAATGTTAGCTCGTGGTGAAGTCAAATTGGAGGATATAATCCAAGATGAACATAGAGTCTTGTTTGTGAATGGATTTTTTGCAGGGAACCTTATGAAGGGGCTGTGCGTGGCAGAGCTATTGCCTATTACAACAAGCATATCTTTTCCATCAAAAGAGTGCAGCGGAAGCACGGTGTGGCTGCTGGAACTGGAGAAATAAAGTATATATTTTGTTATAACGTTGTAATGGGTTGGAGTAATAAGGGTGATGTTTTGAAATCTTTGGAGTGATAAGGTACATTAAAATTTTTTAATACCTGGAGTGATAAGGTAAATGTGAAAGTTTTTGAAGTGATTTTGTGAAGTGCAAATTTGAAAATTGTAAGCAAAAAAAATTGTTTTTGAAGACATAAGGAGTATTTGGAGAGATAAGGTGTGAGCAATCAGTGCACATGGTTTTTGAAGACTTTTGTTTCCAAAATTTGTGAATGTGAAATTCTCATTGTTTGAGAAAGCTTCAGTGACAATGTTGTAAAATATGAAAGATGATGTACTCTAGTACTTAATAAAGATATCATTTTTTGGTGTTGATGTGTCCTAGATCTACCCGAAATTGAATAAGGGGATCTTGGGTACACCATGTGTGTTTGATGGCGCATGTTTTTTTTTTTTTTATGGCTTCATGTTGTTGTTTTTTATTTGTGTCTAGTTGTGACACATCAATGATTTCATTTAATATCGCATACATCAACAAGCACAACACATATAACGAAATAGCTGCAAGATCAACACATGCATCTGCACAACTACAACACATAATCGAAGATTGTCTACATCAGCATTCTACATCAAACAACAAATTCACTTAGTCAAGTTAATGCTTTTCACAACAAAGTCTTCATCAACGTTCTTGCAAATCCATTTAAATAACTTGTAATCAAATTCATTGATTTAAGTGAATCATTAAAAATTCATTGTTAATGAATTTTTAAGAGAACAAGGGAATTCATTGTTTTAAGTGAGCCATTCAAATCATTGTAAGCTTTCTTGGGTGCATTGTCGACAGTGTTCGACACCCTTTACACAAAATCAAGTGAGTGCATGAGTTTTTAAATCAAACAAGCAACAAGTTTACATCTCTTGCAAGCGAGTGTGATTATTCATTCAAGCAATTTGCATCAAGTCAGTACAAAGATCAAACCATCAAGTGAGCCAGAGTGTAGTTCATTGCAGCAACCATCAAAGCAACCAAACAAGTTCAACTCTAACATCAATCAAGCGAGTTGAGATTGACATCAAGCGAGCGTGGCTATTCATTCAAGTGAGCGTGAACTCATAAACTAAGTCAAGTGACTACTTAAACAAACACGATCATCAAGCGAGCATGAATTCCAAAGTTTAAGCAAGAAAATTCTACAATTATAGAAAATTTTCCAAGCAAGCACAAAAAGCAACAAATCAAGCGAGCGTGCCATTCCAGCCACATTCAAGCGAACCTGTCATTCAAGTGAAATAGTTCAAAGTATGACATCTACAACAAGAGAGCCTGATTTCAAGTGTGCAAGTTCAGATGGTGCAACATATTCAGTTGTTAAACATTCTTCATAGTTTCATCATCTCCAGCAATGAAGACATGGTGCACATCAGCAAAGAAACTCTTGCTGATCTTTCATGGCATCTACGACAAACACAAGAAACCATTGAGTTTCTTCAACTAGAATCACAACTTCAAAGGATTGAATTGCAAGAAAAGCGTGATACTTTCAAGTTTTTGAACCATCCATACGATAAGTAATTCATTCCAACAGCTTCAAGTGTCGAAGTTGTTCCAGTTCAAATTTCTTCCAAGCCCATCATCAAGCCCTGGGAAGAAATTCAAAATAACAAGCATCGACGCGGCTTAGGATATGTCAATGATGACACCAACCTGCATATTCCAGATTATTCCAAGCCAATTAATTTTGTCAGTGGAGGATTTCTTGCACCACTCACCTCAACAAGTTCTGAGAAAGTTGCAGACAACCAGTAATGGACATAACCCAAAGTTGCAGACAAACAGAATTTCATGCAACCTGAAGTTGTAGTCCAATCGAAGTGTTCTCATTGTCAAAGAACCAGTCATATGGAAGATCAATGTTTTGATCTCCATCCTTGTCACCATTGTGGCAAGCCCAATCATTCCTCCGAAAAATGTCGCAACCAACAACAAACAGCCAGATTGAAGATACATTATGAATGGATCAACCCTTGGAAATGGTCATCCACAGTCAAAATATTGTCTCAGTTCTATGATCACATACAATCACACATAGTGTAGCCAATAGTGAAAAGATGATGGTACTCTCATGCAGTTTAACGGGGGAGTACACCAGTGTAAAACTCCTACACCTGAAGGGGGGGAGTACAGGAAAAATTTCCAGAGAATTATCTCTCCTTTCAGTTGACAAAGGGGGGAAAATGTCAATGAAATTGACAGTGGTTGTCAGACTAAAAGTCTCGACAAAACCAACAAAAGTAGCTAGTGGGCATCTTCAACAACCAGTGGGCATAAACAAATTTGCCAGTGGGCATCAACAAATTTGCCAGTGGGTAGTCGACAACAAAATCAACAGTGAGTTGTTTTTGACATCATCAGCTAGTGGGATTTGAACAAATTTTGATACTGATTTCATGTGAAGGATAGATGGATCCTTTTGCAACTTGACACATGATGGAGTTGTCAAGCAACATTCAGAGATGAATCAGACATACAGCTGACTCATGCTCTCTTGAGATTGAAGATTTTTTTCAGCATCAACTGGAGAACTTGGAAGATGGTTCCTCGTTCTTATTTTGGATTTATCCTTGAAGGGGGGAATGTTAGCCTCTTTCATAAAGGAAATTATAAATCCAAAAATACATAAATTAAATAATTTAAAGTTAGGATAAATATATTTATTAAATTAGAATATTTAATAACTATTTGAGATACTTATAAATAGTATTTTGTTAGTAAAAATAGGACTCTAGAATAGAGTTGTTTCCTAGGCTCTAAAATAGGAATAAAGTTAGTAGAATGGTTAGAAGGTCATTTATTGTAAATGGACACTTGTTGATTTTCCAAGTGATCCATAACTAAATTAAGTTAGAACACAGAGCTTATAGATATGTTGTTCCTGTTTTAATACAATGTGAAGTGAAAGTTAAGTTGGCAAACTCACCTGCAATTTGTTATGTAATCTTTTTTCATGATCAATTGAATGCAGTGTCTGAGACCTTTATCTAAGGAATGAAGGAAATGATGTTGATAAGAAAAATACCAAAAGAATTTTTCTGCAAAGAAAAGTTTTTATTCTAATGAAGATAGTAAAAGCACATATAATGATAATGAAGATTCAAATTATGACTCTAACACTTGCTATAAAATACTTATGGCTCTTTAAGATCAATCAACTAGTGAATCATATAGTCTTGAAGAAGATGGTTTAATGAAAACATTGAAAGAGAATGATAGACTCGGGAATGCAAACAAATAAATGGAAACAAAATAAAGTAGTATGATCGAGGAAATAAACATATGAAGAATGAATTCGGAAGAAACAAATAATAATAAAAGTCTTAGCAAAATAACTTTAAGAAAAAGAAAGGCATTGTGAAAAATTAGAATAAGAAGTTGTGACTCGAAGGAAATATTATGAGAAAATGAAAAAATGGGTAAAGGTACCTGAGTCACTAGAGAGGATTATCAATGAAAAACCCTCTCCTCTAATCAACACATGCATCAGATACAACCAAATATCTTTAGATTCATAGTGTATTGACAATAACAAATAGTATAAGGTTTTTCAAAAGAAAATTAAATCATGTCACACATCTGAAATGAAATCACCTATATTGAAGCCAATATTAGTCCCTAGGCATAAAGGATGGTTTCATGGATACTATTTTTCTTGTAACTCATTTGGGCATAAGGTCACTTATTGCGGTTCAAGCATTTGTAACGAAAGAAAAAGATGGGATAAGTTCCACAAATTTGAACACATGATTAAAAATTGCAAGAATATTTGGAGGAAGAAATAACATCAGTTAGAGATGTAGGGAGTATTTTCCCTACTACATTCCATTTCTCTTAAAGCATACTTCTAACAGGAATTGCAAAAGTGAATGTGAGGTACATAGCCTCATGGAGAACAGGTGATTATTATCAGGTCCATAGCATCAATGATGTATGATCTCAGGGGGAGATATGCATGTGTATTTTGATGATGATTACCTATGTTTTTTTGATATTATTTTGGTGATATGTATATTACTAACATTTCATTGATCAAGTGAATGTGAATAGAAACATATATGGCATATTCAAGGGGATATATGGCTATGAAAAATCGGTATTTTACATTTTGTATGTGGTTATTATGAAAGACAGTTGTGTGTATACTCTGTATTTGATCTAGACAAACACGCATGCTTCTCTGTGATGAAAACGAAGTGGCACAAATTTAGAGGGAGCTTCTCATATGCTTCCATTAGTTCATTATTAGCATTCTGGTTCTGATATTGATTATATATTGTTAATGATGCCCATAAGTTTCTTAGGAATGACGCTGGTTCCGATGATGATATTATGAGTTATTGAAAAATATTATATTGCTGTTGTTGAAATGGTTCATTGGTGCATTTTTTGATTGATGAGATGGATATAATATCAGAATTGATGGTAAATTCTTGGCACAGGTTTAGGGGGAGCATATTATATGTTTCTAATTATTCATTATGGGAATTATGGTCTCTTGTTAGCCATTGTTTATTTGACATTGGTTGATGATGATGACTTCATGATATACTCATTGTTTTTGGAATATTTCATTGATGAAAAGATATACATGTTGTTGTCATTATTGTAGGTTTTATACCTGAACATAAATTATCTACAAATGTATCTTAAATAGAAAATAAAAAATAGCGAGAGCATAAAACATAAAACAGATAAACATAGAGATTTTCCCCTGGATCCCAAATCGGGACGACCAGCTTGATTTTTCATTATATTCCATTTAGTGTTACAACACATATATATACATGCCGAAGCATACATAAACCCCAATCCATTAACCCTAGATTAGAACATAACCATAGTTCCCTTGACTGGATCTACAAAATACCAGGAGCCGAAAACTATCATGCCCCAAAACCATGTGCAAACCCATGCGTGTGACTAGTCGTGGAAAGAATATAACACATACCAAACATTCTCCCACTTGTTTTTTTATTTCCGCAAGGGGCCATAGGAGAGCTTAGTCATTGGTTCAGTCCTACAACACCCATTGTTTCTCTATGCCAAGAGAGAAATTCTACCGGGTGCTCACGATTTCATTAATGCATCTATAACATTCTTCAAGGTGTCCACCTTTACCAACAACACCCTTTTAGTCTCAACCATATCTCTTACAAAGTGATATTTAACATCAATGTTCTTTGTCTTTGAATGATATGCAGGGTTCTTAGCCAAGAAAATTGCACTTTGGCTCTCACAGTCTATCCTTATAGCTTGCTACACCAGCCCCATACTTGAACACAATCTTTGCAACCAAACTTCACTACTACATTTGGCGGAAATTCCGACACCTGTTTCCGACGCTTTTGACCAAATGTCGGAAATTTTCCCAAATTTTTTCCATCCCGCCCGAAACCGTCGCTATACCGACGTCTATAGAAAAGTGTTGCAATACCGACACTTAAACAAGTGTCGCAATTGCGAAGTTTAAAGGAAGACATCGCAATTGCGACACCATGGCCCAAAGCGTCGCTATTGAGACGACTCTAAACGTCGCAACTGCGACACAATGTCTAGGTGTCGCCATTGCGACGTTTGGAAGGTAGCCGTCGCGATGCTCGGCAGCTTTGTCGGCTAATCGATATAATGACACTTATGCGCGCTACATAAAAATACGAAACTTATATGCGCGCTACATAAAAATGATTTTATTGTTTAGTATCGTCGCAATAGGTACATTGTCTTGTCTATTATCCGTGTTCATTCGCCCTGCGCAACGCCACGAACATCATTCGCCCTCAACATTCACCCTCGGTACATTGCAGAACAGCATTTGCCCTCAGCATTCACCCTTAGCGTTCGCCCTCAGCTCTTGCAGAATAGCATTCGCCCTCAGCTCTTGCAAAATGGTAAGTTCTTACTGTAGGCCCTTCCTCCTATAGTAGGGTTGACTCTATTTGGGTTTTTTTGGTCAATTCCATTGGATTGTGTTCGGCTGTAAGGTTCTCTCTAGATGTCAAGAATCGGATTCAATACCAGCTATTATCTTCATCACCCAATACAAGATTTAAATTTTTCCCAAAGAAAAGCGACTTATTAATTTGTCTGACATTATTTCTCCCTTCTTTAAAAACCCTACATTTAAGTAAAAGCAAACGTGCAAACTTCCTTTAAAAATCTATTAGTGTTCAAATGTACATGTGTGCTGATAACGTCTAATATCACTCGCGCATTCGCCCTCGGCTCTTGCGCGAACAACATTCGCCCTCGGCATTCGCCCCTCGGCTCTTGCTGGTGTTCGCCCTCGACGTTCGCCCTCAGCATTCGCCCGCAACTCTTGCGGAACAACGATCGCCTGCATTCGCCCTCGGCTCTTGCAGAACAACATTCGTCCTCGGCTCTTGCAAAATGGTAAGTTCTTACTATAGGCCCTTCCTCCTATAGTAGGGTTGACTCTATTTGGGTTTTTTGGGTCAATTCCATTGGATTGTGTTAAGTATGAGGTTGGGCCTGAATGTCAGAACCAAAGTTAATACCCTCTATTATCTTCATCACCCAATACAAGATTTAGATTTTTCCCAAATAAACGCTTATTAAATTGGCAGCCATTATTTCTCCCTGCTTTAAAAACCCTACGTTTAAATGAAAATAAGCATTGCATTTCAACTACAAAAATCTATTAGTGTTCAAATGTACATGTGTGCATCACTTGTGTAGGGTATTCCTTTTCCACCTTCACATTATCCAAGAATGTGTGCAATATAGTTCATGCTTTTTGTGATTTAGATTATCTTGAAAAAGGAAAAGTAAATTATTTCCCATGGAAAAGGAAGGTTTTCCCTTTTATAGGTTGTTTTGGACTTACGTGGAAAAATTTATGGTATGCCTTTCATATTATGTAGTTTAAATTTGAATTAACGATTATTCTACATGAAAATATAATTACCTATGTGATGTCTTTCATCACTAATTAAAATTATAGGGTTTTCAATTTCCTAGACTCTAACTCATCCAAATTTCTAAATTCTAGGTTCTCATTGGTGGATCACTATTCCATTGATTTCCTTTCCCTGTTGGATCTTGTCATAATTTAAAGTCATCATTAGTCCATATATTGTTTCAGGTATCTCAAAAGGCTTTATAGTAGAACATAGTGTGTTTTTGACATAGGGATTCTTTTTAGAGCTACCATGTAGTCTGTACTATCGAGTTATATACCAAGCAACTTGTCCTTAATAACCAAACTATGAGGTAGGTTCAACTAGTTTGAACTTGTTGGGACATAGCATATGAAGTTGTGTGATGAGTCCATATCACAGGTCCATTATGGTGACAAAATTGAAGACACATAATGATAGTTATTATGTTAACATTAGTAGAAACATTTTCGAAATTATCCATGCTATCGAGATGTCAAAATTCCAGGCATTGGGTATCTGATACTGCGTAGCTAATAAGATAATAATAATAATATAAAAAAATCACAACTTTATTCTTGAAATATGATTATTACACATTGGTAACCTAGTTCATGAGTTACTATCACCCAAAGACTGCAAAAAAAACTTAAAATATAAATTAAACCAACATGAGAATCCAACTAAGGGTTTCTCAACAAAATCATGCCATAACCTGGCATTTTGAAACCAAAATTTGAATCCATCATAAGTAATACAATGCAAACTCAGATGAATTTTCAATGCATGTTTGCATGCTACACTTATTCTCTGTCTAGATATCATTTTTTAAATGGAACCATTAGTCAAGCCCACAATCCTTTTTATGTGAAAAATTTCATCTCTATTTGAGCTCTTTTTTTATCCACCACCTCCATAAACATATGCAAACATATATCATGATCTTGGAATTCCATTACATATGTATGTGCCAATGTTCCATAATCATGCCCCATAATCAATTTAAGAAATTTCCATTGAATATCAAATTATGGAGGGGGACTTTTTGCTACAACAGCAGGCTCAAAATCGGGGGACCATCTGTTGTGAAAGGTGAATGAGAACCTTAGTCACTTGAAGAAGTAATTAGTGCCTTTTCCTCTGTGCATGGAGTCATATCTGATCATCCATCACAAAAATGTCTTTGTTCATTCTCACCTTGAAAGTTGCAAAAATGCATGCCCTAATTGAAACGACACTAAATTTGAAAGATATAATAAAAATGCAAGCTAGAAGTGCCCTATTAATACAAAGGGAAAACCTTCCTACCTACCCTAATTGAGATAAATATTTATTGAATAGGAAACATGATACTGCCAATGGAGTTGATCCAACAACTTGTTAAATTTATGGGACTAAATCATGCATTTGATTTCCAGGGAAACATGCACATGAAGAGAAAAAGTACATAATTAATGGAAAATCCATACATGCCACTTATAAAAACTACACTGAAAGGTCAAAAAATACTTAAGACCTTAACTTAATTTGAATCCAAAAATGACAAAAACGAGTTAGTGAAAACACGAGAGTGGTGTGGGTGAACAACATAAATAAAAAGTGAAGATACCTTTCCCCAAGATGCCTTTGTATCATGATTGTATGAAAACATGTTTCCTTTCCCTTTATACATGCAAGTGAATGCATTATAGGTATGGTGTTTTCCCGGAATAGGAGAATCCTACTTAAATATATCATTCGTGGAGAGAATTTTTCCTTGACCCATAGCCTCATAGAAACTTATCACTAAATTTGATGTTGGGATGGGATTGTAAAGATAACAACCTCTTCATTCCTACAAACTAGATTCCTTCCTAGAGTTAGGACACATAGTATTGAATCAAAGTTGTAGTTTATAACTTCTTGTATTGGTTCATCAATCTTGAAATTTAGACATTGCATGTCTTCATTGCTTCATGTTTGAATAATTTGCATCATATCGTACAATAGGAATTATGATTATTATTACTTTATGGATCTGTTAAGTTACTTTTAAGTTTACATGGTTGAAGTGTGAAATTATTCTAGTGTGCCCCTAGGCCCAAAATGAAGATACCAGAGATGAGATCTCTAGTTTTTAAATGGTATTGTTTCTTATACCCAAACCCCTCAACATCACTTCTTATTAGTTCTTAACAATAGTGTTGTAAACAATTTGGGAATTGATATAGCAAAATCTAGCACTTAAGCAAAATCTAGCACTTGTCAAGATAAAGTCCTAGAAAAGCTTTAGAAAAGCTAAAGTGTGATCTGCTTTCTGTCAATTTAGTGTGTCCTAAATTACTAACATAAATTATCAACCAGGGATTCGTAAGCTGACGAAGTGTGGCGCACTATATGTGCAAGATAACCTATCTCTTACTTTTTGTCGTTTTTGGATTTTTATGAAATTCTAAAAGACAAGTATGGTTATGGATATTCAAGGCAATGATGCCCTTTATAATGATTTACCAACTTGAAACTGAAAAAAAGGAATTTGAAACATACAATGACAAAACTTGAAAGGAAATGAAAATGTGCTACTGAAATGAAAAAGGTGCTGCTAATCTAATAAATAAAAACAGTGAACTAGTGAGCATGAAACCAAACTATTCTTGCTGCTGTCTAAACACAAAAGAAACTATGCTGAAAGAAATCCAAAAGTTGCAATAAAGTAAATCTAAATCAAATTACATCAACTTTTCTTCTGATCCCTCATCATTAGTCCAGCTATGATTTTCGGAAGTAACCATAAACAATTTGAGTAACTGATATCTAACTTGCAGAAAGTGAACTAATATCAAACTACACATCCATAATTCAATCCCTCACCATCAGTCCAGCTGTGGCTTTCGGAGGAAACTGAAGATGTTATGAGCAATTTAATATATCTAACTTGCAAAAAGGAAACCAATATCAAACTACACATCCATAATTCAATCCCTCACCATCAGTCCAGCTGTGGCTTTCGGAGGCAACTGAAGATGTTATGAGCAATTTAATATATCTAACTTGTAGAAATGAAACTAATATCAAACTACACATTTCATAATACAATCCCTCACCATCAGTCCAGCTGTGGCTTTCGGAGGCAACTGAAGATGTTATGAGCAGTTTAATATATCTAAATTTGCAGAAATGAAACTAATATCAAACTACACATTCATACTTCAATCCCTCGCCATCAGTCCAGCTGTGGCTTTCGGAGGTAACTGAAAATGACATGAGCAATTTAATATATATAAATCTAACTACTGAAACAAATGTGCAAGAATGAAATAAACAAAGCAGTGCTGGAATTAAACAAAAACTAAGAAAAATAAATTAACAGCAGAACAATATTGATTCCATGTCATTAGTCAAAAGATATGCAAATGCCCGGGCTGCCATGAAAAATTATGCTAAAAGCTATGATTTCAAAAATCAATCTAAGTAAGGAAATATGACAAAACATAATTGAAAGCAACTTATCTAGAAAACATGTAAAAGCCTCCTTGGATAGCAGGGGCCCTCTGCTACCAATTTGGTGTAGTCCTTCTTCAGCTCCTTAAAATTGTAATCAAAACAACATTAAAGAACTGAATTTCTCTATTAAAAAGAACTCACAAATCTACATCCCATTCCATCTTGAACTTAGTTACAAATCTACTTCCTCCTTACTTTCTCATTACCATGATAGGAGAAAGCTTCTCCTATTTATACAAAATATGAGGAGACATCTCATTAATGGGAGTCCATGAATCTCTCTCTCCATCTCTAGAGTTACAATCAAAATAGGAAATGATAAGACACATGTCTTTCTAGAGTTTCAACACAACTTGAGGAATGAGACACATATCCTCTTAGAGTTTCAACACAACAAGGAAGTGAGACACATATCCTCTTGATCCCATAATCTTCTCCAACCAAATTCGAATTTGGCCTTAGAGTGCCACATAAGGGCCTTCTAGAAGTCTCCTTTTGACCTACACATGTCACAAAACTCATAACACATATATAGATATATGAAACTATGTTAATTTTCTAGTTTCTAATCATAAATTCACTTAAAATACATAAAATAAATAACTTTGAAAAACAAGGATCCTAACCCATATATTTATGTAAATGGTTATTTGATGTAGGGTTTTAGGTCAAATGGCTATGAAATAAGAGCTAAATGGTTATGACATAATGGAAATATGTATGAATATGGAGAACATTTTTGAGACTCAACATACCCCCCAACTGAAGTTGTTACATGTCCTCATGCAACCATTGCAATGATTCATTTGTCCATGAGTTGATCTTTTATGAGTTTTGACTCATATATATTCATTCCAAACTTTGCTTCTTGATTTTTCCTTTTTGGCAAAGTATAATACATTTGATTGCAACATTTTTTTTTTTCAATGGTTGGTTCTTGTGTAACAACCATTTTTTTTTTGAAGCATTGGTTCTTGTGTAACAATGCTTTATTTTCTTTGTTGCATCAAAGTTCATGAAAACATTTAGAATCAATTACTTCATCAATGAATTGATCATTTGCAAGGCATATAATATTTTGGATCATGTTGCAACAATAGTTGGTTGGGAAGTATATGTGGGTGGAAATGAAATGAAAATGTGTGATAGTGTATGACATGTGGATATGAAATGATGTCCCCTCCCCCCCAAACTAAAGATATGACAATGTGGAAAAGGGAGTGAAGAATTTTTCCAAAGTTACAATTTTAGCATTCTAATGAATTACATGACTAAAAATTAGAAAACAACATATCTTCACTTACCTTAAATGTGGATGAGTTGTGTGTGTGTGGTGGCTGCAAAATTCTGATCATATTCTTCTTCAAGTGGCTGAACAAGAGGAGTCATGGATAAAGAGATGAGATGACTTTTTATTGCTTCTACTAAAA
This sequence comes from Pinus albicaulis, assembly GCA_034641835.2. Lineage (NCBI taxonomy): Eukaryota > Viridiplantae > Streptophyta > Pinopsida > Pinales > Pinaceae > Pinus > Pinus albicaulis. The sequence continues at coordinate 388,239,744 of CM076579.1, read as the reverse complement.
ACTTGCTGAAATCTGCTCCAAAATGCTGAAAATAATAGTCTTCATGTCTTCAAAACTCATTGGCACAATTCCTACTATGTGAAAAGATGTTCTGATGTCAAACATAGTAGGAAATTGTTGAATTAGTGGCCATTAATGGATGCCACTAGTCAACACTAGAAATCTCACCATTGATGACAATGAGAGTCAAGATGCCCAAACACATCTTGCTAGGTACGAATGATTTTGCTGATGTCGAGTCACCTAGAAGATCTGACGAACAAGAGACATTAATGTATTCCCATTGTTTGTCAGCATGAGAACTTGCCATTAAGGCATGCAAGCCTCAATGTGTTTTTACAAAGAACTTAGACTCAAAGGACTATAGGCTCAATAGTTTGCATTGAAGCAGGGCTTATTTGCGGAATGAAAATGACAAAAAATGGAAGATGGAAATGGAAGATGAAAATGGAAATGGGCAATAAGCATGTGAATGAGCCTCTTGCTTTTATTTGTGGGTTATGAATGGACAAAAAGAAATGGAAAGTGGATGTGAATGTAGATGGAAAACATGAAGTGAAATGAGGTGAATGGTTTATTATGAGGTATGGATGTGATGGAGACAATAGTATCTGAAAGTTTTTCAAGTGTTTGGATCTGATTTTGCATCAGCATATTTCCTCATCTTTGTTGCTGATCATCCTCTTATGAAACAAATTGGTCTCTTAGAGAGACATCATTCTCTTGTAGTCATTTGTCCTTTCTCCTGGAACCTGCAAAAAAAATAATACTTCTTCTGCAATGGAATGTAAGATTATCAAAGGGAGAGAGGTGATCAATCTCTCTAGTTATGATATTTATATACAAAACTAAGAATTTGTATTAATGAAACAAGTTCTCAAAGGAAAAATCAAAAGAATTTATACCTGTTTTGGAATTAGTGCCTCAAGTTGAATGTAGCTTATTTTCAGCAATTTATTTCATTATTTGCCATTTCAAACTCTAATTATGGATTTCTCATTGTATAGATCTTGTTGAGACCTTTCCAACGATACTTAAATCATCAAAATCTGATTTTGTATGAGAAAGTTAGGCTGATTTGAACAATAAGGTTTTTCAGCTGCGGAATTGCAGACCAGCTGTGGAATTGGACTTCAGCTGCGGAATTGGAGAACCGCTGCGGAATTGGACTTCAGCTGCGGAATTGAAGAACAGCTGCGGAATTGGACTTCAGCTGCAGAATGTCGACGGTTTCTGTAGCTAAAAATCTTGAATAAAAAGTTAGTCATTCATCATTCATCATCAGTTCAAATTTAATCAATACCTTCAGAAAAACGAGCAAATAACTTGTTCATTTCATTGATTCAAAATTATTCAATTTTTTTTTTTTTTTTTTTTATAACAACAAAAGAGAAATGCAATTTTTTTTTTTAAGTTTCAACAAATGATGCTAAATAAAGCAAACTCAGATACATTGACCAATCGTGACCTTGCAATGACCATAGAATGGTAAGTGAAGATCACATAAGATGAAAAATAATATATTGGTAAGCATTGAAGAACATAAAAGACATGATTGCTATTTCAAAATATAATCTTTCATCTCTTCAAAATTTATTTTTGTATCTGTTTGATCCTTGAGGACTATCACAATCAGTAACCATTCAGGACCACCCCCCTCAGTTGGAATTCCAATTGCAGCAGTTGCCATTACATACACGTTCAATCTCAATTGAGCTTACCTTTATGCTACTAAGGTTCATTGTGCCATCTGCACGACCATGTGCTTGATAATATCCTCCTGTAGTTTGCTCAATTCATCCCTATGCCTTCTTAATGTCTTTCCATAGTGATGTGGCATCCCTTTGAAATAAACATCATAATGGTTGGTGTTTAATAATGTCATTGAGCACCAAAAATTGCTGGGCAGATGATAAAGGAGATGTGAAATCCAACATTCAGAAAACGAAATTGAATTAAATTCAAAAATGAGTGGAATGTGCATTGAATGCCATGATAAGAGTTTGATTTTGATTAGAATTCCTCTTCCTAGAAATCAGGAAACCGAATTATCAATGCAGAGTGCCGTTTTCAAATTCTTCACTAAAAAAAAAACGTTTTTCCTCACACGAGAGGCAAAAATGGTCTCCAAAGAACCGAGAATTTCTCCCAGACCGCCATGAATTTCTTAAAATGGTTTCTAGGTTATATAATTGACCACGTTAGAGAAAAAACCCATGTCGTGGATTTTCAAAATTCATCCTAGTTTGATCAGAAAACGGGTTTAAAAATGACGTGTTATTAAAAGTTGCGTTTTCTGAGTGCGCTGTAACAAAATCAATTCTCTGTTTTGCGTTTTTCTGTTTGTCTTGAATCTGCCGCATCACTAGCATTACTGACTAACTCATTGTTTAATTCCAGCATAGAAGAATTCAAGACAAGCTGTGTACTATCAAATCCAAAAGGCGACTAACCTCTGCTTGATACTCATGTTTTTTTTTTTTTAACAGATTAGTCTGTTGTTTCCTGTTATGCTGCTGTTGTTGCTGAAGGTGAGACCGCTGCATCATTCTCTGCTGCTGAATAAGTGCATGCAGTTGTGGAGAAGAATGTCTTTGCATGGACTCTTGTCTTTGAAGCTGGGCAGCCAATACATTTTCAGGCCTCTGCAGCACTGATTTTAAGTTGTTTGTGAAAATGCAGGGCTCGCAATAAAATTGCATTGCTACTCAAAGATAAAAATCACAAGCTGATTTACATCTTTCCATGAAAATTAGAACACCAGCTAACTCAAACCCAAATGTGAACGAAAGAAGCAATCCACGAGGCTGGCAAATTTATGCCTTAGTAGATAGATTGATCAGCGAATAGAAGATAACATTCTTTCCAAAGATTTGCATGAGGGCTTTTGGTGTGTTTGCAGAACAAAACGTTGGTCATGGCTTTGTTTTTTTTGTTTTTGTTTTTCAATTTATTTTTTAATTTGTTTTTGTTAATAAAACTATATGTTATATTTTTAAAAATTAAAAATACACATATAAATTTTACTAAGCAAAATGATTTGATTTTTTTTTTTTTTTAAATTAAAAATACACATGTATATTTTACTAAACAAAATGATTTTTTTTTTTATTTGTTTTGTTTTGTTAATAAAATTACATATGTTAAATTTTGAAAAATTAAAAATATACATATGTAATTTACTAAACAAAACAATTTATTGAATTTTTTTTAAAGTGATTTTGTTATTAAAATTATATATATATTTTCAAAAATAAAAATATACATATATATCTTAGTAACAAAACAATTTAATTTTTTATTTTTTATTTTTTTTTCATTTTTTTTTTTAATTGATTTGTTTAATAAAATTATGTATGTGATATTTTCAAAAAAATTTAAATATATATATATATATATATTCATTAAACAAAACAATTTATTGAAATCAAAGTTTTTCATGAAAACAATTTTTTTTTTTTTTTTGTTGAATCAATTGAAATGATGAAGTTTTATTTTGTCTCCTTTTTTTTTCTTTTTAACATAACAATTCTTTTTCTGATCCTCCAGATCACACAAAGTGCAAGAGGAGAGCATACTCAAGAATTATTAAATTTTTTTTTACATAACAATCATTTTTCTGATCCTCCAGATCACACAAAGTGCAGGAGGAGAGCATACTCAAGAATTATTAATTTTTTTTAGATGTAAGAAATAAGGCTACATAGTTACACTTCCCCGGCAACGGCGCCAAAATGTTTGGTCAATTTAGTGTGTCCTAAATTGCTAACATAAATTATCAACCAGGGATTCGTAAGCTGACGAAGTGTGGCGCACTATATGTGCAAGATAACCTATCTCTTACTTTTTGTCGTTTTTGGATTTTTATGAAATTCTAAAAGACAAGTATGGTTATGGATATTCAAGGCAATGATGCCCTTTATAATGATTTACCAACTTGAAACTGAAAAAAAGGAATTTGAAACATACAATGACAAAACTTGAAAGGAAATGAAAATGTGCTACTGAAATGAAAAAGGTGCTGCTAATCTAATAAATAAAAACAGTGAACTAGTGAGCATGAAACCAAACTATTCTTGCTGCTGTCTAAACACAAAAGAAACTATGCTGAAAGAAATCCAAAAGTTGCAATAAAGTAAATCTAAATCAAATTACATCAACTTGTCTTTTGATCCCTCATCATTAGTCCAGCTATGATTTTCGGAAGTAACCATAAACAATTTGAGTAACTGATATCTAACTTGCAGAAAGTAAACTAATATCAAACCATACATTCATAATTCAATCCCTCACCATCAGTCCAGCTGTGGCTTTCGGAGGTAACTGAAGATGTCATGCACAATTTAATATTTCTAACTTGCAGAGAGGAAACTAATATCAAACTACACATCCATAATTCAATCCCTCACCATCAGTCCAGCTGTGGCTTTCGGAGGCAACTGAAGATGTTATGAGCAATTTAATATATCTAACTTGCAGAAAGGAAACTAATATCAAACTACACATTCATACTTCAATCCCTCACCATCAGTCCAGCTGTGGCTTTCGGAGGTAACTGAAAATGTTATGAGCAGTTTAATATATCTAAATTTGTAGAAAGGAAACTAATATCAAACTACACATCCATAATTCAATCCCTCGCCATCAGTCCAGCTGTGGCTTTCGGAGGCAACTGAAGATGTTATGAGCAATTTAATATATCTAAATCTAACTACTGAAACAAATGTGCAAGAATGAAATAAACAAAGCAGTGCTGGAATTAAACAAAAACTAAGAAAAATAAATTAATAGCAGAACAATATTGATTCCATGTCATTAGTCAAAAGATATGCAAATGCCCGGGCTGCCATGAAAAATTATGCTAAAAGCTATGATTTCAAAAATCAATCTAAGTAAGGAAATATGACAAAACATAATTGAAAGCAACTTATCTAGAAAACATGTAAAAGCCTCCTTGGATAGCAGGGGCCCTCTGCTACCAATTTGGTGTAGTCCTTCTTCAGCTCCTTAAAATTGTAATCAAAACGGCATTAAAGAACTGAATTTCTCTATTAAAAAGAACTCACAAATCTACATCCCATTCCATCTTGAACTTAGTTACAAATCTACTTCCTCCTTACTTTCTCATTACTTTCTCATTACCATGATAGGAGAAAGCTTCTCCTATTTATACAAAATATGAGGAGACATCTCATTAATGGGAGTCCATGAATCTCTCCCTCCATCTCTAGAGTTACAATCAAAATAGGAAATGATAAGACACATGTCTTTCTAGAGTTTTAACACAACTTGAGGAATAAGACACATATCCTCTTAGAGTTTCAATACAACAAGGAAGTGAGACACATATCCTCTTGATCCCATAATCTTCTCCAACCAAATTCGAATTTGGCTTTAGAGTGCCACATAAAGGTCTTCTAGAAGTCTCCTTTTGACCTACACATGTCACAAAACTCATAACACATATATAGATATATGAAACTATGTTAATTTTCTAGTTTCTAATCATAAATTCACTTAAAATACATGAAATAAATAACTTTGGAAAACAAGGATCCTAACCCATATATTTATGTAAATGGTTATTTGATGTAGGGTTTTAGGTCAAATGGCTATGAAATAAGAGCTAAATGGTTATGACATAATGGAAATATGTATGAATATGGAGAACATTTTTGAGACTCAACAATACCATGTGTAATTCAATAGCCCCATTGTCACCTCACTAACCTCTTTTCACTTCGGGCTAGCTCTCCTCCAACTCAAGGGGGGTTCTCCCTAGTAGATGTTAGGGATCTAATGGCCCAACAAAACCAAGTCAAGAGCCCCCTAACTCTCTATGTTTACTACTATCAATCAAAATATTGAACAATAGGGTCAGACATGTGTCCTGAAGATAAAATTGCGAGGGTATTTTTGGTTAATTTCAAAGGGAAAGTCCCCAAACACATATAATCAAGGAATTGTAACGTGATTTCAAACATTAAATATCAACAAAATCGTTTAAAGGATATTGAAAGGAAAAAGGTGATGGAAGATAGAAAGTGCCTTACTTAAATGCTCTAAGGATTTTTCAATAGTTGCTCCAAAAGCTTCACTTCAAAGCCCTTCAAGATCGTCTCCAACAATGCTATACCATCAGCTTCAACAATGTTGCTCCAAAAATATCCTCAAGGTCTTCACAACAAGTTTACTAGAAGTTACTCCAACAATATATTCAATAAGGTCTTCATTGTCAACTCGTCTCTTGTTTGGGTTCCTTAATGTGCAATGACATGTTTTGAAGACTGAATTCAATGCAAAGCATATTTGAAACTCTAACTTTGTCTTCTGGTGTCTTATTAGAAATTATTTCAGTTTTCATTTTGTGTTTTCAAGTTAGATATTGTTTTCAAGTTTTTACATTTATAATTTTATTGCAATGTGGCAGACTGATCAGAGCAGTGCAAGAACAACCCTAAGACGGGATGATCGCGGAAAGAGGCCAGCGGAAGAACATGTAAAGTGCCAGCATTGCTCTATCATCGGGTATTTTAGTTATTTACATAATTGAAATAATATTAATTTTGTTCAAATATGCAGACACCTAGCCATGGTACACCTGATGATTCCCTCTTTGAGGAAGAGCTTTCTTCATCCCTATCTCCAGTGTTCTTGTTGCAAAAAAAGGCACGAGATGCAAGGTCGGAATTTAATATTTTGATAGACACGCCTCAAACACCTAAAACAAAAGAGAGGATAAAACATCTTATGAGCCAGCTAGAAAGATATCAGGTAATAATAAAAAGTCAAAAGGATATTTTTTTTGTTCTGCATGAGATGAATTGTGATAGTTTGATTTTTACTTTTTACATTGACTAAACTAACAAAAAGTTCTTTTGTATGTAGCGGTTTCTGGCACTTGCTGAACCCGGTGTTGGTGGTAGTAGGACACAAGGGCAAGAGATTTCCCAACAACCCTCTCGTACACCTTCTACTCCTTTAGGTGCCAACCAAGAAACACACCCTGCCCAAGAAGACACCCAGCCAACTGCTAAACGTGTTGGCAATGATGAGGCTGATATGGCCAACTACATTATTGCGTTTCCTGGAGCTACACGTGTCAGCTCCACAGGGACCATTAATGGCACATTGTTGGTGAACGATGAAGGTGTCCCTATAAAACATGTACAACTCCCAGGTAAATTTTAATATTTTAACTATTTCATGTACTTTATCTAAGACATATTTATCATGATTTTTATTTTTAAATTAATGATAATATCTTCTTCTTCTTTTTCTGTGTAGGAAACAATGAGTTCTACAGGTTTCTGGAGAGCCATGCGTTGGTAATTTTTGGCCCAACCATATGCACAGGGTGGAATTCCCAGAATTCCAACCTAAAAAAAGAACTTCTAGATTATCTAAAAGCCCTTTTTGGGGTTGGCACATTTGACAAAACAACGGTGGCTCGGGTAGCTGGCAAATATTTGAAATATACCAGGGACACCTATAGGACGCAATTGCAATTTAACCCTAGATATGAGCATCGTCTCGCAGTTCTAGAGAGTGAGTGAAGAGCACTCATCCATGACGGAAAAAAGAAAAGGGCAAAGAAATAAGGAAAAATGCCAACTGGACCCGCAAGGTAAATTACAACTTTAATTCGATAGCTTTAATTTTCTCTATGTCTAAAATAAAAGTGTGCTATGTCATATCTGACTTCAATCTTTTGATGCTAGGTTGCTTGACACCTCAAAGGCAACCAAAGCTAGGATTGAGAAAAAGGGCCATCATAAGCTAGGCCAGGGCAGCTACTTGAAATTAGCTGCAAGATTTGTAATTAAGTAGCTAAACATCTTATAATTAATTGTATCGCCTTCCAATGTTTTTGTAATCCTATCAAATATGATTAAAAATACACAATCATATTAATGTAGGGTGATGACTTTGGAACAGAAACTACAGAGGAAGATAAAAATATCGCTTTCCATTTCGGCTATCAAGCCGTAGTTGAACGTCGCAGAAGCTTGGGGCAGGTCCCAAGATCCAGAATGCCTGATAAGGTAAAACATTAAACTTTCAATATGTTTGTTTTCGTCCATAAATTTAATGTCTAACAACTTTGTTTAAATCAGGGGAGCAACACTACCGACGAGGCAAATAACCCAGTTTTAGAGCCAGATGTAGATGATCCTCACATGCAACCTGATCATTGTAGTGGGGACCAGGCCGACAATGCTACTATCAGTGAGGGCCGTGACGGTAATTAATTTCCACTTATAATTTTTTCTAATTATACCTTGATGGTTGTCCTTATAACGTTTTTTGTTTAAATGACGGAGAATGTTTCCCTTGAGGATCTTACCACCAGAGAGGAAGACAGGGCAACAGTCCCAACGGCGACAACTGGTGCACCAGGTAAATAATCTCATTGCAATTTTTTATTAATATTACCGAACTAGTTCAATGATATTTAAAAACTGACAATTAAAATTTAATATTATCTGTTTTTGTAGGCGATGCCCCGTCACTGGATGAGACCAGACATCGTGACAATGCAACTAGGTCAGCGGCGACAACTGGTGCACCAGGTAAATAATATCATTGCAATTTTTTTTATTAATATTACCGAACTAGTTCAATGATATTTAAAAACTGATAATTAAAATTTAATATTATCTGTTTTTGGAGGCGATGCCCCGTCACTGGATGAGACCAGACATCGTGACAATGCAACTAGGTCAGCGGCGACAACTGGTGCACCGGGTAAATAATCTCATTGCAATTTTTTTTATTAATATTACCGAACTAGTTCAATGATATTTAAAAACTGACAATTAAAATTTAATATTATCTGTTTTTGTAGGCGATGCCCCGTCACTGGATGAGACCGGACATCGTGACTACGCAACTAGGTCAGCAGTGCGGGTCGAAAGGCACGAAACAGGAGAAGAGCATAATGATATTGATGATGTAATTAGGAGCTTTAGAAATAGGAAGAAGAAAAAGAAAATTCGATAATGTAAAATATTGTATTATTATAAGACAAACGTTACCATACTTGGAACGTTTTTTGCGTTATATAAAAAACTCATTTATCATACCATTTTTATGTCAAGCATTAATTGCAATGTTTCCTTGCGTACTTTTTGTTGAATTGTTTTTTTATTAGTTATTGAATATTTTTTTTTATGCTCATGAAAGTAAAAAATGAAATATAGATTGGGTATTAGGGAATTGAGAGTGATGTGAGGGGAGGGGGGGGGGAGGGGGGTGGGCCATAAGAGCTTCCACCTTCACGTGGTTGGCCCTGTTTAGTAGAGAATAATTTATTGGAGCGATTTAATCTTGGAGCAAACCTCTCTCGATCTAGCGTAGCAACAAAAAAGTCATTGTTGACTTAGTTGCTACTCTTTCAGATCGTGGGAGGCTTGTTCCAAGTTCATGCAACTCCAATAAATTGTTCTTGAAACGAAGAGGAGCTTATTCAGGTATGTTTTTACATTTTCAACATATGTTCTAACATTATCATAAGAATGCATCTTAGAGTAAAAAATACTACATCAATTACTTGTATTTACTATATAGATAATGATGGATTTTGATTGACTTGGCAGTGCAGGTACAAATCCTCTTGCATCATGAGTAATACAACTTGTCAACCAGGGTCATGTCCAGGATATTTTTTCTTGTGCGCTTGACCAAGTTCGTAATGTCACATTTTGTAAGTTCCTTTACAGTTCATAATTCAATATTAAGCTTGTTCATGATTATTATCTAGGTTTTTTGTATGTGTTTTTCATCTATTTGATTGTAAGAAACTCTGCATGTTTCCTGTTGTTCACTATGATTTCTCCCATTACCACTCCCAGGATGAATCCGACTTTATTGTTACATAGGTTACTTTATTGTTACTATGATTTCTCCATCTACGATTTCATAGGTTACATCATGTAAAGTTGTCAATCTCAGGTTGGTGATGAGCTTTAGTTCTCCAGATTTGGGCCTTTTCTGATATTTTCTCCCTCATGTCATTCCTGCATCACCTCATTGTTTGAGCATGTCAATTGTCTACCACTTGTACCAATTGGCACATGTCAATCTCTGTGTGGTGCCACATTTCACCTATTTTTAGTGAGAGTTTAGGGTTTCTCTAACATAGCTTCAGAAATCTGATTCAGTGCCTGCTTGAATATTGTAACATAATACTCATGGTTTGGATTGATGAGCATGTTTTGAATGGTTGGTTGATTCATAAGAACCACCCATATAGTCATCTTGAGATATTTCAGAAGTTTTCTCGGGTTTCCTTTTTCACCGTTTCTAGTGGGTGGGATGGTGTGGGGTGATCCATAAATATTGGTGCTCTTGTAGTAGGGAATTTGTTTTTGGGGATATAAAGAAGCATTTGATGTAGATATCCCATTGGATGCATTCATAGATGGGCACGAGAGGTCAAGAATTTAAATTAAAAATATGCAACCTCTAGCATGGCAACCTGAAGGCCGCGAGAGACATTGGTTAAAGATTGTTTTGTGCTGGCCTTAATATAGTTGTGATTTCTTTATATTATCTTAATGAAAATATATAGTCCGGTATCATTAAAATGAGGATTGTGGTTGTATTTCTCTTTGGTTGTTTCTCTCTTAATGCTCCAGAAGCTGTCGAAATTTGCGATAGTTGTTTAGTTTGCCTGTTACAACTTAAAAGTGGTTTTTAGCAATGGGAGTCATGTTTTTTAAGGTTCATACTAATATGAAGATCTTGTAATTCTATATTCAGCATAAGAGAAGATGGCCTCTAATTTGGGCAGTGCTGAGTATAATTGTTGGGAAATTTAAGGTTGCTGAAGAACAATTGTCGAAGTGAAACAAGTTCAAGGAGAATTCTCTCGCTCCTAGTTTTATGGACTGTTGTGTGATATAATTTGTCACCTCTTATCTGATAAACATGGAACGGTTGAATGGATTGAAGTTTCGAAAATTGACAGCAGAAAGTATTTTCTTGAACTCATATTGCGTTTGATCATTATGCTTTGTTTGATATACATCAACTCTACAGGAAATCTAATCAGATTATACTCAATTACTGTGGAAAATCTTTAAAGATGGTCAGATTACAAAGAATTTTCCTTTCAAATTCAGAGAGGACATGTTACAACTACTAGGAAAGGGTTCTTCAAACAAAAAGACATTCTTAATTAATCTTTCTAAAGCAATGAGAGGTATTGACAATCTCCTGGTGATGATTAATTTGAACAAATCTCATGAATCTACTCATCATTATAAAGATTTAATAATTCTGCCAGAGGAGAGCCTTGTATTCAAAGAATCTGTCATTCGAGCTGTCTTTCAGGAAAAAATGGGCATGAGAGTGAAATAGTGGTTCATGTTCTTATTTTATCATGTGAATAAGGGACATTTGGCATATGACATTCTTTCAATCCTTTGGAAAGGTGTGTTGTTAGAAGGCTGCATTGGAAGTAAGCAGTGTGTCTTAATGGTCTTAACATTAGTGGCCATATCTCATTGCTTGATAATCTTGACAGCAAAACTCTGGCAACTTTCAGATGTAGCAGACATGTGTTTTCCTCTTTGCCAAGTGGGCTTAGCTGGATTACAGTTTGCTTTGAGTTTTATTTTGACTACCGACTATGAAATGAATAGATCAGTTATAGCTTTCCCTTGCCAAGACCTGTATAGAGTGATTGTTTCAGCAATTTATTCAGTGGAGATTGGTTTAGTATATTTCTTATGCTCACTGCAGCCTATCTTTGGTCCAGTATGTGGTACTGTATTGGAAAATAATTCCTGGCAGAAGCAGGTTTTCTTCACTCACATGGGCCTCAGTTATACAACAATTTGAACTCATGGTTCTTCCTACTTCTCAAGGACACGAGGGCTGGAGATTCGAAACAACTTACTGATACCATAAACATGGTTTGGAGGTGTCGATCTTGCACATATAACAACTCAGTTACAACGAGCCCATATGTATGCGCTATGTGTGAGACCCCCAAATTTGAGTTCATTGGGTCACCTGAGGTTCAAACGCATTCTCATGTGGTAGGGTTAGTGTGGAACTGTGCCAGGTGTACATATGAAGATGGTGTTTTCTTTCACAGCTATGAAATTCGTGGAACAAATCGTCCTGTCATTAATTAAGGGAAGGTACCAGCATGAGCACAAGTTATTCTTTTTCTTCCAAAAGGCCAGATGCCGAAGACAGGCCATTTATTATTGGCATTCAGACAGAGTGGATGTTGCACAAGATGGTTGAATTCTCACACAGTAGTTTTATTGCCACGGACTCAACATTTATACACCTTGCTCGTGTTTGACACACAACAGAATGCTCTTCCTGTTGCATGGGTTATCTCATCCCAAAATGTATTGTCAGACATTTTATAGTGCCCGCCAGCACTCATGAAGAGAGGTCGACAAGTTTTAAAATATAGAAACTGGAATGTGAAAATTCAGGACGCGAATAGTGCTAGACCTCTTTTATCTCTGTAGTGCGAATGAAAAAAATCATTTCTGAGGTCAGAGAAATTGAAGACGTGGTGATTTTTCTCCAAATACGTATTGTGATAGCTATTCACTGCAACTCCTGATCCCTGATTTTGTAGAAAATTATAGTAAAGTGTCATATTTTTATTTGCGAAGACACAGATCGGAGTCCGCCCTGGCTTCAGTGTAATTTTGCCCTCTGAAAGTTGAAAGATGCGGACCAGGAGAGCGTGTTATCCAACCCCCTCAGATGGAATTACATTCACGATAAGACCTTCACGACAGAAACAGCCAATGAGGCAAAATCCAGAGAAAATTGTAAAGTAAAAGTGGAGGGCTCGAAACTGCGCCGGTCCTTTTGACTATCTTCATGACGATATTTTGATATCTATTATGATAGCTCTCAGCTCTTCGACAAAATCTCCTGCTGATCTTGTTAGCACGATGCTTACGTGCAGAAGGTTCTGTGCAACTGTAACACTTCCTCAGGTGCTTGCCCATGCTTCTATGATGGCTCTTTCAGTAAAAGCATCCAAATGGTCAGATGATGCTCATCGATTTTTTGATGCGCAGACGCAGGCAATCGGAAGGCCTGTTACACACTTGGCATGATTCACTTCTATTGCCTCAGGAACAGGGTTTCAGGTGTGGCCTTGATGGCAGAGGCTGCAATTGCATCGCATCCAGCTGCTCTCCATTCTCTGGCTGTTATACAGTTCAATGGTAGTGGAGGATCAAGGAAGGATAAAGATTTGAAGGCAGGAGTAGTTCTATGTGCGAAAGCAGCAGCTCTTGGCCAGGACGATGTGATGCGAGAACTTAGCCATTGCTTGTAGGATGGCTATGGAGTGAAGAAGAATGTTACAGAGGGAAGGAAATACCTTCTGGAAGCTAATGCAAGAGAGGCTGAGGTTGTTAGAGAACCATCTATGCAGGTTTCTGTTGATGCCAAGCGACAGTCTCGTATAATATGCAATGGAGCTTATGCCCATCTAGAACTGCAAAGCCAGTCTCTGCTGAATAAGTTGGGCGGTTCTCTGGTGCGGGGCCATGCTTCTGTTGGTGACCAGTACTCTGTGCAAAGGCTCATTGAAAGAGATGACTGCTCATCTCTTAGTGACTTTAACTGCAAAACGTTGCCTTCAAATATTTATGTGGTTAACACATTTCTTGTGGATTGGTTTGCTGCAAATCCACCAGAGATAGGTTTAAGATTATGTTCTCATTCAAAATGTGGGAGACCAGAAACTCGAAGACATGAATTCAGAAGGTGTTCTGCATGTGGTTTTGTCAACTATTGCTCGCGTGCTTGTCAAGCTATGGACTGGAAACTCTATCACAGACATCACCGTGCACCAGTGGCAGATTGGGAGCAAGCGCAGATAATGTCGAAGCTAAATCGACGACTTGGATCCTTTGGCTTAGATCCAATGGTCTTGCTGGGGGATAAATTAAACGGAGTTTATCGGAAATGGCACCCCCATAGATGGTTTAATTGAAACCACTATTTACCAAAATCAACGGTTATGGAGCGTTACGACACCTTAAGGTTATTCCGTACAAGCTGCCAGCAGTACCCCCCGTAGGTGGTTTTTGGTTTTAAAAAAACCATGGGTGATTGTGTCGTCAATGCATATGGGTATAGTGGCGGGACCCAAAATGCACCATTTGTGTTTTTAAACTCTCCTTTCAATTTTTGGGTTTTATGTTTTATATTATATATTATATATATAATATTAAAACAAGCTTTTTGTAATTTTAATTAATGCCCATATTTTCAAGAATCAGTTTTAAAACTGATCATAACAGTTAGATAGATCAAATAGCAGATATAAAAGCAGAAGAAGGGGGAGGGAAAAGGGTTCCGGTTTTTTCAGATCTCCAGGCAGTAATCTTTGTACTGAAGATTTCAAGTGATTTATGAAGGAAAAGCAAGATCCTAGTATTTGTTGATCTTGACACGTCTTCTAGTTTTCATAATGTATTTTCAGTCCTTGAATAAAATGAAGTAAGAAGCAGCAGGTCTCTTTTTGCATGTGTAAATAAGAGTTAAAACCCTTAATAGGTGCTCCTTCATTTTAGCTGTTCTTCTCTTTTAATTCTTCTAAAGTCTGAGATAATAGATTCTGTACAGCAGCATATTGTTTTGGGCTTTTTCCTTTCATTCCTCTTCTGAACACTTCATTCTATATCAGCTAATAAGAGCATTGTGGATTGTTTATAGCATTTGATTTTTAAAATGCAATGATTGAACTCTGGAGGTGATTGAACATGGATCCATATCTCTGTGACATAGTTATTTGAATGTCTTGAGCACGGATTCCTTTACACAGCAAGGAATTGTTTCTCAAGGTACAACATTAATTGGCGCCGTTGCCGGGGATCAAAAAGGCGAAGTTCATTTCCCTGGGTTTTCTTTCTACTTCCTCTGGTTGTTCAGTGAGGAGGAAGTTTTTGGCTGTGTTTACTTTGTACAAAATTCTCATTTTCACAAAGCCAAGCGCGAGGTCGCATACCTTGCAGCAGATGGTTTCATAATTCTTTCTTTTTGATGGTGAACAAGATTCAGATTTGAATATTGGTTCTTTATTATTCACCTGGCGACTCCATGGATGAAAGTTTCATTAGATGAAGAATCTTCCTGGCAAGAAGATGAGAAAGTATCATGGAAAAAACATGTATCAGAATTTCTGTTTTTTAAAGGAGGTTCTATTTTTTACTGTCAGTTTAGTGATCCATTTTCCCATTTATATTAAAAGGATTGTTTCCTGCTTTGTTTTCTCAGAAGACTACAAAGCCCAAAATGTAACTTCATTATTAGAAAAAGATGATTTTGCATCTGCTTGTATTATAAATCTTGACACAGGTGTATCTCCTAAACATGAAAGGAGGGACGATTGTTGTATTACAATCCCAGAAGATAATCAGTTACAATATGGACATAAAGGTGATGATTCATCATCTTTGGATGATAATATTTTTCCTCATAAGAAATTGACTGTTTTTCAATTCAAAAATAGAGAAATATTTAAACCCCTGAAGTTGCCCACTATTCTTTATCAATATCCTTTAAACGGGTTCAAGTCCTTGCCAAGTTTCTCTGGGAGGGAGAAAGACATTTCAGCTGAATCACATATTTTGGAATTTGAATACTTTCTAGACAAATTCCAAATTATTCATGAAGACGTAGCCTTGAGGATGTTTTGCCATTCTTTAAAGCAGGATGCTCAGCAATGATTCCAGTGTTTGGAAGCAGGTTCAATCAATTCCTGGCAAGATCTTCAAGATGTATTCCTTACATATTGGGGCGAGAGTAAGTCATATGAAGAACACCTTTTGGAATTACATTCTATCCGAAGGCAAAGTAATGAATCGATTTCTGAGTTTAATAGGAGGTTTCAAAAAATTTATTTCAACATGCCAGAAGAAATTAGACCTCCAGAAGCAACAACTATGGTCTATTATTTGAAAGCTCTTTCTATCACCTTAGATTTTTATCTCAGGGAGAGAAAGCCTAGCACTCTGAAGCTGATGTTTCTCCATGCGCAAGAAATCGAAGATATTGCATGGGCTTGTAGAAATCTTTCCTGCGATGTAGAAAGTCCAAGTTTTCTCAAAAATAAGAGGGCTTGTGAAGGAAACATCGGCATTTCCTTACAAAAGAACGTAAGTTCGAAGATGAATAAAGATTTCCAAAAAGTATTAAAAGGTTCCTGTACTATTGAAAGACAAGAATCTGATCATTTTGAAGATCCTAGCCAAAACTTCGAAGCAACAGCTGAACTATACTATGAAAACATGGAAACTCATTGCAATAATTTTGTGAGTAGTGAAGACAATAGTGCAGTTTCTCAGACATGTTTGCAAGAAGAGGAAGATTTTTGTCATCAATTGATGTTAAATGAAGAGCATCAGCATTATGGAGAGCAAAACTTAGATGTTTATTTTCAGCCTAAATGCCTGCCTACAGGAAATGGCAGCCAAGTTCCTAACACACAGTGCCTGACAGAAAAGTCAAACAATGAAGGAAACTGCCATGTTCAAAGAAGTTTACATCCGCAAAATGTTCGAAAAAAGAAGGTAACTAAAGTTTTGTCTCATGATTTCTATGATCCAGTTGCTGAATATATGACAAATTTCTTCGGTCAGCAACAAGCTTTAATGCAAGGGTATGTACAAAATTTTGTATATGAAAATTTTTCATGGTATATTCCTCTTTTGATTTTTAAATTTCAGCAGTATGAGGGTATTAAATCTGACAAGAAGATGCTGGATTGGTTCCATTGGAAGGTTGACTTTACTTGATTAAGTTCAACCATGCTTATATATGTAGGAGTTGTACATAAATAAGCTCAGGAGTTGAGCATTTCCAGTTGCAGTATTTCTAGTTTAAAATTTTCAGTTCAAAATAAAGTCCTAGAAGAAGGAGGGTTCAGAGAAGTTTTGAAATTTTCAGAGATTTTAGATTGGGAGAAAATTCAGTTTGACTTGACTCCATGCCCAATAAAGGCTACTGATCTACAAGTTCTCAACACTTTGCTACCAAAGTACTGTCCCCAATTGGAGCCAGATGTTGTAGCACAATTATACTCAGCAAAAGGTCGGGAGAAGCTCTAGGAAATTTAAGGTTGTTGAAGAACAATTGTCGAAGTGAAACAAGTTCAAGGAGAATTCTCTCGCTCCTAGTTTTATGGACTGTTGTGTGATATAATTTTTCACCTCTTATCTGATAAACATGGAACGGTTGAATGGATTGAAGTTTCGAAAATTAACAGCAGAAAGTATTTTCTTGAACTCATAGTGCGTTTGATCATTATGCTTTGTTTGATATACATCAACTCTGCAGGAAATCTAATCAGATTATACTCAATTACTGTGGAAAATCTTTAAAGATGGTCAGATTACAAAGAATTTGCCTTTCAAATTCAGAGAGGACATGTTACAACTATTAGGAAAGGGTTCTTCAAACAAAAAGACATTCTTAATTAATCTTTCTAAAGCAATGAGAGGTATTGACAATCTCCTGGTGATGATTAATTTGAACAAATCTCATGAATCTACTCATCATTATAAAGATTTAATAATTCTGCCAGAGGAGAGCCTTGTATTCAAAGAATCTGTCATTCGAGTTGTCTTTCAGGAAAAAATGGGCATGAGAGTGAAACAGTGGTTCATGCTCTTATTTTATCATGTGAATAAGGGACATTTGGCATATGACATTATTTCAATCCTTTGGAAAGGTGTGCTGTTAGAAGGCTGCATTGGAAGTAAGCAGTGTGTCTTAATGGTCTTAACATTAGTGGCCATATCTCATTGCTTGATAATCTTGACAGCAAAACTCTGGCAGCTTTCAGATGTAGAAGACATGTGTTTTCCTCTTTGCCAAGTGGGCTTAGCTGGATTACAGTTTGCTTTGAGTTTTATTTTGACTACCGACTATGAAATGAATAGATCAGTTATAGCTTTCCCTTGCCAGAACCTGTATAGAGTGATTGTTTCAGCAATTTATTCAGTGGAGATTGGTTTAGTATATTTCTTATGCTCACTGCAGCCTATCTCTGGTCCAGTATGTGGTACTGTATTGGAAAATAATTCCTGGCAGAAGTAGGTTTTCTTCACTCACATGGGCCTCAGCTATACAGCAATTTGAACTCATGGTTCTTCCTACTTCTCAAGGACACGAGGGCTGGAGATTCAGAACAACTTACTGATACCATAAACATGGTTTGGAGGTGTCCATCTTGCACATATAACAACTCAGTTACAATGAGCCCATATGTATGCGCTATGTGTGAGACCCCCAAATTTGAGTTCATTGGGTCACCTGAGGTTCAAACGCATTCTCATGTGGCAGGGTTAGTGTGGAACTGTGCCAGGTGTACATATGAAGATGGTGTTTTCTTTCACAGCTGTGAATTTCATGGAACAAATCGTCCTGTCATTGATTAAGGGAAGGTACCAGCATGAGCACAAGTTATTCTTTTTCTTCCAAAAGGCCAGATGCCGAAGACAGGCCATTTATTATTGGCATTCAGACAGAGTGGATGTTGCACAAGATGGTTGAATTCTCACACAGTAGTTTTATTGCCACGGACTCAACATTTATACACCTTGCTCGTGTTTGACACACAACAGAATGCTCTTCCTGTTGCATGGGTTATCTCATCCCAGAATGGATTGTCAGACATTTTATAGTGCCCGCCAGCACTCATGAAGAGAGGTCGACAAGTTTTAAAATATAGAAGCCGGAATGTGAAAAATCAGGACGCGAATAGTGCTAGACCTCTTTTATCTCTGTAGTGCGAATGAACAAAATCATTTCTGAGGTCAGAGCAATTGAAGACGTGGTGATGTTTCTCCAAATAAGTATTGTGATAGCTATTCACTGCAACTCCTGCTCCCTGATTTTGTAGAAAATTATAGTAAAGTGTCATATTTTTGTTTGCGAAGACACAGATCGGAGTCCGCCCTGGCTTCAGTGTAATTGTGCCCTCTCAAAGTTGAAATATGCGGACCAGGAGAGCGTGTTATCCAACCCCCTCAGACGGAATTACATTCACGATAAGAACTTCACGGTAGAAACAGCCAATGAGGCAAAATCCAGAGAAAATTGTAAAGTAAAAGTGGAGGGCTCGAAACTGCGCCGGTCCTTTTGACTGTCTTCATGACGATATTTTGATATCTATTATGATAGCTCTCAGCTCTTCGACAAACTCTCCTGTTGATCTTGTCAGCGCGATGCTTACGTGCAGAAGGTTCTGTGCAACTGTAACGCTTCCTCAGGTGCTTGCCCATGCTTCTATGATGGCTCTTTCAGTAAAAGCATCCAAATGGTCAGCTGATGCTCATCGATTTTTTGATGCGCAAACGCAGGCAATCAGGAGGCCTGTTACACACTTGGCATGATTCACTTCTATTGCCTCAAGAACAGGGTTTCAGGTGTGGCCTTGATGGCAGAGGCTGCAATTGCATCGCATCCATCTTCTCTCCATTCTCTGGCTGTTATACAGTTGTTTGGTCAATTTAGTGTGTCCTAAATTGCTAACATAAATTATCAACCAGGGATTCGTAAGCTGACGAAGTGCGGCGCACTATATGTGCAAGATAACCTATCTCTTACTTTTTGTCGTTTTTGGATTTTTATTAAATTCTAAAAGACAAGTATGGTTATGGATATTCAAGGCAATGATGTCCTTTATAATGATTTACCAACTTGAAACTGAAAAAGGAATTTGAAACATACAATGACAAAAGTTGAAAGGAAATGAAAATGTGCTACTAAAATGAAAAAGGTGCTGCTAATCTAATAAATCAAAACAGTGAACTAGCGAGCATGAAACCAAACTATTCTTGCTGCTGTCTAAACACAAAAGAAACTATGCTGAAAGAAATCCAAAAGTTGCAATAAAGTAAATCTAAATCAAATTACATCAACTTGTCTTCTGATCCCTCATCATTAGTCCAGCTATGATTTTCGGAAATAACCATAAACAACTTGAGTAACTGATATCTAACTTGCAGAAAGTAAACTAATATCAAACCACACATTCATAATTCAATCCCTCACCATCAGTCCAGCTGTGGCTTTCGGAGGTAACTGAAGATGTCATGCACAATTTAATATTTCTAACTTGCAGAAAGGAAACTAATATCAAACTACACATCCATAATTCAATCCCTCACTATCAGTCCAGCTGTGGCTTTCGGAGGCAACTGAAGATGTTATGAGCAATTTAATATATCTAACTTGCAGAAAGGAAACTAATATCAAACTACACATCCATAATTCAATCCCTCACCATCAGTCCAGCTGTGGCTTTCGGAGGCAACTGAAGATGTTATGAGCAATTTAATATATCTAACTTGAAGAAAGGAAACTAATATCAAACTACACATTTCATAATACAATCCCTCACCATCAGTCCAGCTGTGGCTTTCGGAGGCAACTGAAGATGTTATGAGCAGTTTAATATATCTAAATTTAACTACTGAAGCAAATGTGCAAGACTGAAATAAACAAAGCAATACCGGAATTAAACAAAAACTAAGAAAAAATAAATTAACAGCAGAACAATATTGATTCCATGTCATTAGTCAAAAGATATGCAAATGTCCGGGCTGCCATGAAAAATTATGCTAAAAGCTATGATTTCAGAAAGCAATCTAAGTAAGGAAATATGACAAAACAGAATTGAAAGCAACTTATCTAGAAAACATGTAAAAGTCTCCTTGGATAGCAGGGGCCCTCTGCTACCAATTTGGTGAAGTCCTTCAGCTCTTTAAAGATAAGATCACAATAGCATCAAAGAACTAAGCTTCTTTATTCAAAAACTCATAAATCTACATCCCATTCCATCTTGAACTTTGTTACAAATCTACTTCATCATTACTTCCTCATTACTTTCTCATTACTTATGATAGGAGAAAGCTTCTCCTATTTATACAAAATATGAGGAGACATCTCATTAATGGGAGTCCATGAATCTCTCCCTCCATCTCTAGAGTTACAATCAAAATAGGAAATGATAAGACACATGTCTTTCTAGAGGTTCAACACAACTTGAGGAATGAGACACATATCCTCTTAGAGTTTCAATACAACAAGGAAGTGAGACACATATCCTCTTGATCCCATAATCTTCTCCAACCAAATTCGAATTTGGTCTTAGAGTGCCACATAAGGGTCTTCTAGAAGTCTCATTTTGACCTACACATGTCACAAAATTCATAACACATATATAGATATATGAAACTATGTTAATTTTCTAGTTTCTAATCATAAATTCACTTAAAATACATAAAATAAATAACTTTGGAAAACAAGGATCCTAACCCATATATTTATGAAAAATGGTTATTTGATGTAGGGCTTTAGGTCAGATGGCTATGAAATAAGGGCTAGATGGTTATGACATAATGGAAATATGTATGAATATGGAAAACACTTTTGAGACTCAACATACCCCCCAATTGAAGTTGTTGCATGTCCTCATGCAACTATTGCAATGATTCATTTGTCCATGAGTTGATCTTTTATGAGTTTTGACTCATATAGATTCATTCCAAACTTTGCTTCTTGATATTTTCCTTTTTGGCAAAGTATAATACATTTGATTGTAACATTTTTTTTTATTTTTTTTTTTTCAATGGTTGGTTCTTGTGTGACAACCATTTTTTTTTTTGAATAGCATTGGTTCTTGTGTAACAATGCTTTATTTGCTTTGTTGCATCAAAGTTCATGAAAACATTTAGAATCAATTTCTTCATCAGTGAATTGATCATTTGCAAGGCATATAATCTTTTGGATCATGTTGCAACAATAGTTGGTTGGGAAGTATATGTGGGTGGAAATGAAATGAAAATGTATGATGGTGTATGACATGTGGATATGAAATGATGTTCCTTCCCCCCCAACTAAAGATATGACAATGTGGAAAAGGGAGTGAGGAATTTTTTCAAAGTTACAATTTTAGCATTCTAATGAATTACATGACTAAAAATTAGAAAACAACATACCTTCACTTACCTTAAATGTGGATGAGTTGTGTATGTGTGGTGGCTGCAAAATTCTGATCATATTCTTCTTCAAGTGGCTGAACAAGAAGAGTCATGGATAAAGAGATGAGATGACTTTTTATTGCTCCTACTAAAACTTGCTGAATCTGCTCCAAAATGCTGAAAATAATAGTCTTCATGTCTTCAAAACTCATTGGCACAATTCCTACTATGTGAAAATATGTTCTGATGTCGAACATAGTAGGAAATTGTTGAATTAGTGGCCATTAATGGATGCCACTAGTCAATACGAGAACTCTCACCATTGATGACAATGAGAGTCAAGATGCCCAAACACATCTTGCTAGGTACGAATGATTTTGCTGATGTCGAGTCACCTAGAAGATCTGACGAACAAGGGACATTAATGTATTCCCATTGTTTGTCAGCATGAGAACTTTCCATTAAGGCATGCAAGTCTCAAGGTGTTTTTACAAAGAACTTCGACTCAAAGGACTATGGACTCAATAATTTGCATTGAAGCAGGACTTATTTGCGGAATGAAAATGACATGAAATGGAAAATGAAAATGGAAGATGGCAATGGAGAGTAGAAATGGAAAATGAGAAATAAGCATGTGAATGAGAAATGGCAATGGGCAATAAGCATGTGAATGAGCCTCTTGATTTTATTTGTGGTTATGAATGGACAAAAAGAAATGGAAAGTGGATGTGAATGTAAATGGAAAACATGAAGTGAAATGAGGTGAATGGTTTATTATGAGGTATGGATGTGATGGAGACAATAGTATCTGAAAGTTTTTCAAGTGTTTGGATCTGATTTTACATCAGCATATTTCCTCTTTGTTGCTGATCATCCTCTTATGAAACAAATTGGTCTTTTAGAGAGACACCATTCTCTTATAGTCATTTGTCCTTCCTCCTGGAACCTGCAAAAAAAAATAATACTTCTTCTGCAATGGAATGTAAGATTATCAAAGGAGAGAGGTGATCAATCTCTCTAGTTATGATATTTACACACAAAACTAAGAATTTGTATTAATGAAACAAGTTCTCAAAGGAAAAATCAAAAGAATTTATACTTGTTTTGGAATTAGTGCCTCAAGTTGAATGTAGCTTATTTTCAGCAATTTATTTCATTATTTACCATTTCAAACTCTAATGATGGATTTCTCATTGTGTAGATCTTGTTGAGACCTTTCCAATGATACTTAAATCATCAAAATCTGATTTTGTATGAGAAAGTTAGGCTGATTTGAACAATGAGGTTTTTCAGTTGCGGAATTGCAGAACAGCTGCGGAATTGGACTTCAGATGCGGAATTGGAGAACAGCTGCGGAATTCGACTTCAGCTGCGGAATTGAAGAACAGCTGCGGAATTGGACTTCAGCTGCAGAATGTCGACGGTTTCTGTAGCTAAAAATCTTGAATAAAAAGTTAGCCATTCATCATTCATCATCAGTTCAAATTTAATCAATACCTTCAGAAAAACGAGCAAATAACTTGTTCATTTCATTGATTCAATTTTTTTTTTATTTTTTATTTTTTTTTAAATCCAAAATTTTTGGTGCGAGAATCTTCTGCAATTGGGTTAGTCTGAGGATTTTAACAGAGTCGATGTTATTTCTTTGCATACCACTTCCTGAAGCAACGTCATATCCTAAATAGATCGAGATTCTTGGGTGTTTTGCTTGCAAATGAACCCTGTAAACCGGTATGGGTTTCCTAAGTGCCATCTAACGTTAGTTCAATGAAATTTTGAAGCACCAAACCCGCTTGACAGACGATGAATCACTCGTTTCTGTGCAAAGATACTTGAAGTAGCGCAAGACCATTCAAATATTAACAAGAGAATTATTTTGAGACCCATAATATAACAACGTATCAGAAGCTTTTCTCATGGAATTAGTTAGTAATTACATGTTACGGCTCTTGATTTCACTTATCTGATTGCCACGTATGAGTAGATTGAATCAAATTAATGGAATTCGTTTTGTATTCTAATTCTACTTCCTGAAAATCAGGAAACCGAATTATGGGTTAAACCAAGCAAAGTACCGTTCAAACTCTCCACTGTGCAAACAACAAATCGTTTTTCCTCACGCGGCAGACAAAAATGGCCCTCAAAGAACCGAGAATTTCTCCCAGACCGCCACGAATTTCTTAAAACGGTTTCTGGGTTATCTAATTGACCACGTTAGCAAAAAAACCCATGTCGTGGATTTTCAAAATTCGTCCTCAATCGATCAGAAAACGTGTTTGAAAATGACGTGTCGAAAATAGTTGCGTTTTCTGTGAAATTTATTTGTTGCGGCAATGATTTGTTTGATTATCAATTTTGTATCTGTCATTCTTATAAATGCCACGGAGACAACTAATCCAAATTAGATTTGTTTACCTCCCTTGAAAAATGGATTTACCCATTGTTTACTCTGTGGAATATCTTTGCAGCGTTTGATCACTCAGCAAACTTGAAGACCCGGATTTAGAAACTCTTGCTGCGCAGATTCTGAACAGAACTTGGACTGTGGACAGATATATAAAATCAGACTGCTGTGAATTTTTGTGGAGATACCATGGTTGCGTAGTTGGGTTGGTTCAATGCTGCATTTTGATGTACTGATCAATACCTCCATGATTGATGGAATACCAATCAAACTCACCAATTTAGCCAGTATCTCTTGATGTGCTTGAATATAACGAATGGTAGCTACTGTCAACAAGCAGAGTACAATCAGCAAGGTTCTATGAAGTCGGTCAGATTCCAAGAAGGAAAACAGTAAATTCATTGACTCTTTCTCTTCAACTAGTGTCGAGAATAATGTCAATTTCTCAAGAGAATATCTCACACGTTATAAATGAAAACCTGAAAGCTCGTTTACTTTCTGCACCCTCTTGTGGCTCTTCAAGTTCCTTTTTCTTTTTTTGTATTTGTGATTTTTCTTGGAATTTAGTGCTCTCGGCCTCTTGGTTTTATGAAAAGATTTTTTTATTTTTTTATTTTTATTTTTAAGAAACTATTTAATAAGAAAAAAATGAAATTTATTTTAATTATTTTGTTAATAAAAGTACATATGTCATATTTTCAAAAATTAAAAATATTCATATATATTTTATCAATTTTTTTTTTTTTTTTTTTAATTTGTTTTTGTTAATAAATTGACATATGTTATATTTTCAATAATTAAAAATATACATATCTTTTTTACTAAACAAAACAATTTGTTGAATTTTTTTTTTTTTTTTTTTTAAATGAGTTGTTATTAAAATTATATATATATTTTCAAAAATAAAAATATACATATATATCTTAGTAACAAAACAATTTAAATTTTTTTTTTATTTTTTTTTTCATTTTTTTTTTAATTGATTTGTTTAATAAAATTATGTATGTGATATTTTCAAAAATTTAAAAATACACATATATATTCATTTAAACAAAAACAATTTATTGAAATCAAAGTTTTTTATGAAAACAAAATTTTTTTTTTTAATTGTTGAATCAATTGAAATGATGAAGTTTTATTTTGTCTCCTTTTTTTTTCTTTTTAACATAACAATTCTTTTTCTGATCCTCCAGATCACACAAAGTGCAAGAGGAGAGCATACTCAAGAATTATTAAATTTTTTTTTTACATAACAATTCCTTTTCTGATCCTCCAGATCACACAAAGTGCAAGAGGAGAGCATACTCAAGAATTATTAATTTTTTTTAGATGTAAGAAATAAGGCTACCTAGTTACACTTCCCCGGCAACGGCGCCAAAATGTTTGGTCAATTTAGTGTGTCCTAAATTGCTAACATAAATTATCAACCAGGGATTCGTAAGCTGACGAAGTGCGGCGCACTATATGTGCAAGATAACCTATCTCTTACTTTTTGTCGTTTTTTGGATTTTTATTAAATTCTAAAAGACAAGTATGGTTATGGATATTCAAGGCAATGATGTCCTTTATAATGATTTACCAACTTGAAACTGAAAAAGGAATTTGAAACATACAATGACAAAAGTTGAAAGGAAATGAAAATGTGCTACTGAAATGAAAAAGGTGTTGCTAATCTAATAAATCAAAACAGTGAACTAGCGAGCATGAAACCAAACTATTCTTGCTGCTGTCTAAACACAAAAGAAACTATGCTGAAAGAAATCCAAAAGTTGCAATAAAGTAAATCTAAATCAAATTACATCAACTTGTCTTTTGATCCCTCATCATTAGTCCAGCTATGATTTTCGGAAGTAACCATAAACAACTTGAGTAACTGATATCTAACTTGCAGAAAGTAAACTAATATCAAACCATACATTCATAGTTCAATCCCTCACCATCAGTCCAGCTGTGGCTTTCGGAGGTAACTGAAGATGTCATGCACAATTTAATATTTCTAACTTGCAGAAAGGAAACTAATATCAAACTACACATCCATAATTCAATCCCTCACCATCAGTCCAGCTGTGGCTTTCGGAGGCAACTGAAGATGTTATGAACAATTTAATATATCTAACTTGCAGAAAGGAAACTAATATCAAACTACACATCCATAATTCAATCCCTCATCATCAGTCCAGCTGTGGCTTTCGGAGGCAACTGAAAATGTTATGAGCAATTTAATATATCTAACTTGCAGAAAGGAAACTAATATCAAACTACACATTTCATAATACAATCCCTCACCATCAGTCCAGCTGTGGCTTTCGGAGGTAACTGAAAATGACATGAGCAATTTAATATATCTAAATCTAACTACGGAAGCAAATGTGCAAGACTGAAATAAACAAAGCAATACCAGAATTAAACAAAAACTAAGAAAAAATAAATTAACAGCAGAACAATATTGATTCCATGTCATTAGTCAAAAGATATGCAAATGCCCGGGCTGCCATGAAAAATTATGCTAAAAGCTATGATTTCAGAAAGCAATCTAAGTAGGGAAATATGACAAAACAGAATTGAAAGCAACTTATCTAGAAAACATGTAAAAGCCTCCTTGGATAGCAGGGGCCCTCTGCTACCAATTTGGTGAAGTCCTTCAGCTCCTTAAGGATAAGATCACAATAGCATCAAAGAACTAAGCTTCTTTATTCAAAAACTCATAAATCTACATCCCATTCCATCTTGAACTTTGTTACAAATCTACTTCATCATTACTTTCTCATTACTTATGATAGGAGAAAGCTTCTCCTATTTATACAAAATATGAGGAGACATCTCATTAATGGGAGTCCATGAATCTCTCCCTCCATCTCTAGAATTAAAATCAAAATAGGAAATGATAAGACACATGTCTTTCTAGAGTTTCAACACAACTTGAGGAATGAGACACATATCCTCTTAGAGTTTCAATACAACAAGGAAGTGAGACACATATCCTCTTGATCCCATAATCTTCTCCAACCAAATTCCAATTTGGCCTTAGAGTGCCACATAAGGGTCTTCTAGAAGTCTCCTTTTGACCTACACATGTCACAAAACTCATAACACATATATAGATATATGAAACTATGTTAATTTTCTAGTTTCTAATCATAAATTCACTTAAAGTACATAAAATAAATAACTTTGGAAAACAAGGATCCTAACCCATATATTTATGAAAATGGTTACTTGATGTAGGGTTTTAGGTCAAATGGCTATGAAATAAGAGCTAAATGGTTATGACATAATGGAAATATGTATGAATATGAAGAACACTTTTGAGATTCAACAACAGTTCAATGGTAGTGGAGGATCAAGGAAGGATAAAGATTTGAAAGCAGGAGTAGTTCTATGTGCGAAAGCAGCAGCTCTTGGCCAGGACGATGCGATGCGAGAACTTAGCCATTGCTTGCAGGATGGCTATGGAGTGAAGAAGAATGTTACAGAGGGAAGGAAATACCTTCTAGAAGCTAATGCAAGAGAGGCTGAGGTTGTTAGAGAACCATCTATGCAGGTTTCTGTTGATGCCAAGCGACAGTCTCGTATAATATGCAATGGAGCTTATGCCCATCTAGAACTGCAAAGCCAGTCTCTGCTGAATAAGTTGGGCGGTTCTCTGGTGCGGGGCCATGCTTCTGTTGGTGACCAGTACTCTGTGCAAAGGCTCATTGAAAGAGATGACTGCTAATCTCTTAGTGACTTTAGCTGCAAAACGCTGCCTTCAAATATTTATGTGGTTAACACATTTCTTGTGGATTGGTTTGCTGCAAATCCACCAGAGATAGGTTTAAGATTATGTTCTCATTCAAAATGTGGGAGACCAGAAACCCGAAGACATGAATTCAGAAGGTGTTCTGCATGTGGTTCTGTCAACTATTGCTCGCGTGCTTGTCAAGCTATGGACTGGAAACTCTATCACAGACATCACCGTGCACCAGTGGCAGATTGGGAGCAAGCGCAGATAATGTCTAAGCTAAATCGACGACTTGGATCCTTTGGCTCAGATCCAATGGTCTTGCGGGGGGATAAATTAAACGGAGTTTATCAGAAATGGCACCCCCGTAGATGGTTTAATTGAAACCACTATTTACCAAAATCAACGGCTATGGAGCGTTACGACACCTTAAGGTTATTCCGTACAAGCCGCCAGCAGTACCCCCCGTAGGTGGTTTTTGGTTTTAAAAAAACCATGGGTGATTGTGTCGTCAATGCATACGGGTATAGTGGCGGACCCAAAATGCACCATTTGCGTTTTTAAACTCTCCTTTCAATTTTTGGGTTTTATGTTTTATATTATATATTATATATATAATATTAAAACAATCTTTTTGTAATTTTAATTAATGCCCAGATTTTCAAGAATCAGTTTTAAAACTGATCATAACAGTTAGATAGATCAAATAGCAGATATAAAAGCAGAAGAAGGGGGAGGGAAAAGGGTTCCGGTTTTTTCAGATCTCCAGGCAGTAATCTTTGTACTGAAGATTTCAAGTGATTTATGAAGGAAAAGCAAGATCCTAGTATTTGTTGATCTTGACACGTCTTCTAGTTTTCATAATGTATTTTCAGTCCTTGAATAAAATGAAGTAAGAAGCAGCAGGTCTCTTTTTGCATGTGTAAATAAGAGTTAAAACCCTTAAGAGGCGCTCCTTCATTTTAGCTGTTCTTCTCTTTTAATTCTTCTACAGTCTGAGATAATAGATTTTGTACAGCAGCATATTGTTTTGGGCTTTTTCCTTTCATTCCTCTTCTGAACACTTCATTCTATATCAACAAATAATAGCATTGTGGATTGTTTATAGCATTTGATTTTTAAAATGCAATGATTGAACTCTGGAGGTGATTGAACATGGATCCATATCTCTGTGACATAGTTATTTGAATGTCTTGAGCACGGATTCCTTTACACAGTAAGGAATTGTTTCTCAAGGTACAACAGGTAGTATGACAACAATTGCCACATCTACCTCATTGGGTAACAATGGAAAGGGGAAGAAGTTGGGTGCAATTTTTGATAATTATGGCAGACAATTGTCTTCTCTTTCAGTTTTTTCACCCATTTCCTTTAATCACTCAAGCAGAAGAGGGACTCTGAGATTACGTGACAGAGAGAAGGTAGTTTATACAAGAGCTATGGAAAATGAGTTGTACTTCAACAAGGATGGCTCAGTGACAAAAAAATTGCAGGTCAGAGAAAAAATTATGTTTAAAGGAAGGTCACCTACACGTGAAACTTCACTGCAGTGGATCTTTCCTTGTCCACTTATATTCGATTTTAATGTTTTATTTTAATTTTTCATGGAGGGTTGTTTTGGCATATGGTATGGCATTCAATTGCATACTTACTGAAATCATTGTCAATTTGTCTTGCAGGCGGTGTGAAGAAACTTGTTGATCTTGTTGGAGTCACCCTTGGGGCGAAGGGAAAAATGTTGTCTAGGAGAGCAAGCATGGTTCTCCAAAAATAGTTAATGATGGTGTGACAGTAGCTAAGGAGGTAATTTGTAGATGTGTGCTCTGGTTTTCTTTTTAACGTTGTATTAGTTCCCCCTCTTAAATGTCTTAGATTTGGTAGGCATAATTTGAAAACTCAAAGGTGAAAGGAAAAATATTTGTTACCCAGTGGTCTACTTGGCCTATGGACTAGCCACATTAGAGTAATGCATAAAGCTTTTCACAACAATAAAAGGAAAGGGTTATGGCTGAGTCAAATTTTATTGTTATTGACGGTGTAATGAAATGTATCTCAATGCTATGGTTTTGGCCTTTTTATTGGTTGAATTAGAGGACCTAGTTGAAAATATTGGGGTCAAGTAGGCTGGTTTTCCTTTTTGCTGATGGTTTGGTGTATCTAATTGAATTAGTTGCCTAAGGTATTTTTGGTTGCAAACTCCTTTTCATTTTTCATACGGTATTGGCCTTGTGGAATACATTTGATTGTGTGGTCTTGTTAGATCTACAACATTTGTAGTTGTTTAGTCTTATGGCCGAGGTGCACTTTTTTTATGGAAATAGTTGATGCAATATTGTCATTTAATCCTTACTGCAGGGTAGCATGTTGAGAAGTTTCTTGTGAAACATTTGGTATTCAAAATGACACTTGATCCTATCCAGCATCATGCACTTGACTTCAAAATTCATATTCAAAGTGTGCCAGACAATTCTTGCAAAATTTCAAATATTTATGTTGTTTTAAACCGTTATCTTTTTCATGTATTGGATGCTGAAAATGAGAAAAAGACTTTGGTATGAAACCAACTGGTGAATAATTTCCAGCAAAACAACCACTTCCAAGACATGATTTAGAAGTAGAACATATGTACTTATGAAGCATAGAAAGATATCCTTGATGCATTGTCAATGTTTGGCTAGGGTTATTTTTGAAGAAAATAACTCCTTATTCCTAGAATAGTGATCTTCAATACAAGTAAATGCCAGAGAAGAGAGATCATCGTGTGACGCAACAAAACTGAAATTGGACCCCCAAGGAGAGCTAGTGTGTCTACAATCGCTCTGTCAGCATTTTCCCTTGGTTTACCCCATTCTTTTCCTCCAGCCTGAGTCTTAATTGACTTCTTCTTTCTTCGGGTTTATTTATCAAATTCGTAGAATTTGATAAATAAATACTATCCACAATGGTTGGACTTTAATTTATATTCACGACTTTATATTATCTCCAATCCTTATAACCAATGTTTAACTTTCAACACTTTGTATTTATACTCCACGTTTCTTTTTAAATAAATAACTTGTAGTGAACTTTCGGCTCTATATTTCACCACCAAGCCTTACAACAATCACCCTCCAGACTTATGCTAATTATCTGCCAATCGTTTAATTAAACAATTTCATTATACTCCGGCCCCACCTATATATATCAATAACTAATCAAACACTCGTATCGTACCTGGCTATCCTCCGCACACCTTAGTTAACCTTCGGGCAAGTTCAACGTGCGACCACCGTCCGATGGCCCTTCTCCAAATCAATGACTCTTGGAAATTTTGCTCGGCTTCCAACGTCGGGCTTTAACGTGCGATGGCGTGGGTTAAACGGTGGTTTTCCGGGGGTCACTTCGCCACGTGTCGCATTCCCTATGGAATCGCTCGCGAATAGGAAATACCGCCTACTCCGCAAAAGCGGTGCGATATGGGCAACCCGCTTTTGTGATTCCGCTCGTGGTTTTGGTAGAGGGCTTGACCACGGGTGCAGGTCTGGTTCCGCTATCCTTTTGTTTGTTAACTCATGTCCAATCCTCGGGTCAGGTTCCGAAAGCACAACAATTTTGTCTCTTTATTAAGCGGGATTTTTATATTTGAACAATGTTCACGACCCCGGTTCTCTACACAGACCTCGCCTTCGGGTGGGGTGAGTTCACAGGGTTATCCAACAATTTACGGGAATTCAAAGACAAAAGAATGGAATTATCAGTACCCAATCGCCTCACAGTTAAACAATTCTTCACAATTAGTAGTTCGAGATAATTCAATGGAAACTAAGCTTGGAAATCATTTAACTGGAAAAAATTGTTCACACACAGAGGTTTATTGCAGAAATCCCCTCTCTACTCTCCTCTTCCCTCTCTACTTTTATTCATCCGAGGAATTACAATTTATATACATAACATATGGCTCTTTGGTTCCTCTGAGAGGACCGTTCTAGAAATCAAAAGGTCTAATTATAATAATTCAACTAGCTGAAACTGTTCGACTCCTACAACTCTAACTAGTCTAAGTAATACAGTCAGCTGAGGTATTGACACCTAGCTGTTACAACTCAAATGTTTTCGAACCCTCCTAGCCACAACATGTGGACAAAACCTCCTACATTGCTGGCTAGTGCCTAATTCCCCTGCATCATCATGTGACATAAACCTATTAACAAAAGTGAACAGGGAATGATTATTAATTATGGCATACTAAGTTGTCAGTGATTTTGACTATTTGTCTTTAACATGTAAAAATGTTGAATTCCAAACTTACATCATCATGGTTTTGCATCATGAGCTTGACTAATTGTCCACCATGCTCATAATTTCATTGTTGTATTCATATATATAAACAACGTTTCAAATAATAATAAAAAAGTTCTATAAGAAAAATCCAGACCTCCATGCTGCTGCTCCTTGTGAGACAAATTCAAAATTGCATTACACAATCTGACACATAAGAATCTCCTATATCCCGGTGGTATGTATCCAAAGTCTTATAATAGTGTCTTCAAGACTTATGTTGACATTATCAATGAGATATTTAAGCAATGAAATATGGAGCCTTCTTCATTGTTGTATAGGTAACAGTCTTTTATTAATATAAAGATTGATGGTTTTGTCTTTCTGAAAATGAAATGTAAAAATACTTTACTGTGGTCAATTGAAAAGTTTTTTTTAAAGCTTTTCATTATGGAAGGGTGACATAGATATATGCCCTTCTAATTGTAATTCGGACCTGCCCTTCAAATTTGATCACCGTGTGGGACCTTAACAAACAATAAAACTATTCCGCCACGCGTTATATAAAACATATAACAAAACATTTGTCAAAACTTCAAACGAACCCTTTAGCCATGGGTATTTCATCACGAATTGATCATTTTACCATGTACCTTCTTCTAGAGGAATATTCTTCCACTTGATTAGGTAATTCATAATGGTTATATGTCAAAGAGATACATAATGTTTATCTATAACTTTTTGTGGTTCAAGAATCAACTTTCATTCTTCATCTAATTTTGGAAGTTCTATTTACATTGGCACATTTTTTCCCAAAACCTTTTTTAGGCAAGATACATGAAAAACCTTATGAATGCAAGAAGAAGGAAAATATAACTTCTATACCACTTGTGCAATCCTATGAATAATTATTTAGGGCCATAACAATTTTGCAGTGTGGAAAAAGTCGGCAAAAAGTCCCGACTTTTTGAAAAAATCCCAAATTTTTCCTGGAGCCGACTTTATTGGCCGAATTTTTGCCGACTTTTTCATCCCTGAAAAAGTCACGATTTTATCCTCGAGGTCCTGAATTTTTGCCGAATTTTTCGAAAAAATCTCGAGTGAGGTAGTTTCTTTAATAATTTTTTAATTTTTTTTGAAAAAATCAGGATTTTTTCCAAAAATGAATATTTTTGTATTTTTTTTAGTTTTTCCAACTTTTTGCCGACTTTTTCAAAAAACTCCCGACTTTATCGAGTATTTCAACTTTTGGACCCTTTCCGATTTAATCCCGACTTCGAATTTTTCCACATTGCATTTTTGAGCTAATTCTTTATTCTTCTTTTTCTTGAATGAAGATTGCTTATAATGCTATAATCTAAAAAATACCCAATTACCCTCCTCAAATTATCTTTCACTTCAATGTTGTTCCCATTTTTGTTTTATCATGTTTCATGTCATTTGAAGGTTTTCCATAATAATTTTCAAAGTTTCTTTAGTATTTTCCATATGTGACTCTGTTTCCTATACTTTGGACTTATCTTGCAAAAAGTATGAGATACTAGGAGTTGGATATCCATAAAGGGCCTTAAATGGGGAAATTTTGGTAGATGTGTGATAGGTAGTATCATATTACCATTCTTCCTTGATGAACCCACTTCATCCATTAAGATTTCTTTTCTAAAGAGTAACATTGTAGATAACCTTAAAAACATTTGTTAACTATTTTTGTTTGACCATTTGATTGTGTTTGATATGTAGAACTCATGGCAGCTAGTGTTTCTCCACTCATGTTAAATAATTATTTCCAAAAGTTTCTTGTTACTATTACTTTAGGAAAACCATGAAGACTATGAATTTCTTTCACGGACACTTCTGCCACTTGGCTTGTTGTTTATGTACTTTGAGCTCTACAAAAAAATCTACAAAATTTGTCTATATAAATGACCACAAAAATGTAATACTTACCTTTATATTTCAGTAACCCTGTAATAAAGTCTATTGATATATCTTCTGGTCTTTGAATATGTATGTGGAATGGTTGAAGTAACCCTAGAGATTTTACTATCTCTCTTTTATTTATTATGCAAACCTGACCTTCTCTTACAAAATTTTGAATATCTTTCTTCATTCCTTCCAAAAATATATTTTTTGATCCTTTGACATGTTTTAAGGAACCCTGCGTCCTACCATCAGAGAGACATGGGACTCCCTTAATATTTGTTTATTCAAATATGCTTGCGTGCATAAAAATATTCTACATTTGCACCAAAGTATATCTCTCTTTCACTCCCAATGCTCCATATAGTTCATCCCATCCTTTATAAATTTTAGTTTGTTTAGTACTATTATCATTTTTCCATTATGGCAAGCTTCTTCTAGCCACCTAGGAATAGAAAATGTAATTGGATATAAATTTGAGGCCTCTTCTATTTTAGAAAGAGCATCATGTACTAAATTTTCCTTACCCTTTTTGCAGATTATCTCAAAATTAAAAATTTGCATTTTTTCTCCTCATTTTTGTTAATCTTCCAACGAAATCCATAGCTTCAAAAAATACTTTATGCTATCATGGTATATCTTGACTTTAAAGTACCTCCCAGTGATATACTATCCCCATTTTTATTGCATGTAATATTGCTTCCATTTATTTTTCATACGTAGATTTCACCAAATATTTTCTTTGAATTCCTTGCTTTTAAAAGCCAATGATATCCCTTATTATGTTAATGTTACGTAAATTCCTTGTCCTAGTGCCTCACACTCTACTATGAATGTTTTACCAAAAGTAGGTGCAACCGATGTTGGTGTAGAAGACATGGCATCCATTAAAAAAGAGAATGCAAAAGTAGCCTCATCATTCCATATAAATGATATTTTCTTCAAGAGATATGTGAGTTGACTTGAAATGCATGCATAATTCTTAGCAAATGATCAATAATATCATGTAAGTCTAAAAAATCTTCTAAGAACCTTGATTTTCTTAGGAATAGGTCATTTTGTAATAGCTTGCATCTTTTGAGGCTCCAACTTCACTCATTCCTTTAAAACAATATGAACCAAATACTTGAATTCTTATTTCCCAAAAGCACATTTGGATATTTTTACATAAAAATGATTGTTCTCAATAATTTATATAAATTTTCCACATGTTTAGTGTGGTATTCCCATTATTTATTATAAATATGTGTATTATCAAAGAAAACCAACACAAATTTTATAAGATGGGATCAAAAAAAATTGTTCTTAAGTCGAGCCCGCCGGACTTCAAACGGCGATAAACCATAATTAAAACCAAATTCACGTTCCAAAATAGCTTGCTGACTTCGGCCAATTTTGTGACGCGAAAACCAAATGAATTCCGCCCTAATATTTTTTGGGTCCGAAGTTGGGTTGGCGTACGGAGGGAGAGTTGTGACGCGAATTTCTTATCAAATTCGCGCTAATCTTTTTCGGGTCCAGATTTCCACTGTGCGAGCGGCCCAAACAAAGATCCGCTCCAATCAATTTTTGCCACGTGTCCTCAATAAAAACTTGCCCTACTCCCGGCTGCGGGTGAATTCAATGACATTTAAGGCGATGGGACATGGATGTGGCGATTTCATATCAATCGCATTAAGTTTTAACGTTGTTCAATTAAGTTCCAAGGTTTTCACATCAAATCCGCATTAATTAAGTTTTAACACTGTTCAAGATCGGACCTCCACTGTTCAAGATCAAATTCCGCATGCTCCAATATGATCCGGCCTTAGGCTCTCATTAATGATCAGAGATTAATTATGACGGGCGTCCTTTGATTTCATTGCAGTTGGGTCGATAAAATGGCGTTTCGCTATGGTTTTTCAGACGAGCCGGTTGCTGGATTACACTGCCTGCTCACTGTGATGAGAAGGAGAAGTGGCCAGCTGAACTGCTGCTTAGACCTTGCAGCATATTTGCATTTCTCTCGGTCAGGTCTGTGTCTGTCTTCCTTTGTTTCTTGGAATTCTGCTTCTCCGTCTCCACTTGTGCCCACTGTGCCTGAGACTGCACCCATGCCTCGCCAGCGTCAAAGAATGCGTTGCCGCAGGGGGAGCACTAGAGGTCAAACCCTGCGCCCTCCCTCCAGTCCCTCAACCGAGTCGACTTCCGGCCAGTCCAGTGATTATTATGCAGGTCGATATCCAAATACTAGGAGTGCGCGGGGTCGGGTTGTAGGATCTGGCCACCGTATGGATTCCCCCACTCCTCGTTTCCCCACCTCTAGTTCACCTTCTCCCACGATGCACACTGCGCAATTTTCCTTTAATTGCTCTCTCAACCGCCCATGAATCACGACTTTAGTCACTGTGGTTTTCCACGAGGAGGCCCAAACGGAGGAAGAATGCACCCGTCCAGTGGGTCTGAGCTCAAGAAAAGTCGGCTAGCATTCGGGCCTTCAGGAGGGGAGTCGTGGCATGCATGTGGAGGTAGCACCTAGTGATCCTGGACCTTCCGAAGGATGGTGCCGAATCGTGGAGGAACCACCGGAGGAGTAGTTTGGTTAATTTGGTTTTCTTGCTTCGCAGGCCCACTTAATTGGGCATGTTTTAATTAGATTATATTACTGTGCTGGACCTCTGTAATATTTTTGAATTCTGTATACGTTCAAGACTGGTTTCCCTGTATGAGGGCAGTCTTCTTAATTTTTTGATTTTTTGATGAAAAATTTTCCATGAGTCTGGGCAATGTTTTTGACTTCGGTGTAATTTTATTCCCACTGTTAATAGATTAAATTTACTTAGAATTCTCACATGATTAGTGTTTTTCTTGATCTATTCAAGGATTTTGGGTACTTTAATTTGTATTTGGAACAATGGACGTCGGTACTCTATCTGTTGCTTTACTATTCTACATACTGCTATTTCACTTTCTTATAGATGCCTCGGGCATATTTGGATACTTTCTCAGATTGTCGATAATCTCCATGTGGACCGTTACTGGGTTTTATATCATGTCCCTGTATGTGACATGGGGTATTTTTCTATCATTGTTTGGGGTGGGACTTCCACTTTTATGGATGGATATTTGGGTTCCAATCTTCAGATGTGAAAATGTAATGACTTCATGGACTGTTTTACTTCATATAATATATTCAAAACAACATTTTTTCTCTTGTGAAAAAAAATTATTAATGTTTATCACTCTGCCTTCAAAACTAGCTATGCTGGTCTATGTTGTTGGTTTATTGATATGGTCTCATGGTATTTTTATATTTTGGACATATCACACTCCTCACATGATTAGCGTTTTTCTCTGTTCAAGGATTTTGGGTACTTTAATTTGTATTTGGAACAATGGACGTCGGTACTCTATATGTTGCTTTACTATTCTACATACTGCTATTTCACTTTCTTATAGATGCCTCGGGCATATTTGGATGCTTTCTCAGATTGTCGATAATCTCCATGTGGACCATTACTGGGTTTTATATCAAGTCCCTGTATGTGACATGGGGTATTTTACTATCATTGTCTGGGGTGGGACTTCCACTTTTTTGGATGGATATTTGGGTTCCAATCTTCAGATGTGAAAATGTAATGACATCATGGACTATTTTACTTCATATAATATATTCAAAATAGTGTTTTTTCTCTTGTGAAAAAAAAATTGATTAATGTTTATCACTCTGCCTTCAAAACTAGCGATGCTGGTCTATGTTGCTGGTTTATTGATATGGTCTGATGGTCTTTTTATATTTTGGAAATATCACACTCCTCACATGATTAGAATTTTTCTCTGTTCAAGGATTTTGGGTACTTTAATTTGTATTTGGAACAATGGACGTCGGTACGTACTCTATCTGTTGCTTTACTATTCTACATACTGCTATTTCACTTTCTTATAGATGCCTTGGGCATATTTGGATGCTTTCTCAAATTGTCGATAATCTCCATGTGGACCGTTACTGGGTTTTATATCAAGTCGCTGTATGTAACATGGGGTATTTTTCTATCATTGTCTGGGGTGGGACTTCCACTTTTCTGGATGGATATTTGGGTTCCAATCTTCAGATGTGAAAATGTAATGACTTCATGGACTGTTTTACTTCATATAATATATTCAAAACAGCGTTTTTTCTCTTGTGAAAAAAAAAAATGATTAATGTTTATCACTCTGCCTTCAAAACTAGCGATGCTGGTCTATGTTGTTGGTTTATTGATATGGTCTGATGGTCTTTTTATATTTTGAACATATCACACTCCTCACATGATTAGCATTTTTCTCTGTTCAAGGATTTTGGGTACTTTAATTTGTATTTGGAACAATGGACGTCGGTACTCTATCTGTTGCTTTACTATTCTACATACTGCTATTTCACTTTCTTATAGAAGCCTCGAGCATATTTGGATGCTTTCTCAGATTGTTGATAATCTCCATGTGGACCGTTACTGGGTTTTATATCAAGTCCCTGTATGTGACATGGGGTATTTTTCTATCATTGTCTGGGGTGGGACTTCCACTTTTCTTGATGGATATTTGGGTTCCAATCTTCAGATGTGAAAATGTAATGACTTCATGGACTGTTTTACTTCATATAATATATTCAAAACAACGTTTTTTCTCTTGTGAAAAAAAAATGATTAATATTATCACTCTGCCTTCAAAACTAGCGATGCTGGTCTATGTTGCTGGTTTATTGATATGGTCTGATGGTATTTTTATATTTTGGACATATCACACTCCTCACATGATTAGCATTTTTTTCTGTTCAAGGATTTTGGGTACTTTAATTTGTATTTGGAACAATGGACGTCGATACTCTATCTGTTGCTTTACTATTCTACATACTGCTATTTCACTTTCTTATAGATGCCTCGGGCATATTTGGATGCTCTCTCAGATTGTCGATAATCTCCATGTGGACCGTTACTGGGTTTTATATCATGTCCCTGTATGTGACATGGGGTATTTTTCTATCATTGTATGGGGTGGGACTTCCACTTTTCTGGATGGATATTTGGGTTCCAATCTTCAGATGTGAAAATGTAATGACTTCATGGACTGTTTTACTTCATAGAATATATTCAAAAATTGTTTTTTCTCTTGTGAAAAAAAAAATGAATGTTTATAGTCGAAGTGCTGCGGGGTGGTTTATTATATCAATATTTCACGGTCATTGGAACGCCAACAATTCATAACAAATATTGGAGATTTATTGTCCTGTTTTAAAGTTTCATTTTTTGTTTTTTAAATTGAACCCGCCATCGGTATACCAATGCTTGTAAGCGTCGGAATTGTGACAGCTAAAAAAACATCGGAAGAGCGATAGTATAAAGACATCGGACGAGTGACGTTCAAAACGTCGGACCACATTTCATCGGAATTGCGACAGTTTACAAACGTCGGAAGAGCGACGTTCAAAACGTCGGACCACATTTCATCAGAATTGCAACAGTTTACAAGCGTTGGAAGAGCGATGTCCAAAACGTCGGACCACATTTCGTCGAAATTGCGATAGTTTACAAACGTCGGAAGAGCGACGTTCAAAATGTCGGACCTCATTTCGTCGGAAGTGTGATGGTTTGGGAAACGTCGGAAGAGCGATGCCTGTTTGGAAGCGACGGAAAAGGTGTCGGTAATGCGACACTTTTTAAGTGCGTCGGAATTGCGACGGCACGGCAAACCACAGTTTGCACGTCCTCGAACTGTCGCTCTTGCGACGACTATGTGTCGGAATAGCAACGAATTGGCCGTTGGAAATTCCGCCAAATTTTCTAGTGCTTATTCTTTTCTTGCATGAGTGGTTGCTATGCATTCTGCCTCTATAGTTGAAAGAGCCACTACAGACTATCTTTTACTCATCCAACTGACTGCACCTCTAAATAGGCTAAACACATACCCACTTGTAGATATTCTTTGGTCCATATCTCCAGCCCAATCTACATCAACAAAACCATGAATGTCCAACAATCTTTCCAAACCTGTTCTTCCCTGGTAGCACAAGCCATAATCACTAGTGCCACACAAATAACTAAAAACCCGCTTCACTGCCATCCAATGCTCCTTCCTTGGGTTTGACATAAACCTGCTCAATACTCCCACTGCATGTGCAATTTCTGGTCTAGTACAAACCATTGCATACATCAGGCTACCCACTGCACTTGCATATGGAACACAGGATATATCCTCCTCTTCTTCTTGTGTCTTGGGACACTGTTCAGCAGGCATCTTTACACCTATAGGAATAGGAACATTCACTGGTTTACTATCCTACATATTGAACCTCTGCAATATAATCTCGACATACTTCCTCTGGTTTAACCAGAGCTTCCTCTTTGCCCAATCTCTCTTAATTTCCATGCCCAAAATATACTTTGCAGCACCAATATCCTTCATGTCGAACTTGGAGAAAAATTGGGTCTTCAAATCTTGGATAATTTCTTTGTCATTTCCAACCAACAACATATCATCCACATACAAGACCAAATATATAACACGGACACCAATTAATTTAAAATAAACACAGTGATCCTCCTTGCTTCTAGTGAATCCAAGTCCCCGTATATAAGTATCAAATTTCTGATACCACATCCTTGGTGATTGTTTTAACCCATACAGAGACTTCTTTAACCTGCATACTAGTTCTTTCTTCCCCTTCACCATAAAGCCTTTAGGTTATTTCATGTAGATCTCCTCTTCCAGATCCCCATGAAGAAATGTTGTCTTCACATCCATCTGTTCTACCTCAAAATCAAATGTAGCAGCAATAGATAAAAGTAATCTAATAGAAGTAACTTTGGCAACAGGAGAAAAAATATCACCAAAATTAATTCCCGACACCTGGGAATAACCTTTTGCTACCAACCGAGCTTTGTATTTCTCCACCTTTCCTTCTACATTCATCTTCTTCTTAAACACCCATTTTCTCTCGATGGGCTTCCTTCTAGCTAGCAACTCCACCAGATCCCACGCCTCATTTTTATGCAAGGATGCCATTTCATCAACCATGGCCTCCTTCTAGAGTTTTCCATCCTTTGAATCTACTTCCTCCCTGATAGTTTTGGATCATCATTAGTTATAGTTAAAGAAAAATTTGAACAGAAAACAGATGGACTATACCTTTCTGGTTTTCTTCTTTCCTGAGCTGATCTTCTCACAGCTGGAGTTTGTGGCTCTTCCTCTTCTGAGTCTTCTTCTGTTGTAGAGTCTGATTCATCCTCCTTTAGCTCAAACTCTATCTTCTCAAGTTCTTTTTGTAGGACTTCGTGTTTAACAACATCTTTCACCTCTCTAAACACCACATCTCTGCTATACACAACCTTCCTTGTTTCTGGGTTCCAAAGCTTGTAAGCCTTTAAACCATCCTTATATCCAATAAAGATGCACCTTTCAGAATTTATTATCCAACTTGGTCATTTTCTCCTTCAGAACATGTACATATGCATCACATCCAAATACCCTCAGATGTGAAAGAGAGGGTTTCTTACCAGTCCATACCTCATGTGGAGTCTTATCCTCCAATGTTGATGAAGGTGATTTGTTAACCAAGTAACATGCAGTCTCCATTGCCTCTGCCCAGAATTCTTGTCCTAACCCGGTACCACCGAGCATGCTTCTTGCTTTTTCCATCAGCGTTCTGTTCAGTCTTTATGCAACTCCATTTTGCTGAGGTGTGTATGGAGTAGTCTTTTGCTGTGCTATACCACGCTTCTTACAGAACTCTTCAAATTACTTCTTGTAGAACTCCCCACCATTATCTGTCCTCAGCACCTTTATCTTCTTCTTTGTCTGGTTTTCCACCAGAGCCTTAAATTCTTTAAATTTTTCAAAGAATTCAGATTTCTTCCTCAAGAAATATAACCATGTATTCCTTGAGAAGTCATCTATGAATGAAACATAGTACACAAAATTACCCAATGATGGAACTGACACAGGTCCAAACACATCACTGTGCACAAGCTCTAATATCTTATTTTCCCTCTTAACACTAGAAGGAAAACTCACCCGATTCTGCTTCCCATATACATAATTTTCATAGAAATCAAAATCTAGAGAGCAATTAGACATACCTTCTATCATACCATTTCCATGTAGTATCCAAAGGCCCTTCTCTCCAATATGTCCAAGCCTTTGATGCCATAGCATGGTCTCTCCAGAGACCACTAAGATTTCTGCTACACCTTCAAGAACCACAAAACTGTTGCACCCATCAATAACAGTGCTGCCCTGAAGCTTGTACAGAGTTCCAATCCAAACTCTCTGCATTAATACCAGTGCTCCCCGAACCATCTTACAGGTATCTTTCTCGAACACTGTTTTTTACACCTGCATCATCCATCTTGCTTACAAAAATCAGATTTAAGCGATGCGGAATGTGAAGAACACCGAAGTGTTTACAATCCTTCCACCTTACGGCTTCAGGCTTGACTTGAATTTTCCCACGTCAGAACGATTCGCCCTGTCATCTGGGAAGCATCTGCCGCCATCATATTTCTCATACTCGTGAAAGAACCACTCCATATGGGAGTAAAGCGAAAAGGATGCACCCGAGTCAATCGACCATGACTCGCAGTCTACATGTGTATTTGAAGAAAGTGAAATACACATCCCCACTATCATCAAGGTGGATTTTTTGCCTCTACGAAGGAGCATCATCAGATCCCTTTCCTTTCTCAGGAGCTTTAGATCTGTAGTCCTTTTTGTAGTGCCCTTCCTTTCCGCATTTCCAGCACACCTTTACAAACTTTCCAGGAGATTTAGATCTCCCTCTAGATTTAGATCTCCCACTCGAAACCTTATTCTTGTTTCTATTCTGGGACCTTCCTCGTACGGATAAGGCATCTCCATTTTGACCCTCCATATTTCTCCGTCTCATTTCCTCCGACAGCAAGGCTGAGACAATGTCATCAAAATTCAAGGTAGTTGTGTTGCTACCTATTGCAATAACCA
Source organism: Pinus albicaulis (assembly GCA_034641835.2). NCBI lineage: Eukaryota > Viridiplantae > Streptophyta > Pinopsida > Pinales > Pinaceae > Pinus > Pinus albicaulis. Next base: position 388,196,483 of record CM076579.1, on the reverse strand, counting down.
GACTGTCCCACGAGTCTAGTAGAGAACACAACAAACTGATGCACTTATCTTCATCTGAGATTTTAATATCAACAGATGACAGTTGACTTACCACAGTATTGAATGCATTCAGATGCTCTATCACTGAGTCTCCATCCTTCATCCCCAGGTTATATAGCTTTTTCCACAGGAAAAATTTATTCACTAGAGACTTAGATTGGTACAAAGTCCCAAGTTTTTCCCACAAATTCTTCGTCGTAGCTTCCCCAGATACATTCAACAATATCAAATATGAGACACACAATCGTATTGTGCTCTTCACCTTCCTATCCAACTTCTTCCAATCTTCATCTGACATTGTTGTTGGTTTAGTACCTATATCTACTACGATCCATTGATCTTTATCGACCAGTAGGTCCTCCATCTTAAGCTTCCACAACTCAAAACTCTGACCATTAAATTTCTCAATCTCTATATTTCCGCTACTCACCATCTTCTTTCACCGCAAGAATTGATCCCGCAGATCTCCCACTAAACAGGGTCTACCACAGGCCCAAGCAAAAAAACCCTCAACAGCAAAAGCGTCCCCTTGAAACCGAAACAACTCCGATATCAAATGTAGGTTTTAACCCTGAACATAAATTATCTACAAATGAATCTTAAAATAGAAAATAAACAATAGCGAGAGCATAAAAAATAAAACAGATAAACAGAGAGATTTCCCCCTGGATCCCAAATCGGGACGACCAGCTTGATTTTCATTATATTCCTTTTAGTGTTACAATGCATATATATACATGCCAAAGCATACATAAACCCCAATCCATTAACGCTATATTAGAACATAACCGTAGTTCCCTTGACCAGATCTACAAAATACCAAGAGTCAAAAACCGTCATGCCCCAAAACCATGTGCAAACCCATGCGCGTGACTAGTCGTGGAAATAATATAACACATACCCAACAATTATGTCATGGGTAATCAATGATGCATGGATTGCATCTGGTGAAGTTATGGATAATGCATATATACTACTTGAGTTACATTTGGTGAAGTTAGTAATGGCCTCATAATCCTGCTTGATATACTTGATAAGGAGGATATGGATATGTTGGTTGATGATACTACTGATCAGCTCTATTCTATGGCTTATGATGCTGGAGGTACCTTTTGTTTGCACATATATTGTTTATGCATGCATTATGATTCAAGAGTTTATTTTGGCTCTTCCTATATGTGGAGAGAGTGTGTTGACCTTGATGACATCATAAGGTCAAGAGCTTTATTTTTATGCTTCTAATACAAATCCTTGGTGATGCTTGAAAACATTGAATATTTGGTCACGTGTTGATGATTGGAAATACTGATGCTACTTATCCTTTCTAATTCTTGCAAACAAGGATATTCATGTTGTTTTCACTATGCCAATTATGTAGTTGTTGTAAGAGAATTATGTTACAGATTCATATATGGTGCGTGGTGGTTGCTAATGACTATCATGGTCTTGCTACCTCATTGTTTGAGGTCCCTATTTTTTGTTATAAGTGTCATATATGTATATTGATGTAAATGCCATTAAAAGACCCATGTTGTAAATCATTTTAAAATGAAGTCATGTATGGGATATTGGGATCAAGTCATGTTATGTATGTAATCCTATTTTGGGACATTGATGTAAAATTTAGGTCAAATATGTAAACCAAATAAGTTGGGTGATTTATATAATCATGATAACATAATTTCATTGGTGATAGGAAACACTAGTACAAAATCGCTAATTAGTTACTAAAAAAATGACTAAAATTTGCATATAAATGACCACTTTTTAGTCGGTGAGAAATAGTGTCTTATTTATAGTATCTTATAACATGACCAACTTTTAGTCGTATTTATCTTATTCATTAATTGGTTGTCTCAATTCGTCTATTAGTATATCTAGTCATAATTTTTTTCATTTATTTAGTCATTAATTGCCTCAATTAATGACCAAATACACAACAAAATATACTACTACATGACCACCCAAGAGAACCAATTAATGACCAAAGAAATATGACTAAGATATTGGTCACGTTATAAGATACTATAAATTAGATACTAATAGCCATATATATACAAATTTTAGTCATCATTTGAAACCAATTAATGACCATAGAAATATGACTACATTTTGGTCCTGTTATAAGATACTATAAATTAGCTACCAATAGTCATATATGAAAAAATTAGTCGTCATTTGTAATCACAAATTTATCATTTACAGTAGTCATTTATCTTTTTTTAAATAGTTTCATATTCATTATATAAACGACTAGTTTAATAGCTTATATTAATTTCATTTACTTTTCTTAATAATCATTATAAATGACTAATTTAATCGTCGTGTATTAATTTCATTTTTGTTCATCATTAACCAATATAAAATACTAGTTTAGTAGTTTTAGATTCATTTTATGTGTTCATTATTAATCAATATAAATTAATTAGCATGATTTTGCGACTAAATTTTAAAAAATTCATACAATGTGCATGTTCATCTAATATGAAAACACAAAGTTAAATATGTTAATTACAACACTAAATAATATCAAGTACAATTATAAATAATTTCAGCCACATAAATTATATTATATGAAATGTCAAGTATTACAGTATGAGTTTTCAACTTAATATTGGTTGGACTACAATTTACAAATGAAATATTATTTCATCACTTTAAAACAATATCGTGTTGCCATTACAAATGAATTCACCAACTCTAAAGACTTGATCATCAATCTATATATATGTGTATCATGTGAGATATTGACTTTAAGGGTACCACTCAACCGGTTATATTCTCTCTCTCTCTCTCTTTCTGCATTTGTTAATCTAGTGTCATTTTTCTCTTCTTTCTTCAATTCATGCTTTCTTACCATCAATATTGAGTTCCTCTTTTGAAAATGAAAGAAGATACAATGTAGAGTATAAGACATGAAAAATTATGAATAATGGAGTATAAACTAAAGTAAAATATAAAATATTTATATGAAATATAACTTAAAATTATCAATGGAAATGCCATTTTTCCCCAGAAAAGAAATAAACTCGAACAAACTTTCATCAGTTGGGCGACAATGGCCACTATGTGTCTAGATGATCTATATCAATAAATAAAATAAAACATTGCCATAGAAAATAACACCTTAGAAACTTAGTATTCAACCTTCAAAAAAATATTAGCCACATACCAACTAAGTCATATGCTAAAAATCTAGGGTTGTATATAACTTGTGAAATAAAATGGAAAGAAAAAGACAACGTATAATAAATAATGTATGACAATTGGCTAGAAAATTGCATCATAAAATAAATAATTCTCCTATGGTTACCCATACATGTGGGTGGGTAATATTCTCCAATATTCCAGGGTCCTTAGGGTCTAAAGGAAGTAAACCTCCTACCGATATAATGATTTATTTGTTGCATCTTGGCCTTGCATCTCCTTTGTGAGTCCAAAAAATAAAAATAAGTCCATCCTTATCTAGTTGTACCCCATAAAGTCCTTTTCACATGTTATTTCCACATACCCACCAAAAATGTCAAATATGCCAAACAAATGTCATTTTGGAATTGTTTCTATAACTATTTCACATACACACCCTTCAATGTATATGACCAAATGTACCCACTTGATTTTCTTCTTTTATATTCTTTTACATCCTAAAAAATATTTGTTTCAAATAACAAAATAACCCCAATATCTTTAGATCCTGACACACATCCATATTTGCCACAAACCATAGGAATTAATACTCCCTTATGATCAACCCACTAGTCTTAATATATATTTTTATTATTTTCATTCCCGATGCACATAAAGTGATATTTTATTAATTTTCAAAGATATACCATTAAAATTGACAATTCCATCATTTTTCATGAAATTTTTTTGTGCAACCTCTAAGATCCTTTGTTAAAAATCCATGTAAAAAAATATAAGACCAAGTTCATGGGACACATATTCCAAGTTGAATGGTGGGAAAAAACATCCTAGTGGGTGTAACTTTCATTATTATGGCTAAAGGAAATTGGCAAAGGATATGGCAAAGGCTTTGGAAAGGAAAAAAGGCATTATTGACATTTTATTTATGAAAATAATGGAAATTAGGAGAAAAGGAAGGTGAAAGGTCACAGGTTACCTGTGAGGAGTAAAATGAAGGAAAATAATGCAAAAATGAAGAAATATAGGCCTCATTGATAAAAAGGCTTCTGGGGATCAGTTGGAAATATTTTCCTCAGAATTTTGTCAGTTCTGTTTTGTAGCCCTCATTTTCTCTCTCTCTTTCTCACACTCTTGTACACATAGAGCTTTCTTGGGGCACTCTTGGAGGAGTGTGGCATACTTGGTATTTGGATTAAGAAGGAAAAGGAAGAGTAGGAAAGCACAAGGGTACTTCGAGATCAGTGGCTACATTTGGATTGCTTTGCAGGTATCGAGTTCTATGTATGGTTTCCTTTATAGTTTTGGCGTGCATTCTACATGCATGTGGTTTCTTTGTTATCATCTATCATTGGCATGGAGAATTTCCTAGATTGATAGTGGTTTTTCCTAGACTTTCCATTTCCTGGATAGCCATCATGTTGTGGGTTGTACTTTTGTTTTCTGGATAGTTTTCATGTGCCTTTGGCTATGGGTTGAGTTATTAGTTCTTGAAATCCCTAGTTTGAAAAATTCTCTAGAATCCCTCTTAACATCTTGGGCTGAGTTAGTATTCCTAGAAGCCTTGATTAGAAAAACGTTTTGGAATCCCTCGGTGGGTTGAGTTACTGGTATTGGAAGCCCTGGTTAGAAAAATGCTCTGGAACCCTGGTAATAGTTGTGGGTTGAGGTATTGGTCCTAGAAGCCTTGGTTGGAAAAAACACTCTAGAGCCCTAGACAACTTGGGTGGTGACCAATATTTTGATGGTTAGTGATGTCCCACCATGAGGTGGAATCACTAGTTGAAGTTTGAGGTGGTTTGGCCTCTAGAAACCCTCATTTGGTTTTCTTGGTTTATTCCATGAAATCCCACATCCATGCTTGGAATATGGCACGGTGGTGATTGGATGAAGATATATTTGGCTCAGCCAATCCATGGTCAGGTGGAATGTGGAATTCCCATACCTTGTCGGTCTATGCTCTTACTCCTTAGTATTTTATAAGTAAATATCCTTGTTTATAGGGTTGTTATATCCTTGATATTTTTTTTGGTTATATGTTGGCTCTGAATAAGATTTATGACATTGATAATGTATGCCTCTCATCATTCTTTGGTTAAATACTAAATGTACAATGAATACATGGCTTAATAAATGGTAATGAAACTATTATGATGAGGAATCAATTCTTCTTAATGATTCTCAGATAATTATGAGACCCCTATGCTTAGTTATATTGTTTAAACATGTAGATTACATAGTTGTGACATGTATGATGAAATTCCTGTCATGGCTAGTAGGCGTCCAATCATTCCCTTGTTCAAGTAATTTTTATCATTATTCCGTCGTTAGCTTTCATTCCTAGAAGTGTCATGGAGCTCTGGGAAGTGACCTAGGTCCTAGCACTAAAATTTAGCCTTAAATCTTGTAGTCGATGGCATAGAACTGGCAGAAAAAGGTTGTAGTCGCACTCATGTAGGCTCATGGGAGTGACTGGGGTTCTCAGTTGCTTCAAGGGCTTGGCAAGGGAGCAAGTGGTCGATTCATGCAAAAAAAAGTTTGTTTGTCTCAGGGGCTAGTGAGCTAGAATGTTTGGATGGCTCCTGGGGGTTTTTTTGTAGGTGTAAAAGGCTTTTGTTGTTGTGTTCCATCGGTACAACTTCCTTAAATGACACATAGGGATTTGAATCATATAATAGTAACTCTTCATCCCATGTTTACCTTGGTTGGATAGTTACATGGGCAGATGTGGGAGGAGGGTGTTACAGATTGGTATCATAATGAGTTTCGTTCTCTTTGGGTGGTGTCTGCTTCCCTTTCTGTTTGTGTGATATTTGATACCATAGAGTGGTATCAAAGCATGGTTCACCCCTTGGACTAGATGGGAAGCATGTGTTGGTCGTGCATTCATGTCGATTTCATATGTGTTCCTTATGCTTGTGGTCTATGTGCTTGTTGCATATGCATGGAATTGGTCATAGTTGCAATGGTGTTTCCATGTGAAAGTTGATGGTGTTATTGATCGGATGTGGTCTTCACAAGTGTATGTTAGTTATGCATGTGTTATGCATGTTACTATCTATAGGTTGGTGTGCATGCATTGTTATGGTTATGTATGCATAATAGGTTAGATATGCATTCAGAGGTCATTATATGTATAGATTGGAGGTTTCTGTGGTGTAGCTTTTTAGATGCAAAACTCATAATCTCCACATTCTTCATTTTTAGTCTACGTTTCGAGTCTAAATAAAGAATCATCTTCAGGACAAACCTTCTAATATGAGAGAGGATTAATTTATGATAATGTGTGATGTTGATATGTTAGCTAAGATAAAGTAGGAGATGCAGACTATTAGAGTGAGGTTGCGGCACTAAAGTTTGGGGTAAGAGCATATCGCCATACAGGTATTGTATATTTGGCATGAAGGTATGATAATTAATGGATTTTTATATGCATTGGGGTTGTATACACATTTCTCATTTTATTGTTGTTATTGTTGTTACATGCATGATATATGCTAGTGAATCAATGTGGTCATATGCACATGCGTCGAATAGTCATGAATGATATCAAGTTGTTGTTATATATATATATTATTGTTGTTGTTTTATGCTTTTTAACTTGGTGATTATGTTATATGTTGTTGATAAGTACGTTATATGTTAACTTTTTTATTGTTATATTATAGTTAACTTTATGATTATGTTATTTTTTGTTGATGAGTATGTTATATGTTAACTTGTTGTTGTTACATGTTAGTTAGCTTGACGATTGGGGTTATTGCATTAAGATCTTGATGTTATATGTATCATGCTAATTTAGATTGGCCTATGCAGATGGTTAGGGTTATGAAATTTAGATATGAGTCGATCTATTTGTGATATTGTGTTGTACTAATCTAGACTGACAGTGCATATGTGATTGTTATGCATAAATGAATTTTTTTTATGAGTTTGTTATGTGAAAATCTTAGCTAGTTACTATTATGGATATCATTACCTTATTTATGTTTGAGTTGGTGTGTTTTGAAGTTATATCTATTGATCAGTGGTTGTCATTGATGTCAACCCAAGTAGCACCAGGGGCTACCCCGATATTGCATGGGAATTTTGACCTACCAAATTACTATATTCTGGGTCAAGAATTTTTTTTTATGGTTTCAACTTGTCAATATTTTTCCGTTGATATATGGCACACCATGTAATTCTGCACAGTTTGAGAGATATTCATGTTTGAAGTTTGTAACCCTAGTTAGTGGGCTAAAACCCCATGGGGTTGTGGCATGGTTCATTGAAAAGTCAATAATTAATAATTTTTAAGCTCCTAAAATCCCTCCCACTTTCAATTGTTGAAGACCCTCTCAACCTAAGAATTTATATAAATTGTGATCCTCATATCCTCCTCATGTAAAGATTTCGCTACCTGAAACAGGTCATCGTGGAATTTTTGCTATAATTTTTTTATACAATAGTTCAGAAGCTGAAATTTTTATAAGGCGAAGATGCAATCCTGAGGAATCTCGTGTAAAAATTTCAGATCAAGGTACGCAATATTTTCAGAGATATGGTCTGTGGAAGTCAGTATTTTTGCAGGCTCCTGAACTTCATCTCAAAGAAGTGACCTTGGAAAAATTGTCATATCTCTCTCTGAGTATCGTATTGGAATTCTGTAAATTTGGCGGATAGGGGAAGGACTATAGTTCTCTCTGTATCAATTTTAGAGTTGAATGAAGAAAAAGTGACACATGGCACGCCATACAAGTGCGCTCTACTAAACCAGTCCATAATTAGGTCATTGTGAGAGATTGGACATAACTCTCAATTGAAGAATCCAAATTGGGTCTCACCTGTGGCATTGAAAAGAAGACTCAGAGGATTACTATAGGACCAAAATCACATATTGGGGATCTGGAATAATAGAGATACACCAGATTCAATATCAAGCTCCTAGAAGGAAAGAAAAAGCTAGATCATGTGTTGTCAAGGGTTGCAAAGGACCAGACTTTCTAGGGCAGCAAAGCAAAGCAATGTGTAGCAAAGGGTAGCATGACAAGAGCAACAATAAAGGTGTAGAACATAAGCAATAAGTTCACCACATGAAGTCTTGAAGTGGGCAGCACTACATACAGTCATTGTAAAGGTATCATTGTATTAAATCATTATAAATGCATCATTATAAAAATTGTACAAATGTCTATCTGCCAAGAGTTGAAGAGGCAGTGTTGGGAGGTCTAGGATCATCATTAGGTGGTTGTGTCATAGTTGGGGTTATGGTCTAGTGTGTCTTCTTCTTCTACATCATTCCATATCATTGTAAAGTGGACCATTTTCCCTGGTACGGGAGTCCATTCTTCTTTTATTCTTCTATAGGGTGGTAAGGTGGTGCTAGGCTGGTGCATGAAGTCACCAATAGGATCAAGCATGTGAAAAATTCAGGGTGGTAGGGTGGTGCTAGAATGAGTTATAGATCATTGGGTGTTGGGGCATCCGTTCAGTTGACTACTGAAGAATCTTGGATGTTGGAGCGTCCATCCAGTGGGAGCTGGAGAAGAATTCTTTTCTAAATTCTAGGAAGTTGGAGCTTTATTTTCAATTGGAGTTGAATATTAAAGAATTATTAGAGGGTTTCCACCTTAAAACTTGTGTGCATTTGTGTTCCTTCTATTTACTGCTATCATTGTGCAAATAGTGATAATAATTGATGATTAACTAATGCTATGAAAGATTAATAATAATACTAATTGAAAGGAGTACTGATTCAGCCCCCCCTCTTAGTATTTCCAACAATTCGTATCAAAGCTTGGTTCCTTCAATAATAGTTTAATAGCTGGAAGGAGTTCATGGAGCATACCAAGAATGGTGTACCTCTGTTCAATGAAATAATTATGCACTCTGGAAAGGAAGAATGGAGGTCTATCTCTTGGCGCAAGGTTATGAACTATGGGACACTGTTCAAAATGGCTTTACACCAACCACAGATAAATAAGGTAAGAAGAATTTGGTAAATGTTGCAAAAGCAAAGAATATTATTATCAGTGGACTTATTGAATCTGCTTGTCATAAGGTGTTGGGTTGTAAAACTGCCAAAAATGTATGGACAAGCTTGAGAATATATATGCAGGTGACTCAAATGTCAAAGAAGAAAATCTTCAAATCTATAGAGCAAAATTTGAGCAACTCAGAATGAAAGAAGATGGAAACATTGTTGCATACTTCCAAAATGTTGATGAAATAACCAAAACTCTGGAAAGATTGGGAGAGCCAATTGACGATAAGACTATTATATGAAATATTCTTAGAACGTTACCAGGTAGATTCAACCCAAAGGTATCGGTCTTAAAATACAGTGCAAATCTAGACAAACTCAGCAAAGAGGAATTACATGGAGTTCTCATAGCATATGAAAGGATACTTGATGAAGAAGAGGGTAATTCGCATCTATAAACTATGTTTGTTGCATCTAAGAAAACCAATAAGGACAAACAACCTTCAATTGAAAAGACATGCACCTGCAAGTGTGAAGAAAGGGAGATGATGAAGAAGGTCTTTTAGATGAAGAATATGCTTACTTTACGAGAAAACTAAAAATTGGTAAGGGAAAATTCAAAGGTAAAATTCCATTGATATGTTTAGGCTGTGGTGAGGTTGTTCATTTCGCAACAAAATGTCTGAACAAAAGTGATGGCAACTCAAAAGGAAAGAAAGGCTTTAAGAAATTCAACAAGCAAGGAAAAAAGAAAGGATCCAAAAGGAACTTTCTCTCTAAATAAGATAGCTCATCATCCGATGAAGACAGTGATAGCAAAGAAGAAGCCAATGAGAGAGTATTATTTATGGCCAAGCACAATAAACAAGAGGTATCAAACAACGAAGAAGAAGGGTTGACCATAGAATAATTTTCTAAGGAGGCAATCAGGCTTATAAAAGAACTCAAGGTTGAGAAGATTCGTTCCAATACTCTTAAAGAACAATTTCAAGGTCTCAAAATTGAAGTTGAAGAACAAAAATGTATTGAAGAGTCACTTCAAAAGAAATTGGAAGAAAGCAACCAAGAAAGGGAAGCATTAGAAGCCGAGGTAGTCTCACCACGTAATGAAGTGAAGAAGGGAAAAAATTTCTAAAACTATGCCAATAGCTAAGGGGCATTGGAAGAACTCATCAAAAATCAACGATATTACAACAACAGAACTGGACTCAGTTACAAAGAAGAATAAGCAGGACCTTCTACAAAAAAATACAATGAACCTATGAGATCTAACATGCATGTAGAATTCATTGGACAATATTCACAAGAACATCCTTGGAAGACAATTCCTCGATGAAGATTTCCATCCAGGTACCAACATATTTTTCATGGCTATTGTTATTCATGTGGAAAATTTGGTCATAAAGTTGTAGAATGACGTAGATTCCCTAGGAACCACTACAATTCCAGGAAATCCTTCAAATATGAACCTCCCAGGGCTCAACGAAACATCAATAGATTTGAAAATTTTAAAAATAATATGGAATGTTACAAATTTCAGAACTTTGGACACATAGCCAAAGACCGCAGACTTGAAAATCCTCCAGAAGAATCTTTGAGGCCACAGAACAAACGAACATGGAAGAAGAAGAAGACTAATAATTGTGCTCTCACTCTCAAGGCTCAAAACAACAAAGATGTGTGATAGAAGTTGCTCAACGCATATGACTGGAGATAGAAAGAAATTTTTATCTCTGAAAGAGAAGAAGGATGGAACTGTATCCTTTGGAAATGATGGATGTTGAAATGTTATAGGATAAGGTACTGTCACTCTCGAAAGAAAATATTTTCTAGCCAAGAATGTTCTATTGGTTGAAAACATGAATCACAATATGCTCAGTTTTGGACAGATGTGTGATCAAGGACACACAATGCTATTCAACTCCACAAAATGTGAAATCAGGAAAGGTAGGTATGGTAAAATTGTGGCTACAACAAGTCGAGCTCCAAATGACAAATATGTTATGGATGAAGAAAATGAAGCATGTCTACTAGCTAAAGAAGATGAAAGTTGGTTATGGCACAAATGAATGGGTCACATAAACTTTGACAATCTTGTCAGGATAAGAAAAAAGGAAGCAGTACGAGAAATGCCAAAAATCTCAAAACCTTCCAACACACTATGTGGGGCCTCTCAGCACGACAAGCAGACAAAAGTCTAATTTAAAAAAAAAGAACACTTTGCATCGCATCCATTGGAATTGATAAATAAAGATCTATGTGGTCCTATGAGAACAGAAGGCTTAGACAGAGAATTATATTTCATGCTAATGATAGATGACTATACTAGGATGACAGCCGTCAGTTTCCTAAAGAAAAAATCTGAAGCATTTGAGTGATTTAACATCTACAAGGAGTTGGTCAAAAATGAAACTGATTTTAAAATAAAGTGTCTAAGATCAGATAATGGCGAAGAATTCACTTCCAAATTATTTCAACAATACTGTGATGAAAATGGAATAAAAAGATAATTTTAAACAACATGAACACCTCAGCAAAATGGAGTCGCTGAAAGAAAGAACATAATCGGACAGGAAATGGGTAGAACAATGTTGAAGGACTCAAAATTGGATGAAAATTTTATGGGTTCAAGCAATTGATAAGGCAGTCTTCATTATCAACCGAAGTCTTCTCAGAAATAATTGCAACAAGACCCCTTATGAATTATGGAAATGAAAACCAACTAATGTAAAATATTTCATAATATTTAGAAGCAAATGTTATATCAAAAGAGATGATCAAAATTTGAGTAAGTTTGAATCACGTGTTGATGAAGGTATCTTTTTTGGTTACTCACGCAAAAGAAATGCCTATAAATTCTATAATCTAAGATGAAAATAGATAGTGGAGAGCATAAATGTTACATTTGATGAATATGGTGTTCTAACGAATAATGATGAGGATCTAGAATCTCTGAAACTTGAGATGGAGGCTGAAAAAGACACTGAAAATTATATAACAAGAAGCAACTATACACCAGGAAGAAGTAAACAATGATCATCAACATATACCGGAACAACGAAAAGAAGCTCCTCCAAAGAGAACAAAAGAATGGATTCAAAAGAACCATCCATCAAATCAGATAATTGGTGACATAAATGAAGATCGATAGCTTCGTTCATCACAACAAGCTCACATTGATTTTCTAGCAACCTTTTAGCCTAGTAGTTTTGAGGAAGCTAGCCAGAATGAACATTGGGTAGCAGCTATGAATGAATAATTGGATCAAATCGAGAAGAATAACACTTGGTAATTAGTTCTATGACGAAAATCTAAAAATGTCATTGGGACTAAATGGGTGTTCAGGAACAAATTGAATGAAGATGGACGGGTTACCAGAAATAAAGCAACATTGGTTTGCAAAGGCTATGCACAAGTGGAAGGAATTGATTTCTAAAAACATTTGCACCAGTTTCTAGAGTGGAAGCCATCTGAATGTTTCTCACCTATGCATGTTCAAGAAAAATCAAAGTCTACCTAATGGATGTTAAGTCAGCATTTCTGAATGGCGAATTAGAAGAAAAATTTTACATCGAGCAACCTAAAGGTTTTCTACTATCAGAAAAAGAAGATTATGTTTACAGGTTAAAGAAGGCTCTATATGGTCTCAAACAGGCTCCCAGAGCATGGTATGCTTTTCTTTATGGATATCTACGTCAACAAGGGTTCAAGAAAGGTACTGTTGATAGCAATCTTGATGTACAAATAGATAAAGATAATTTAATAACCGTTGAGGTATATGTGGATGATATAATATTTGGTAGCAATGATGATCGACTAAGTAAGAAATTTTCTACAAAGATGCAAAGTGAGTTCGAGATGTCTTTACTTGGTGAGCTGACATACTTCTTAGGGCTTCAAATATCTCAGCAAGAGAAAGGAATATTTATATGTCAAGCCAAGTACAACAAGGAAATGCTCAAGAAATTAAAAATGGAAGATTGCAAACCCGTCCTTACTCTGATGGTAACAGGTTGAAAATTGGGCATAGACGACTAATCTAAGGATGTGGATTAGAGGTTGTACAAATCTATGATTGGTAGTCTTCTATATGTAACAGCCTCTCAGCCAGATGTTATGCAAGCAGTTGGACAAGTATCAAGATTCGAAGCAACACCAAAATAATCACATATTATTGCTGTCAAAATAATTATTAGATATCTAAAGGTCACAAAAGAATATGTCTTGTGGTATCTCAAGGGTAACAATCTCATTATTCAAGCCTTTACAGATGCAGATTGGGCAAGAAGTGTTAAGAAGCGTAAGAGTACTAGTGGAGTAACATTCTATCTAGGTGGTGTTCTCGTTGTTGATCAGCGGTAGTCATTGATGTCATTCTAAGAATCACCAGGGGCTACCCTAATATTGCATGGGAATTTTGACCTACCAAATTACTATATTCTAGGTCAATAATTATTTTTATGGTTTCTTCTTATCGAGATGTTTCCGTTGATATATGGCACACCACGTAATTCTTCACGGTTTGAGAGATATTCATGTTTGAAGTTTGTAACCCCAGTTAGTAGGATAAAACCCCATGGGGTTGTGGCATGGGTCATTGAAAAGTCATAATTAATATTTTTTAAGCTCCTAAAATACCTCCCACATTCACTTGTTGAAGCCCCTCTCAACCTAAGCATTTATATAAATTGTGATCCTCATATCCTCCTTATGCAAGGGATTTCGCCATCTAAAACAGGTCATCGTGGAATTTTCGCTCTAAATTTTTTTCTATGAAGGTTCAAAAGCTGAAATCCTGAGGAAGATCCTGTGAAAATTTTAGATCAAGGTGTACAATATTTGCGGAGATATGATCTGTGGAATTCAATGTTTTTGCAGGGTCCTAAAATTCATCTCAAAGAAGTGACCTTGGAAAAATCGTCATAATTCTCTCTCTGAGTATCAGATTGGAATTCTGTAAAAAGTGGAAGATATTGCACAGACTGTAGTTTTGTCTCTATAAATTTCAGAGCCGAATGAAGAAACAGTGACACGTGGAATGTCGTACAAGTTCTCTCTACTGAAATAGTCCATAATTAGGTCATTGTGAGAGATTGGGCATAACTCTCTCTTGAAGAATCCAAATTGGGTCAGACCTGTGGCATTGGAAAGAAAAATCAAAGGACTACTATAGGACTAAAAATCATATATTGGGGATCTGAAATAACAGAGATATGCTAGATTCAATATCGAGCTCCTAGAAGGAAAGAAAAAGCTAGATCATATGTTGTCAAGGGTTGCAAAGGACCAAACTTTCTAGGGAAGCAAAGAAAAGCAAGGTGCAGCAGAGGGTAGAATTTCAAGAGAAGAAACCAAGGTGCAGAACAATGGCAAGAAGTTCATCACATGAATACTTCAAGTGGGTAGCACTGCATACAGTCACTATAAAGGTATCATTGTACTAAGTCATTGTAAATACATTATTGTAAAAATTGTTCTACTGTCTATCTGCTAAGAGTTGAAGAGGCAGTATTAGGAGGTCTAGGATCATCATAAGGTGGTTGTGTCATAGTTGGGGTTATGGTCTAGTGTGTCTTCTTCTTCTACATCATTCTATATCATTGTAAAGTGGACCATTTTCCCTGGTACGAGAGTCCATTCTTCTTTTATTCTTCTATATGGTAGTAGGGTGGTGCTAGGGTGAGTTGTAGCTCATTGAGTGTTGGGGCATCTGTTTAGTTGACTACTAAAGAATCTCAGGCGTTGGAGCGTCCATCTAGTGGGAGCTGGAGAAGAATGTTTTTATAGATTCTAGGAAGTTGGAGCTTTATTTTCAATTGGAGTTGAATATTAAAGAATTATTAGAAAATAATTAGGTGGTTTTTGTCCCGGAGTGGGTTTCCACCTTAAAAAATGTGTGCATTTGTGTTCCTTATATTTGCTGCTATCATTGTACAAACACTGATAATATAATTGAAGATTAACTAATGCTCTAATTGAAAGGAATACTGATTCACCCCCCCTCTCAGTATTTCCAACAATTGGTATTAGAGCTTGGTTCCTTCAATAGCAGTTTAACAATTGGAAGGAGGTCATGGAGCATAGCAAGAATGGTGTACCTCTATTCAATGAAAATAATTATGCACTCTGGAAAGGAATAATGGAGGTCTATCTCTTGGCGCAAGGCTACGAAGTATGGGAAACTATTCAAAATGGATTTACATCAACCGCGGATGAACAAGGTAAGAAGAATTTAATAAATGATGCAAAAGCAAAGAATATTATTATCAGTGGAATTATTGAATCTGCTTATCATAAAGTGTTGGGTTGTAAAACCGCCAAAAATGTATGGGAAAATTTTGAGAATATATATGCAAGTGACTCAAATGTCAAAGAAGCGAAGCTTCAAATCTATAGAGCAAAATTTGAGCAAATCGGAATGAAAGAAGATTGCAACATTGCTGCATACTTCCAATACGTTGATGAAATAACCAATACTCTGGAAGGATTGGGAGAGCCAGTTGACGAGAAGAATTTTATACAAAATATTCTTAGAACGTTACCAGGTAGATTCAACCCAAAGGTATCGGTCTTAGAATACAGTGCAAATCTGCACAAACTTAGCAAATAGGAATTACACGGAGTTCTCATAGCATATGAAATAATACTTGATGAAGAAGAGGGTACTTCGCATCTAGAAACTATGCTCGTTGCATCTAAGAAAACCAATAAGGACAAACAACCTTCAATTGAAAAGACATGCACCTACAATTGTGAAGAAAAGGGAGATGATGGAGAAGGTCTTTCAGATGAAGAATATGCTTACTTTACGAGAAAACTAAAAATTGGTAAGGGAAAAGTCAAAGGTAAACTTCCATTGATATGTTTCGGCTGTGGTGAGGTTGGGCATTTCATAGCAAAATGTCCAAACAGAAGTGATGGCAACTCAAAAGGAAAGAAAGGCTTTAAGAAATTCAAAAAGCATAGATCCAAAAGGAACTTTCTCTCTAAAGAAGATAGCTCATCATCCAATGAAGACAATGACAACAAAGAAGAAGCCAATGAGAGAGTATTGTTTATGGCCAAGCACAATAAACAAGAGGTATCAAACAACGAAGAAGAAGGAATGACCATAGAAGAATTTTCTAAGGAAGCAGTCAAGCTTATAAAAAGCTCAAGGTAGAGAAGATCTGTTCCAATACTCTTGAAGAACAAGTTCAAGGTCTAAAAATTGAAGTTGAAGAACATAAATGTATTTAAGAGTCACTTCAAAAGAAGTTGGAAGAAAGCAACCAAGAAAGGGAAGCATTAGAAGCCGAAGTAGTCTCGCTGCGTAAGGAAGTGAAGAAGGGAAAAATTGTCCAAAACTATGCTAACATCTCAAGGGCATTGGAATAAATCATCAACAATCAACGATCTTACAACGACAGAACTAGCCTCGGTTACAAATAAGAAGAAGCACGGCCTTCTACAACAAAATATAATGAACCTATGAGATCTGACATGCATGTAGACTTCATTGGACAAGATTCGCAAGCACATCCTTGGAAGATGATTCCTCGATGAATATTTCCATCCAGGAACCAACATATTTTTCATGGCTATTGTTATTCATGTGGAAAATTTGGTCATAAAACTATAGAATGTTGCACATACCCTAGGAACCAATACAATTCTAGGAGATCCTTCAAATATGAACCTCCCAGGGCTCAACGAAACATCAATAGATTTGAAAATTTAAGAAATAATATGGAATGTTACAAATGTCATCAATTTGGACACATAGACAGAGACTGCAAACTTGAAAATCCTCCAAAAGAATCTTCGAAGCCACAGAATGAACGAACATGGAAAAAGAAGAAGACTGATAATTGTGCCCTTGCTCTTAAGGCTCAAAACAACAAAGATGTCTGGTATGTTGACAGCGGTTGCTCAGCACATATGACTGGAGATAGAAGGAAATTTGTATCTCTAAAAGAGAAGAAGGATGGAACCGTATCCTTTGGAAATGATGGATCTTCAAATGTTATAGGATCAGGTACCGTCACTCTCGGAAGCAAAGATGTTATAGCCAAGAATGTTCTATTGGTTGAAAACTTGAATCACAATCTGCTCAGTGTTGGACAAATGTGTGATCAAGGACACACAATGCTATTCAACTCCACAAAACGTGAAATTAGGAAAGGCAAGTATGGTAAAATTGTGGCTATAGCAAGTCGAGCTCAAAATGACATATACGTTCTGGATGAAGCAACTAAAGCATGTCTACTAGCTAAAGAAGATGAAAGCTGGTTATGGCACAAACGAATGGATCACATAAACTTTGACAATCTTGTCAGGATAAGAAAAAAGGAAGCAGTACGAGAAATGCCGAAAATCTCAAAACCTTCCAACACACTATGTGAGGCCTGTCGGCACGACAAATAGACAAAATTCCAATTTAAAACAAAAGAACACTTTGCATCACATCCATTGGAATTGATACATATTGATCTATGTGGTCCTATGAGAACAAAAGGCTTAGATGGAGAATTATATTTCATGTTAATGATAGATGACTATACCAGGAAGACAGTCGTCAGTTTCCTAAAGAAAAAATCTGAAGCATTTGAGTGCTTTAAGATCTACAAGAAGTTGGTCGAAAATGAAACTAATTTGAAAATAAAGTGTCTAAGATCAGATAATGGTGGAGAGTTCACTTCCAAATTATTTCAGCAATACTGTAATTAAAATGGAATGAAAAGACAATTTTCAACAGCACGAACACCTCAGCAAAATGGAGTTGTTGAAAGAAAGAACAGAACCATACAGGAAATGGGTAGAACAATGTTGAAGGACTCAAAATTAGATGAAAAATTGTGGGTTCAAGCAATTGCAATGGAAATCTTCATTATCAACCGAAGTCTTCTCTGAAATAATTGCAACAAGACGCCATATGAATTATGGAAAGGAAAACCAGCTAATGTAATATATTTCAGAATCTTCAGAAGCAAATGTTATATCAAAAGAGAAGATCAAAATTTGGGTAAGTTTGAATCACATGTTGATGAAGGCATCTTTGTTGGTTACTCACGCAAAATAAAGGCCTATCAATGTTATAATCTAAGACAAAAACAAATAGTGGAGAGCATAAATGTCACATTTGACGAAGATGGTGTTCTAGTGAATAATGATGAGGATCTAGAATCTTTGAAACTTGAGACAGAGGTTGAAAAAGACACAGATAAAATTCTATAAAAAAGGCAACTATCAACTAGGAAGAAGTAAATAATGATCATCAAGATATACCAGAACAACAACAAGAAGCTCCTCCAAGGAGAAAAAAAGAATGGATTCAAAAGTACCATCCATCAAATCAAATCATTGGTGACATAACTGAAGGTCGATAGCTTCGTTCATCACAACAAGCTCACATTGCTTTTCTAGCAACCTTTGAGCCTAGTAGTTTTGAGGAAGCCATCTAGAATGAACATTGGGTAGTAGCTATGAATGAAGAATTGGATAAAATCGAGAAGAATAACACCTGGGAATTAGTTCCACAACCAAAAGATAAAAATTTCATTGGGACTAAATGGGTGTTCAGGAACAAATTGAATGAAGATGGACAGGTTACTAGAAACAAAGCAAGATTGGTTTGCAAAGGCTATACACAAGTGGAAGGAACTGATTTCGATGAAAAATTTGCACCAGTTTCCAGAATGGAAGCCATCCGAATGTTTCTCACCTATGCATGTTCAAGAAAAATCAAAGTCTACCAAATAGATGTTAATTCAACATTTTTGAATGGAGAATTAGAAGAAGAAGTTTACATCGAACAACCTGAAGGTTTTCTACTATCAGAAAAAGAAGACTATGTTTGCAATTTAAAGAAGGCTCTATATGGTCTCAAGTAGGCTCCCAGAGCATGGTATGCTCGTCTTGATGGATATCTATGTCAACAAGGGTTCAAGAAAGGTACTATTGATAGCAATATTTATGTACAAATAGATAAAGATAATTTAATAATCGTTGAGGTATCTGTGGATGATATAATATTTGGTAGCAATGATGATCGACTAAGTAAGAACTTTTCTACAAAGATGCAAAGTGAGTTCAAGATGTCTTTACTTGGTGAGCTGACATACTTCTTTGGACTTCAAATATCTCAGCAAGAGAAAGGAATATTTATATGTCAAGCCAAGTACATCAAGGAAATTCTCAAGAAATTCAAAATGGAAGATTGCAAACCCATCCTTACTCCGATGGTAATAGATTGCAATTTGAGCATAGACGACTCATCTAAGGATGTGGATCAGAGGTTGTACAGATCTATGATTGGTAGTCTTCTATATGTAACAGCCTCCCGGCCAGATGTTATGTAAGCAGTTGGACAAGTAGCAAGATTCCAAGCATCACCAAAAGAATCACATATTATTGTCGTCAAAATAATTCTTTGATATTGAAAGGGAACAGAAGAATATGGCTTGTGGTATCCCAAGGGTAACAATCTCATTATTCAAGCCTTTACAAATGTAGATTGGGTAGGAAGCGTTGATGATCGTAAGAGTACTAGTGGAGCAGCATTCTATCTAGGTGGTTGTCTCGTATCATGGTTGAGCAAACAGCAAACCTCAATCTCGTTATCTATAGCAGAAGCAGAATACATTGCAGCAGCATCATGTTGTACTCAAGTCCTTTGGATGAAACAAACTTTGCAAGATCTTCAAGTACAATTCAATGAACCTATTCCCATATTATGTGACAACACTAGTGCCATCAGCATCTCCAAGAATCCTGTCATGCATTCAACAACAAAACACATTCCAATCAAATATCATTTTGTTAGAGAACAAGTCACTGAAAAGAATATCAAACTTGAGTATGTTGGTACAAAAGAAAAAATTGTTGATATCTTCAGTAAATATTTACCTCGTGAAGCATTTGAATATCTTCGCTAGAAGCTTGGGATTCTCCCAAGTTCTCATTAAATTTTCCTTATTCATAATATAAAGGGGGAGTGGAAGTGTGTAGAGGTCCACAGGATGGTTGTGTGTTAGGTGTCGTTACTCTTTTCCATTGATTTCAAAGGGGGAGAGAATGTTGTAGGAAGAGGTGTCATGATCGCAGAGGGGAGTACTTGTGTTGCCATCAATGCCAAAGGGGGAGAGTGTTGATCAGCAGTTGTCATTAATGTCAACCCAAGAAACACCAGGGGCTACCCCAATATTGCATGGGAATTTTTACCTACCAAATTAATATATTCTGGGTCAAGAATTATTTTTATGGTTTCTTCTTGTCGAGATTTTTCCGTTGATATATGGTACGCCACGTAATTCTTCATGGTTTGAGAGATATTCATGTTTGAAGTTTGTAACCCCAGCTAGTGGGATAAAACCCCATGGGGTTGTGGCATGGGTCATTGAAAATTAATAATTAATATTTTTTAAGCTCCTAAAATCCCTCCCACATTCACTTGTTTAAGCCCCTCTCAACCTAAGCATTTATATAAATTGTGATCCTCATATCCTCCTTATGCAAGGGATTTTGCCATCTGAAACAGGTCATCGTGGAATTTTCGCTCTAAATTTTTTTCTAGGAAGGTCTAGAAGCTGAAATTTGTATGAGGTGAAGCTGAAATCCTGAGGAAGCTCCTATGAAAATTTCAGATCAAGGTGTGCAGTATTTACAGAGATATGATCTGTGGAATTCAGTGTTTTTGCAGGCTCCTGAAATTCATCTCAAAGAAGTGACCTTGGGAAAATCATCATAACTCTCTCTCTGAGTATCAGATTGGAATTATGTAAAAAGTGGTAGACAATGCACAGACTACAATTTTTTCTCTATCATATTCAGAGCCAAATGAAGAAAAAGTGACACGTGGAATTCCATACAAATTCGCTCTACTGAAATAGTCCATAATTAGTGCATTGTGAGACATTGGGCATAACTCTCTCTTGAAGAATCCAAATTGGGTCAAACCTGTGGCATTGGAAATAAAACTCAGAGGAATACTACAGGACCAAAAATTAGATATTGGGGATCTGAAATAACAAAGATACACCAGATTCAATATCGAGCTCCTAGAAGGAAAGAAAAAGCTATATCATGTGTTGTCAAGGGCTACAAAGGACCAGACTTTCTAGGGTAGCAAAGCAAAGCAAGGTGCAGAAGAGGGTAGAATGAGAAGAGTAGAAACCAAGGTGCAGAAAAGCAGCAAGAAGTTCATCACATGAAGACTTCAATTGGTCAACACTTCATACAGTCACTGTAAAGGTATCATTGTATTAAGTCATTGTAAATACATTATTGTAAAAATTGTTCTAGTGTCTATCTGCCAAAAGTTGAAGAGGTAGTATCGGGAGGTCTAGGATCATCACAAGGTGGTTGTGTCATAGTTGGGGTTATGGTCTAGTTGTGTCTTCTTCTTCTACATCATTCTATATCATTGTAAAGTGGACCATTTTCCCTAGTATGGAAGTCCATTCTTCTTTTATTCTTCTATAGGATGGTAGGGTGGTGCTAGGGTGAGTTGTAGCTCATTGGGTGTTGGGGCATCTGTTCAGTTGACTACTGAAGAATCTCGGGCGTTGGAGTGTCCATCCGATGGGAGCTGGAGAAGAATGATTTTCTAGATTCTAGGAAGTTGGAGCTTTATTTTCAATTGGAGTTGAATATTAAAGAATTATTAGAAAATCATTAGGTGGTTTTTGTCCCGAAGTGGGTTTCCACCTTAAAAAATGTGTGCATTTGTGTACCTTCTTTTTGCTGCTATCATTGTACAAATATTGATAATAATTGAAGATTAACTAATGCTCTAATTAAAAGGAATACTGATTCACCCCCCCTCTCAGTGTTTCCAACACTCGTATCATAGTTGAGAAAAAAGCAAACCTCAATCTCGTTATCTACAGCAGAAGTAGAATACATTGCAACAACAACATGTTGTGCTCAAGTCATTTGGATGAAACAAACTTTGCAATATCTTCAAGTACAATTCAGTGAGCCTATTCCCATATTCTGTGAAAACACTAGTGCCATGAGCATCTCCAAGAATCTTGTCATGCATTCAAAAACAAAACACATTTCGATAAAATATCATTTTGTTAGAGAAAAAGTCGTTGAAAAGAATATCAAATTTGAGTATGTTGGTACAAAAGAAAAAATCGTTGATATCTTCACTAAACCTTTACCTCGTGAAGCATTTAAATATCTTCGCCAGAAGCTTGGGATTCTCCCAAGTTCTCATTAGACTTTCCTTATTCAAAATATAAAGGGGGAGTGGAAGTGTGTACAGGTCCGCAGGATGGTTGTGTGTCAGGGGGAGTGGAAGTGTGTACAGGTCGGCATGATGGTTGTGTGCCAGGGGGAGTTACCATTTTCCATTGATGTTAAGGGGTAGAGGATGTTGTAGGAAGAGGTGTCATGATTGCAAGCGGAGTACTTGTGTTGCCATCAATTCTAAAGGGGAAGATTGTTGATTAGTGGTTGTCATTGATGTCAACCCAAGCAGCACCAGGGGCTACCCCGATCTTGCATGGGAATTTTGACCTACCAAATTACTAGATTCTGGGTCAATAATTTTTTTGATGGTTTCTACTTGTCGATATGTTTCCGTTGATATATGGCACGCCATGTAATTCTTCACGGTTTGAGATATATTCATGTTTGAAGTTTGTAACCCCAGCTAGTGGGATAAAACCCCATGGGGTTGTGGCATGGGTCATTGAAAAGTCAATAATTAATAATTTTTAAGCTCCTAAAATCCCTTCCACATTCACTTATTGAAGACCCTCTCAACCTAATCATTTATATAAATTGTGATCCTCATATCCTCCTCATGTAGGTATTTTTCTACCTGAAACAGATCATCGTGGAATTTTCACTATAAATTTTTTTCTAAGAAGGTTCAAAAGCTGAAATTCTTATGAGGAAAATCCATAATCCTAAGGAAACTCCTATAAAAATTTTAGGTCAAAGTGTGCAATATTTGCGGAGATATGGTCTATGGAAGTCAGTTTTTTTGTAGGCCATTGAACTTCATCTCAAAGAAGTGACCTTGAGAAAATCATCATATCTCTCTCTCTGAGTATCATATTGGAATTTTGTAAAAATTTGCAGATAGGGAACGGGCTGTAGTTTTCTCTATATCAATTTTAGAGTCGAATGAAGAAACAGTGACATGTGGCACGCCGTACAAGTGCATTCTACTAAACCAGTACATAATTAGGTCATTGTGAGGGATTAGGCATAACTCACTTGAAGAATCCAAATTGGGTCAAAACTGTGGCACTGGAAAGAAGGCTCAGAGGAATACTACAAGTCTAAAAATCACATATTGGGGATCTAAAATAATAGAGATACACCAGATTCAATATTGAGCTCCTAGAAGGAATGAAAAAGCTAGATCATGTGTTGTCAAGGGCTGCAAAGGACTAGTATTTCTAGGGCAGCAAAGCAAAGCAAGGTGCAATAAAGGGTAGCATGACAAGAGCATAAATCAAGGTGTAGAAAAATAGCAAGAATTTCACCACATGAAGTCTTCAAGTGTGCAACACTGCATACAGTCATTGTAAAGGTATCATTGTACTAAATTATTGTAAATGCATCATTATAAAAATTGTACAAGTGTCTATTTGCTAAGAGTTGAAGTGATAGTTTCGGGAGGTCTAGGATCATCATTAGGTGGTTGTCTCATAGTTGGGGTTATGTTCTAGTGTGTCTTCTTCTTCTACATCATTCTATATTATTGTAAAGTGGACCATTTTCCCTGGTACGCGAGTCCATTATTCTTTTATTCTTTTATAGGGTGGTAGGGTGGTGCTAGGCTGGTGCATGAAGTCACCAACAGGATCAAGCATGTGAAAAATTTAGGGTGGTAGGGTGGTGTTAGGGTGAGTTGTATCTCATTAGGTGTTGGGGCATCCGTTCAGTAGACTACTGTAGAAACTCGGGTGTTAGAGCGCCCATCTAGTGGGAGCTGGAGAAGAATGCTTTTCTAGATTCTAGGAAGTTGAAGCTTTATTTTCAATTGGATTTGAATATTAAAGAATTATTATAAAAGCATTCAGGTGGTTTTTGTGCCGGAGAGGGTTTCCACCTCAAAAACTGTGTGCATTTGTGTTCCTTTTGTTTACTGCTATCATTATACAAACACTGATAATAATTGAAGATTAACTAATGCTCTGAAAGATTATTAATAATACTAATTGAAAGGAATACTCATTCACCCCCCCTCTCAGTATTTCCAACAATATCATGCTAATATAAATTGATTTTGCAGACAAGATAGCCTTCCCTGAGATACATTAAGGTAGGAGTTTTCTTATATCATGTACTTGGTGCTCGATTGTTTGACTATGTCATTTGTTGATTTATATAACAGGTATGTTTATAGTTTGTATGAATTTTTGATTAATTTCATGATATGAGTATGTAGATAAGATTTCATGAAGTAATGATCTTGTTTTAAGATGGTTTTACTAACACGTATGTGTTGATATAGTTGATATGTACCTGATTATAAGTAGGTGATAATTGTACTATTATGATTTTGACTATTATTTGATTATGACATGGTTATTAGTCTTGGTAGAGGTTAATTTTAGTTAATAGATATGATGTCAAGATATTTAGAACATGTGATTAACATGTGTGAATAGTTGCAGGGAAACATGCTTGGTATTATCATGACAAGGTAATAGTTGATGTGTTTATATAACTAAAAGATAGGTGATGTGAAAATGCATAGTAGGACTCGATTGTTGCAAGGTAAAAGAAAGGAAGTGGGTAAGAATTCCTTTGTAAAATTTGGGAAATTCAAAATTAATGCACACTTGCACGAATACAGGAAGTATTCTTAACCCTAATCTTGCTTGGGATTATGTGGATATGTGCTATATTTATGAACATGTATTTGACAGGTAGAACAATTCGTTTCTAGTTATGGTTGGATTTGTCAAGGGATTGGAATCCCTTGAGAGATGATATATATATGTGTTCAGATACAAGATAGTGTGTCTAGCATAACAAGATAAGGTAATTTGCTTATTGTATGTTTATATAATACACTACCAATTATGTGTTTATGGTGGTATGATGCAGGGGATTGCATTGAAAAAGATACTTCCATGAAATATTTGAAAAGGCTCGGGTTTAGCTTTCCCTTGGAATATTTGGGAACCCATGGGGATTGAGTCATGGTGTTTATTTTTATTCTTGTGCTTTTTTTATTTTTTTATTTTTTTTTCTTGGTTTGTGTTCTCGACTGCGTCTAGTGCAAGGCCTTACTACTTTTTTTGTGGTGTCGTATTATTTGTTTTTTCATCATTTTATTCTAGTTTGTTTCTTGTTCTTGCCTTTTATGTTTTTAGGGTCTTTGGAATTGATTTGGGAAAGATAAAAGTTAACGAATCTAAGGTCGAGATGAATGGCACTTGACAGGTAATGTAAGACTCAGATGAAGGCCAGTACATGTGTAAGGGAAACATAAGGTAAGAATATGACAGTCGGTTGGACTGGTGGGGTTCATTGGGATAAATGATCGATGGCAGAGTAGACATGAGAAAGGTAACAAAAAAGGTAAATTAAAGGAATTTGAGGAATTATATTCCTTAGTTAAGTTGGGAACTGTGGTTCTCAATTTTGTGCATGTTTTGCACAAATAAAGGAAGTTCTCTTAACCATGACCTTAATAGATTTGGTAATTGTGTTGTGACTATGATTATGTTTATGTTTATATATGCATAGATGTGTGTATGTATGTATGTATATCATTTACTGACAGGGTCATTAGGATTGTTTTGTGCTATTGTTCACACACACACACACACACACACACACACACAAATGTGTGTGTGTGTGTGTGCAGTTGTCTAACAAGGTCATCAATGATCATTCTTGTAGAGGAATGATTTCTTATGCAAGTGAATGGCATGAAGAGGTTCTTGGACTATGAGGAATCAATTGGGAAGAGTAGCCATGAAATATCTAAATGGTCAATAACATGTGGATATGAATTGATATTATATGTTTGTACTATGTCTATATTTATGTTATGTGCATGTAATGTTGAGGGATACATTAGCATAATGGAATCAAAGTGATCAGTGGCATGCTGAAACATGTATGAATAGTGAAAAGACCCTAGAAGCAAGGTTGATTGGTAGAGTTAGCGTGTGTTCTATGAATGTGCAGTACTATTGTTGTGTATATGTTGTACTTGTGATGTTGTGTACATGTATTTTTGTGTATAAATGATACTGTGTATATGTTGTTTATGTAGTGTTATGTACATATCGTGTGGCATACATGCAATGCTATGTATAGATGGTGTCGTGTAAATGTTGTTTATGTAATGCTATGAATAGATAATTTTGTGTACATGTTTTTTATGTGGTGTTGGGTATAGATGGTGCTATGTACATGTTGTATATGTGTGTTGTGTACATATCGTACTAAGCACATGTTGGATATGTGGTGTTGTGTGCATATGGTGTTGTCTGCATGTTGGATATGTGGTGCTTCGTATATATAGTGATATGTACATGTTGTATATGAAGTGCTATGTACATATGGTGTTGTGTGCATGTTGTACATGTGGTACTATGTAAAAAATATTTTGTGTGCATGACTGTACATGTGGTGTTGTGTACATGTTGTACATGTGGTGTTATGTCTAGGCGGTGTTGTGTGCATGTCGTGCATGTGACATTGTTTACATGTGGTGTCGTGTACATGTCATGCATGTGGTGTTGTGTACATGCCGTACAGGTCGCATGATGTACATGTGGCATTATATACACATTCTGCAGGTGGTGCCATGTACATGTGATATTGTGTGCCTGTTCTGTAGGTTATTTTGTGTAAATGTGGTATTGTGTACATGTTTTGCATATGGTAATGGCATACATGCGGTATTGTATGCAT
The DNA here is from genome assembly GCA_034641835.2 of Pinus albicaulis. Lineage (NCBI taxonomy): Eukaryota > Viridiplantae > Streptophyta > Pinopsida > Pinales > Pinaceae > Pinus > Pinus albicaulis. Next base: position 388,169,452 of record CM076579.1, on the reverse strand, counting down.
GTCATACATGTTGTGTTGTGGGCATGCATTACTGTGTATGTGCATTGTATAGTCGTGGTATCGTGACATGTGTATTCGTTGTGTTGTACTCTGTGTATGTATATGTATTGTGTTGTACACCGGATCTAGGTGTATGTGTTTTGTTGTACACTGGGTGTAGGTGTACGTGTTGTGTTGTACACAGGATGTAGGTTTATGTGTTGTGTTCTACTCTTGATTTAGGTGTATGTGTTATGTTGTGTGTTGGGTGTGGGTGTATGTATTGTGTGATTTTGTACGTTGTGTGTGTGTGTGTGTGTGTGTGTGTGTGTGTGTATGTGTTGTGATGTACACTGTGTGAATGTATATATGATTGAAGGGAAACAGAGGCACTTGGTGCTTACCCGGTGTGGCAACCAATCCAGTGTGCATATGGAAAGGGTCAATTAAAGGATAAATATCAGTATTTTATTTAAGTTTTATTATGTATGGGATATATGATTCTGGTTTATGGTAATTATATGTAATATATGACTCTGGTTTATGATGGTTACATGTAATATATGATTTTGATTTATGATGGTTGTGTTTCGAGCTAACTGAATATTATATTCTTATACATGATGATTTGGTCAAGACGCTAGTTTGACTTGTTGTGACAAGAAATAAATAGGATTACAAGTGTACCTTATTGACAAGATAAGAATGAGGTATGGTTTGAAGATATTTTAATTTATTTTGAATCTAATGGAAGTTATGTTCTTAGTACAGTAAATAATGGACTTCCTAGTTGGGATGGTAGAAACTGACTACAATAATTTAGTGGCTTCAACAGTGAAAGGAAGGGAAACATGCAACAATATTTTAATAACGCACTTTAGGAGTAGGGCCATTATGGGACACTAGCACTCAATAGTTTCCATTGATTTCCATGAGCATGCTATGACTAGTATGATGGTTTTGGGGCAGAGACATTCCCTGGTTTTTGGACCTTCCAATGGGAGGAAACGTTACCAAGGGATGTGTCACCCGAGGGAATATGTAATAGAGAAGGGGATTCCCACAGAACATGGAAGGTGTGTGACTGGATGGAAGGGGGTGACCAGATTATCACATAGAATGTGTAGTAGAGAAGGGAAGGCTTGGGATGGATTTGTTTCATTCATTAAAATTTCCATATGGAATCATATGCACATTGGGAGTGTTCCCTAGAACAATGAGTCGGTAACTTTTCACTAAGAGGAAAAGTGTGCAGGATTGTAGCGTTGGACATTGGATGCAACTTTGACTTTGGCAGTGGATTCTTGACTTACTAGGAATGAGGTGGATATTGGTATTACTTTGAGGGTGGAGGTGTGAGCCTCTGGATTCTCTTGTTGTGGTTACAGACATTGTATACTTTTATTTGTTGGTTTAGAAAATGTGCATATTTGTGACATGTTTGTTGGTTGAATTGTATAATGCATATTTGTGACATGTTTGAAGAAATTCCTATCATGGATAGTAGGGGTCAAGTCAATTCATTGATCAATTTTTTTCATTTGTATTTTTTTTAGTGTTATTTATCATTCCTAAAGTTTTCATGAAGTTTTGGTAAGTGGCCTGAGTTCTGGCTCTAAAAATGTGACATTGAATCTAGGGTCACTGGCATAGAACTAGCTATAAAAGTCAATAATCAATGGGTTTCCCTTGTTGTGGGAGATACTGGAGGCCTAAAGTTGCATGCATAGATTTTTAATGGAGCTAGTGGGGTGTTGGATCAGTTAAAAGTTAAGTTTCCTTAGGGGCTGGTCTCCTGGAAATGTTGGTTGGTTCTTGGAGGTTTCGTAGCATGTGTGGAAGGTCAATTTGGTTTTTTTTTTGTCAATTATACTTCCTTGACTAAACATGAGGATTTGAATCACATCATAGTAGCCTCTCATCACATGCTTACCCTAGTGGACCAATTAGCTTGGGTAAATGTGGGAGAAGGGTGTTACAAAGTGGTAGTAGAGCATCGTTCACCCCTTGGACTGGATGGCCAGTGTATTGGTCATGCATTCATGTCAATTACATATGTGTTCCATACACTTATGGTATATATGCTTGTTTCATATGCATGGTGGTGCTCATAGTTGCAGTGGTTTATCCATGTCGAATTTGATGGTGTTATCTTGGAATGTGTCATCATGAGTGTATGATTGGTCACACATTGTTTATGCATGTTGGTGTTACATGTTTTTAATCATACATTGATATGGTTATAGTTTTCATGCATGAGGGAATGGTGTGTGGATGATATGGTGATGAATTGATGACAATAATATGGTTAGGATGATATCTATATGCTATTATGATTATTTTTATACATGTATTGCACTAATCTAGTTGATCTTGTAGATGATATATCCTCCTTGGATTATATTGAGGTATGTTGGTTTGTTTATGATTTGGTTTAGCTGACATAGTATGCCTTGTAGGAAAGAAATCAAGATGAATAGTAATATGGTAGATTACAGTTCATGAGATTCTCCTTATGGGTCAAACAAGCAACATAGTGTTGGGAACTCTTTTTATTTAGCAGACACATTGAGAAGTTTTAAGGTAGAGATAAGAAGTTGTAAAGAAGAAAATGATATAATCATGTAGGAAATGGAGAAAAAAAAAGAATTTGATGTATTAATCCTTCAGAGTTTGTCATAATTGTAGAGACAGGGACCACTTTGTATTAGCCATGGGCATGACGATAGGACGAACGAGGCATATGGTAGTAGGCCTCATGGTGGTCACAGGTCAGATAGGAATGACATGGTTAGAGATGGCATGTTCTTGGATACTCCAGATAGGAGAGGTGATGAACACATGTACTATTCTAGTTATAGTTCTAACAGGCACTATGATCATCATCGTTATCACCCTTACAAGAGGAGTGGCTTTACAAGAGGAGCGTTGGGGATTTTTTGAAGAACATTCCTCGTATCTATGCAACATTGGATAATAGGCACACAGATCACCCAACATCTATCATTGAGATGGACGATAAGATTTGTGATCAATTTGTTTCTATTTTGATTGACCATGGATCTAATTATATTTATGTTAACCCTAAATTGGTCGATAAGTGTGATTTGAATAGTGAAGTTCATGAAGAATATTGGTTAGTGTAGTTAGATACAAGTACAAAGAAGAGAGTTCATCATTGGGTAAGAGCTTTTGCATTTGAATTGAATGGTATGCCTACATCAACACATTTGAATGTATTGTCATTGGGATCATACAATATGTTTTTGGGTATGGATTGGTTGTATATTCATGGGAAAAAAGTGTATAGTTATGAAAAATTCATTGAGTGCTTGGATGATAACAAGGAACAGATATTCTTATAGGGTAAGATGGAAGCAACAACAGTAAGAATTGTTACAACTCTATAGGCAAAGTGTAGTTGCAGAAAAGAGTGTGTGTTATTTGTGATGCACATTTCTGAGAAATAAAGGTAAGGAGGGTGAGGATGGAGAGATATTAAAAAGGTACCTAGTCTTACAACAGTTTTAGGATGCCTTTCTAGCAGATATTTTAGAGTTTTCACCTCGTAGGGAAGTATAATTTTCTATTGAGTTGGTACCAGTGATAGCACTAACATAAAAGGAACCGTGCATAAGGAGCACTCCAGAGTTAGTAGAGTCAAACTTGCAGTTGAAGGAAATGATTGACAAAGGATAAATTAGGCCAAGTGTATTTCCATGGGGTGCACCAATATTATTTGTAAAGAAGAAGGATGGTACTCTTAGGTTATGCATCGATTACAGGTAGTTGAACAAAGTTACCATCAAGAAAAAGTATCTGTTGTCTGCGATTGATGACTTATTTTATGAGTTGAAGGGAGAAGTAGTGTTGCGAAAGATTGATCTAAGATTAGGATATTATTAGGTATGCATCAAAGAAGAGGACATTTACAATACAAATTTTTGGACCAGCTACGAGCATTATGAGTTTGTTATAGTTCCATTTATTTTGACTAATGCTCTAGCTACTTTTATGTGCTTGATGAATATTGTGTTGCTTCCTTATCGGGACAATTTTTTTATTTTATTTATTGATGACATCTTGATACATTCTAAGAATGAGGAATAACATGTCAAGCATTTAGTAGGAGTATTGATATTTATAAGAGAGCATGAGTTGGATTCCAAGGTTAGAAAATGCAGTTTCTTTCAGGCGTAGGTACATTACTTGGGGCATGTGGTCTCCAAGGAAGGTATACCAGTGGATCTAGAGAATATAAGGGATATGATGGAGTGGGAAACTCCTAGAAACGTGGATAAGGTAAGATCAATCATGGTAATATCAAGCTATTTTAGGAGGTTCATCAGGAACTTCTTCCAGATTTCATATCCTATTATGTCACTGCAAGGGAAAGGTAATAAATTTGAATGGACATAGAAATGTAAAATGTGTTTGAACTATTGAAGCAGTTTTCGAAAAATTATCCAATGTTAAAGATTGCAAATCCATACAAAGAATTTGTGGTATGTAAAGATGCTTTCAATAGAGGACTTGATGTAGTCCTTATGCAGGAAGGAAATGTAGTATGTTCTAAATCAAGAAAATTGAATGAGCATGAGCATAATTATCTTTCACATGATCTTGTGTTGGAAGCGATCATCCATGCATTCAAGATGTGGAGGGACTATCTTATTCGCATGATGTGATTATTGATGAGTGATCACAATGGGTAAAGATACTAGTTTTATTAGGTGAATCTAAATGTCAAGAAAGCTATATGGTTGACCACGATTAGAAAGTTTGACTTTGAGATCAGGTACATCAAGGGTAAATATAACATACTTGCAAATGCTCTTAGATTCAGGAGAGTATAGGTGAATCATATAGAAGCTATGAGCTCTTATCGGACATACTTACAAGATTTGATCTTATAGGTTGGAAAATTGGATAATAGGTATGTTACAGTAGAATACAAGTACTGGTATAGGTGCATGTATAGGTATAGGTGCTGGTACAAGTGCACATGAGGTGGAATATCATCTCACATTAGATGGCTTGATAAAATTTAGGGAGAAGATATATGTGAGAGATATTGGTGAGCTCAAGAATATTATCTTGATATATTTTCATGCAAAACCATGCTCAGGTCACCCAAGATACGAGAACACATTAACATGAATGATGAAGTTTTATTATTGGTTGAATCTAAAAAAGGACGTGGAAAAATTTATGGCTAGATGTTTGGACTATCAATAGGTAAAGGAAGAATGTAAACATATAGGTGTATTATTACAGCCGATTCAAATTCCAGAGTGGAAGTGGGAGGTAATTTCCATGGATTTCATTACAGTTTTTTAAAGGACATCTAGACAACATGATTCCATCATGCTTTTGGTGGACATGTTGACTAAGGTAGCCACGTCAGGGGCTTCATTCTAGGAGCAATACCATAGCATGTGGGTTCATATTGGGGGATATAAAATGAGGAAAAAATGACATAATATATTGGGGGATATATATGGGATAAAGGGTTTTTACATTGGCAGGTATAAAAAATGGAGCTCAAAGTTAATGAAAAAATATAAAGGGGTATAAGAAATGTTAATAAGAAAATCGATACCTACAATATATTGTGAAAGTAGGGGCTTTTTAAATTGAGAAGGTGTATTGGGTTTATATTGGTAGGGGGTTATATAATGTATTTTTAGTGGTATTTTCCAATATGTACTCAAATTAAGGTTATTGTTTAATATTCTATGATCACATGTGATATGTTAGAGGTTTATTGAGTCAAGCCCCCGTGAAGGTAGCACACTTCTGATGCAGGAATTCTGCTAGAAAGCAGAACCCGCATATAAAAATGCAACTGCTCACTAAACTCTGAAAATACTCAAAATTTCTACAATCAAATCATGAAAAACATTCAGCTCAACTTTACATGAAGGCCAAAAAAAGCCATACAAATCAACTCCCTTAACTATATTAAAATTCTGTGGCCAAATATTACATTGGGCGGCCTCTTGGCTCTTTGCCCTTTAAAACACTCCTCACTCACTCCCTTCTTAACTATCTCAGCTCTTCAACTATTCAAGTGTGTTCTCCTCACAAAAACCACTCATATTTATACATAAATAATGAATTTAATTCACTCCAAAAATCTTTCCACCTAATCCTCAACTAAATCTAATTTAAATTCATTTTAGGTGTGGACTCAACAAAGTCCCGTACATAGCATTCCTACTCCTAATTTTGCTACCTAATTCTATTTTCTCTCATATCCTTTTAATTAATAAAAGAATATTTACAAAATCCTCACTTTTCTAATTTATCTCCTATTTTTTTTTTAAATAACAAATTAATTAATAAAACAATTAAAATGTCACACCCCCCTTTATTACATATTTAAAAATGAAAATTGGCCTTGATGCTCCTGCATCAACTTCATTCTAATGAAGAGTACATATTCGGCTAATGATGTGGCACAATTTTTCATCATAGATGTGACCATATTGCATGGTGTTCCGAAGAAAATTGTGTCAGACAGGGATGCTAAGTTCACTTTTATGTTTTGGAAGGAGTTGTTTGTAGGTTTGGGGACAAAGTTGGAATTCAGCGCAACTTATCAACCGCATAAATATGGACAGATAGAGAGCCTCAACAAGATATTGGAGGACATGTTGAGGATGTATGTGATGCATATGTAGAGGATATTGGAGGATTACCTTTTTTTGGTTGAGTTTTATTACAACAATGGTTACCAGGATTCACTGAGGATGAGTCAGTTTGAGGCATTGTACAGGAAAAATTGTAATAACACCATTAGTTGGAGTGATCCGGTGAACAAGGTATTGATTGGACCAGACATGTTGGTAGAAATGGAATAGGAAATCCAATTAATAAAGAATAATCTAAAGCCAGCACCGAGCAGGTAGAAAATCTATGCAAATTGGATTAGGTTTTTTAAGGATTTTGAGGGTAGGGAAAAAGTGTACTTGTGCATCAATCCCAACAAGATCTCCTTACAGATTAGATCATGTGCCAACTTGGAACCTCGGTTTTGAGGAAATTTCAATATTCTTGAAAGGATCATACTAGTAGCCTATCGACTTGCACTTCCTCTGACAGTGAAATTCCATGATGCTTTCCATGTGTCATTACTTAAGAAGTATGTTAAAGATTTTTATCCTATGATTGACTAGTCTGTATTGCAAGTGGAGCCTGAAGAAGAATTATAGATGGAATCACAGTGTATTTCGCAAACAAAGATGCTCATGCTCCAAAACCGAGCAATCGAGCAGGTTAAAGTGCAGTGGAAGCACTTTGGGCCGCATGAAGCTACATGGGAGATGGTGGATCAAATGTGGGTTATGTATCCTTCTCTATTCGCTGTTTGAGTGAATGTCCTTGATATATTATTTGGTGTGGTTTTTTGGTACATGTGCATATGTATATGGATGTAAATAACCCCATGAGTTGTGCTATAAAGATCCAATAAGTGGTATGGGTGTCATGTCATTATGGTTGTCATGTTTTTATGTTGTCATGTCGGTTTGCTTCTCAGCAGATTGATCATTGTAAATACTGCAACAAGCTAAGTTATAAAGCTCCATTGGCAATATGTCTTTCTATCAGCAGTCTTGTTGGTTATAATTGGCATTGAACACCGAGGAAGGTGTTTCCCCAAGGGGGAGGGTTCTGTAACAACCCTGGTGAAAATTCCATGTAATAAAAGTTAATAAATGAAAAATAAAAATCACAGTTATGGGACACTTGTTCCAAGTTGAATGTTTGGAAAAAAATCCTAGTGTGGGTGTTCATTTGGTTAATTGTGGCTATGAAAATTGGCAAAGTGAATGGAAAATGCATTGGAAAGGCAAAGTGGCATTTATTTATGAAAATAATGGAAATTGGGACAAAAATAAGGTGAAAGTTCATAGGTTGCATGTGACAACGAAAATGAAGGAAAATAATGGAAAATTCAAGAAAATAGATGCCTCATTAATAAAAAAATTTCTAAGCATCACTTGGTACCTTTTCTCAGTGTTACCTTTCATGAGTTCAGTTGTTGGAGCACTCTCTCTATTCTCTCTCTCTCACACACTCTTGGACACTTAGAGTTATATTCAAGAAATTCAACATTAGATCAAGAAATGAAAAGAAGGAAAGAGGAAGAAAATATCAAGAAAGGAAGAGTAGGATCAATAGGGTACAATGAGATTATTGGAATGTATCAAGTTACATGTATCATTTCCATGCTATATTTTGCATGCATGGTTATGAATGTGTGTTTTTTCTCTTGTTGTCATCGACATGGGTTTTTCCAGGCATGATAGTGCTTTTCAGACTATCCTTGACATTTCCAGATAGCCATGGTGTGATGGGGTTGTCGTGTTTTGGTTGAGATTGATTTGAAACTTAGTGAAGTGGATGGTGTGATGGGGTTGTCGTGTTTTGGTTGAGATTGATTTGAAACTTAGTGAGGTGATCTTTGAATGAATGAACACATGGCCTAGTGATCCTTGAACCAGATTGTAGATTGTAGTAAAGACACTAGACTAGTAACCCTTGAACAATATTGTAAGTTGTGGTAAAGCCATTGGCCTTAGTAACCCCTAAACCATAATGTGGGTTGTGGTAAAGCCAAAAAAGTGTGCTTCGGTGCGCCTAGTAATCGTCAACCAGTGAGTGGTGGGATATATGGTAAATCATAGAGGTGTGTGCCCTCGGTCAGGCTTAGCGGTCTGGTGGGGATTGTGGTAAATCCTAGTGGGTGGAGTCTCAATCAGGCCTAGGAATCCTAAACCAGTGAATGGAAATACATACAGTAAATCTTGAAGACCGAAGTATTCATTAGAACTATGCATCCTCAACCGTTTAATGGAGGGATTTACAGTAAAGCCTAGAGACTAGGAGACAGGAAAATTCCTTGGGGTGTAGGTGGAGAAATCCGGTGGCATACATGCTTTTTTAGTGCCTAGTAATCCCATGGGGATTGCGGTAAATATTTTTTCTATTGATGAGGGTGACTTTGTTTAGCCTTGGGAAACCATGGTTGATTTTGGTTATGAGTCCCACATTCATGCTTGGATTCTGACATGGGGGTGATTGGTTGAAAGAAATATTTTGTTCAGCCAATCTATGGTCGGGTGGTACATGGTTTTAGGATCCTATAATATAGTGATCAAGGTAATGTGTGTCTAGCTATTGATCCCAAGGGATGTTGTAACATTTTTTTTACTTTAGTATTTTTTTTCCTTTTAAAGAAAAAATAAGAAAAATAAGAAGAATAAAAATTGAAAATAAAATAAAAGGATATAAAAGAAAATATGTGAAAATAAATAAATAAATAAAAGCCCCAAATAGAGTGCGCTAGTTAAAATTTTGCATAAAGTTTTAATTATGTTAATCCTTGAATTTATTCGAGGATTATTTTTTAAGTTGAAAATGATGCAAGATTATATGTTTTGTCGTGTTTGATAAAGAGCTTGTATGAAACAACGGATAAGATCATCCCCACCCAGATCAATGGCGGAGGACGAGTCCCCCCACCCATCCCCCCTGCGCTTTCAAAAGCTAATGGAGGGGGGGGGGGGAGGGTCCAAAAAGTGGCTTTGTTGAAGACCGTCGAACCATACGTGGCGGCTCCACAATGAGTTTGTGCCACGCCCCCCCCCCCCTTCATCCTCTGTTACCTCCTAACACCTACCCCACCCCCCTAAAAACTGCCTTCCCACTCCAATCACACTCTGCCACCTATCATTACTTCATTTTTCCCCACCATATAACCATTTTACATTGAATTCTCCAAGCCATCATTTATATGGCCGTTGACCATTAATGACTCCCATCAACGTCTAAATTCCTTAATGAAACACGCCAAAATGGTAATTTTCCAATTAACCATTCACCTTCTCTTTTAAAAAACATGCATCGTGCTGCATTCATCCCTTTCACCATTTTTTCCTTCACAATGCAGGTTAACCCCTGAAGTTTTTTCAAGCATCCCAGCTTTCACCTACAACAACGTTCTCCTACACCAATGATCATCATAGTTTGGTAGCTCAATTTCTCTAGTTTTCAATTTGAAATCAAAGAGGACGTCCCACAAAGGAAAATCCAATATGTTTGCGGAAATCCCTACATTTCCCCTTGTTATAAAACTTGATTAACTTCCCATGGTCGACACTCAGTATAAAATATCAGAGACCTAGTGTGAGTTCGACTTATATGAACTTCACAACTCAGCAAACAAAAAATTCCTAGATATCAGTGATGATTTGAGTATTTGGGAATCATTTTTCCCCAAATTCATGTTTTCTAGATTGTGTACCATGGTTTAATCTCAGATATCTCTCTCGGCAGAGGGTTGTAATTGCCCAAAATAATGAAACTTTATTTGCAATTACACCTAAATCTATTTTACAAGCACTGCATATTGATCCTCAAACTCCCTTATATCCATTTTCCACTGATTCACTCATGGAGTTTTATCAAAAGCTCACTTTCCCCCAACAATCCCATATTTTTTAGTCCTTTTTTCCTAAGAATTTCGAGTTACGTAGAACTAGTCCCCCATACTCTGCTTCCATCTTTCATGAAATGTCAAGACCAATTATTTCTATGGTTACTTTATTATTAGGTTATCTTACAGATCAATGCGTAGATGCAGTAGTCTTAGGATTTTTATCAGTGTTCTCAATTGGTAAGAAGTCCTCAATCATTTTCAATTATAGTCACTTTCTGTAAGATATTATTCATGATCATTTTTTGAATTTTTCTACTGAAGGTGCTTTCAAACACCAGCCGGTTCTAGTATATTTGTTGTTATTTTATCAAGAAAAGAGATTCAACTTTAATTTACATAATCTAGATGCACAGGGTAAGTTGCATTCATTCATTAATTGGACTTCCTTGGTTAAAAATAGTTCAGAAGAACACTAATTCAACAATTTTGTAGATCATTTTTTGTATGTATCCTTATGTCTTCTCAACAGTGATATTATGTTGAGGCTTCGCCAGAAATCAAGACAGTTATACATCTTACAGAGCAAGCCAAGGTTGGAGATTGGTATCTTTACCATAACTATAAATAAATTAGGATATATGGATGTGAACTCCCTCCTTACAGGTTACCATTTTTTGTCCCATTAAGAATATTTGCCTTAGAATACATCTCGTAGATGATAAATATGGATGAATTACATTTTGTATCAAGAAAGTGAAAGGCACAATTTAAAGCGAAGACACTGATTGGCCCCTTAATCATCAGCACTAGAGTAGAAACAAAGGAGGCATATGATTTTCTGAAGCAAATGAAATTAAATTTGAGTTTCACATGGTCTTATGATCCTTTAGGGGTGATTTCAAAATTAAGAGTTGAGAAGAAAGCCACACCTTATGCACATACACCTAGACCAGAGATAGAGCAATATGCTAATCAAGAGGATAAGAAAAAGAATACACTACAGGAAGCCGAAGAACAAAATTTTAGTCATACATCTCTACAAACTCCTATTTCGAAGGATAAAGAAACTAACAGGATAAGGGAAAGTATGTCTCCTACATATTCAAGATCTAAAGTTGCAGAGTTTCATTCTTTTAAGAGAATAAATAAGACAAATACTCAGGAGGAATAATCACAAGAAAAGGTCTCACATGAGAAAAATATTATTTCTCTAACAGGTTTTTCCATTACTTCATTTTCATATCTTGAGAGACAATAGAATATCCCATGTTGTTTACATCTTAGGTTGCAACACAACAAAATATTTTTTACAGGTACAGAGAGATTAAGAAGAAGAATGTAGTATTGAAGGCCACAACTTATTCAGAATTTTGGAATCATACTTCCACCACCTAGCACAAAGTGTTGTCTACACTTGACACAGAGAAGGAACAAGTCCAGTTAGCCTTCTTGGAACATGTTATCACTCCACTAGATCTCTGAAGGCTGAGAAGGAGACTAGTATAGGTAACCACAGACAACTTTGACCTAGTAGCTAGACCTACTAGGCTGGAGAGGGATATCTTCATGATATCACAACCAAATTTACTGGATAATGAATATTTTAGGCTAGGTATAATAGGCTCTAGGGCTTCATTGATTTGGATTTGGTGCTAGATGGTAAATTAGGTCTAGGAAAGACTAGGTCAGGGCACTGAAAATCAAACTTGCAGAGATGTGATGGGGCAAGGTAGGCACACACTTTAGCACTTTAGGGTATCTTGGTGGGTGTGATAAACTGATAGGGTTTTCAAAAATAGCATGGAAATCATGAATTATTTTACATCAAAATAAAGTGAAACATAATTGTGATAATTTCTCCAAAATAGAGCATCAAAATAATGAATTTTGCTCATCAAATTAGAAATGAATCAAATTAAGATATGGACATGAATATGGAAGGAATAATACAATCAAGCATATGAAAACATAAGAGGCAGTACTGCTAAAAAAATACCACATGAATCCCACCATAATAGTTGCAACCATGTCTATTAGTTCATGCCAAAAATGACTGAATACACTAGTGTTCAAAGGTCAATTCTACAACATCCAACGCTTGCAATGATAAATAAATTGAAAGATATAGACGAAAAAATACTTCTCCCACTCTCAAGGGTCGAATCCATGACTTGTGGAGTTGTTTCCCAAAGTCCTCAAATAGAATACCAATGACTATGGAGGTCGACAAATTCATCCCTATCTTTGGTGAAACTGATTCACTTGACCCAAAAATACAATTTTACTTGAAGTATCTACCTCTAGTAACTATAAAATACATAATTACATTTTATTTTTTACATTTACATCAGTAACTCCATGGAATTCATTAACCAACTAAGAAAAGTTCAAATTTCTGAATAAAACAGGAAACTGAAAAAAGCGCAGTGTGTGTGCAAAAAGTGCAGTGTGCCCCTGAGAAAACCACAGCGTGAGTTTCCAGTTGACTTTTTACTGCCTTTATAAAGTCCAAATTGAGCCCAAGAAATCTCATTGGAAAGATATTCCTGTCTAGTTAGCCAAAATGTCCTCAAGAACTGAAAATGATAGAGCTAAGCCCATCAAAAGTCAATTCTCCAAAGACTGGTAAAAAATCATAGCGTGTGGCTGAAAACACTAGAAGAAAGGTGTTTTTTAGGTGGTTTTTGAGCTTTTCCACCCGTCAAAAGCTCAGATTTTGGATTTCCAGTAGTCAAAATGTGATGTAGAGGCAATTATCTATCCAACCCCATTGATTTTTCTTCATTTGGAGGCTCCCAGAAAAGCGCAGCGTGGCCCACGCTGTGCTTTTTGCAGGCGGATTGTACAAAAAACTTATAAAATTTGACCAAAATGCCCAAAATTACAAAAAATTGTCCAAAAACTTTCAAAATTACTAAATGGGGTCCTGATGAAGTGTTTCATGCAACCAAGGAGGCATTAACAAGCAATTCAAGTTTACCCTTCCCCTTTTGGCTGATTAGGGTTTCCTTGAGCTTATCCTACAATTGCTTAACCTTGACATTACAAATATTGTTTCTTGTATGGTAGTGGTTAGCCATGTGCCTCAACATCTGATTGTCCTTGTTGGCTTTGTGAAGGATATTCTCTAGGTGTATGTTTACTCTTTCAAGCCAAACTTCCCTATCTTTATTAATTTCCATGGCAATCCTTTCCTCAAAGGTGAGTTCCTCTACAAGAGGTGCCTCGTGTTATTTTTCCTGATCCAATGCTCTTTTTAGGCCCCTTGTTCTTGGTATTTTCTTAGTGGTCTAAGCCTCATCCTCATCAGACTTATGAGGTCCAATCACTGTTTTTCCTTTGACATCTTGCCTCTTAGCTTTCAACAAGTCCATTTCCAAGAGTATTTACTTTTCCTTCAACTGTTTGTTCTCTTGCTCAAGGAAGGAGATAACAAACTTAGACCTTGCCAAATTGTCTTGTAGCTTTCCGATTTTGGCATCTTTTTATTTGATGACCAGGTTTAGGGTTTCCTGTTCATCTTGGAACTCCAAGTCAACCATCTCAATGTCATGGTGAAGGGCTTCTTTCTCTTGAACAATAGTCTCATGTTTCTTATGATATCCTTGCTTTGCTGATGTAGAAGGCAAGGCCGCTTCCACAATTTGTGGAAAAAACACTTGCCTATGTCCTCTCTGATAAGTTCTGACCTCTTTGCCTTTTTTTCTCTTCTTAACTGCAGCCCTGCTAGATGACCTAGTTTATTTTTGAGTAACTGATATTGATGGTGCAATAGGTCTAGCAGGTTGATTGGGTGGAGATGTGAATACCTTTTCCTTAATGAAAGTCTCCCATACAATGTTCAGCTATTTTAGGTGATGAAGGAAAATGATTTTGATGAGTGAATGATGGAAAAGGTTTTTCATTTGAATCTCATACTCTTTGTGTTGTACCTTGTAGGCCATCATGTTAATGCTCCTGTACAAATAATAAGGAACGTTGAGCAATTTCACCCTGGTGAAATGAATGAGTAACCTGATGTGGTAGTTGTATAGCCTGGAGAATCTTCCCTCACAATTAAAGTAATTCATGATGATTTTCATCATGGGAGAAAACCTATTAAGTAGCTGACCAAAAGGGAATATTTTCTTGATGTTGTCTTTATAGGGTTCTTTGAGGTAGGGTTCATACAACTAGGCATCCAAATCTTGATTTTTGAACCACTTTCAACCTACATTAGGTATCCATGTTGCTGCTACAATAATATCTAATGTCACCCCTGGAATGGTGACTTGGTATTTTTGTAGGTTTGTGATGAAGATCCTGGTCAAATTTGGATGGCTCTACACTCTTTGGACCATTTCACAAAACTAAAAAAAAACCTACATGTTGGAAGCATTTGACTGCTAGGGGTGATGACATAAATAGCCTAGTGTCTGATGGTTCAAGACTTAAGATTCTCCCTCCTTTGATGTTGGTCAATTTCTCTTCCTCCATGGTGTTTCTTTCTTCTTCCACAGTGTTTAATATGCTAGAAACCTAAGGGGAGAAGGGGAAGGAAAAGGGAATGAGATGATGGGGTTAGGGAATTGGGATAGGTGTGGGAAAATTTAGGGAAGGGTGTAAGGGAGTTAGGAACCTTAGGGAAGTGATGGGGAGTTAAAATGACAAGGGATATGGGCTAGGGAATTTAATTATAGGGATATAGTCTAGCTTCCTAGAAAAGTGTAGCATAGGGGTAGGGTTTTAGGGAATATGTTTTAGGAGTGGGGAATGAAGGGAGGGTTTTAGGGATTATGTTTTAGGAGTGGGGAATGAAGGGATGTGAGGGTTGTGGGGGATGGTTAAGAGTGTGAGGGAGGTAAAACGGTCTAGGAGAAAGAAAATTAACCTTGCAAACTTGAAAAATACGTTTTAGCCACTAAAAATAACATGGAGACAAATGGAAGATTTTCACCACAAAAGGAATGAAATAGATGCTAATAGGAGATGTTGAAGACCTGAACTTGAAAATATTTGATGAAACTTTTAGTTTCCCCTCATATCCCTTGAAAACGAGTTTTATGGATGTAGGAGTGAAAACGCTGCTTCACTAGACAAAGCGCAATGAGTAGAGGAAAGTGCAACATCTTTGAGAAAATTTCAGTGTCTTTGTAAAAAGAAAAATGTCCTGTGCCTTGAGGAAAAGCGCGGCAATGGACCAGAAACTCAATTTCTTGAAGGAAAAAATTTGAGTTTGGCAAGTTGGGAGCTCGATGATGAAGAGTGAGAATGAATGTCTTTTGGTCTTTTAGAGCCTTCTAAACTTGGATTAGAATCATTAAATAATCATGGACCCACATTTTCCTTTTAAATATCAACCTTTCATTTTCTTTTTTCTTTTAACCTTGAACTTAATCATTTGAACTTTGAGCTTTTGGTGGCTTTGGAACATTGAACTTCTTTTGGAAACTTGAACATCTACTGGTGGAACTTGAGCATTTGCAGCTACTTGGAACTCTAAAATACTTATTAGAAATTAAGAATATGAAATTACATTGAACATAGAATTACATTTTTCTTTGAAATCAAATTTATTGGTGAAATTACTTTATTGTCAGTCCTTCACTTGCTGGACTTTATGCATGGAATGATGATTTGATGACCTTGGAACCTTAAATACCTAATGGAGACTCTGGACTGAATGAAACCATGATAAAGATGACTGTAATGATGATGACAACTTATGAATGATGGTACACTCATCTGAGAGGTGAAATGAGCTAGCAATTAGTAAAATTTTGGAAGGAGTAAAATCAGAACTAGATCTACGTTCCAATGACCAAATTTTTGCATGATGACCTGATGGAATGAATTTTTTTTTAACTATGGGACCCTAATAAGACATGATAAGATTCCATTTGATCACTGGTGGCATGGTGCAAAAACTGACACTAACAGAACCTACAGTTACGGTCCCTCATAGTGCATAAGATTACAAAAAATTTGTCTTTGCTTTTGACACCAATAATATCCATGCAATTGATCATATTGACTTGCATAAATAGGTTGGTGAGATGATATATTCAACATTAACAAGTTAAGCCATGGAATATTCTAAATTTTAAGCCTCTCTTAGCAACATTCATTCAGAGATGAAGATTGTAAGAATGTCATCCTTAGCCAAAGATACCAGAGCTAAAGCTCTTGAAGATATGGTAATTAAGCTAAGATATGATCCTAGTGATATTAAAGCAGTTGAGGAGATGATAAAAAACAAAAATGTTGATATCCAAGCTCTAAGAAAACAATTCAAGCTTTCAACCACAGAGCACCCACAGGCTAAATAAGTTACGAAGTTGGAAGTAGAGAAATATAATTTGTTCAAATTGATAGTTTAACGAAACATTAAAATTTAGAAGATGGAGAGAGATATGGAGTCACTTTTAAAGGAAAAGGAACAATTAGCACTGATAGGTACATCAACGTAGCAAACAACAACAACAACTTCAACAAAAAGAATAGAAACAAACACTGTAGACTCCTCTAAAAAATTAGTGAAAGCTCTGGGAGATTTATGATTGACCAAAAAGGAAAATGAAATATTGTTAAAAACATTAGAAAGGTTGGAAGAAAATTAAATCAAAGTTGACAATGGATATTTAGCATACGTGCAAAAAACTTTGAAGCTTACTCAACATCTTGAAAAGTATGTAAATCAATCAATAATAATACAAATTTTTTGTAGAAGCAAAGCAAAACATATGGTATAATATTAATATCAATATCACATATCTATGGTCATCCATTTAAATTATATTTGAGCAAGAAGAGTTGGTGCAGAATGTCAAGGCAACAGTTGAAAAAATGAAAGTTGAGATTGAACACATGCCATCAGAAGCACACATGATCATCAAGGTACTAAATTCAAAAACCAAAGATGATCTCGAAGAACTACAAATTCAGGACAAAACATACAAATTCGTGGAGGTAAAAAGATTTTTAACAAAGAAAAATGTTATGGTACAACTAGAAAACAAGTGCAAAGAGTTAGAGCTAAAGGTAAAAATATTCAACTGGAAATTCAGTTTATTACATGAGAAAGGGATTCTGCCTTTAAGAACTTGTAAAGGCAAATTGATTCCATTAGAAACTTACCAAGACCAATTGTGCAACATAGCTAC
The DNA here is from genome assembly GCA_034641835.2 of Pinus albicaulis. NCBI lineage: Eukaryota > Viridiplantae > Streptophyta > Pinopsida > Pinales > Pinaceae > Pinus > Pinus albicaulis. The sequence goes on along the minus strand of CM076579.1, from coordinate 388,151,884 downwards.
ATATAAATCTAAATTTTCCAAAGAGAGAGGAACTATAAGTGGAAAGGATTTTATTGAAGGTTTACAATATGACTTGTTTATTTAACATGAAGTCCATCACTTGTTTCTCAATAAACCAACTTTTCAAACATATAAAGAAGTGGATGAAATATTTATAAGTGTGGTGAATTTCTCTATTTTAAGTGAAAGAAGATGGGATAAACTACTAAATCTCATCGAGTAAATAAAATAGAATTCTAGTGATCAGTGACAAAAAGAAAAGGGGAAGATAATCCTACATGTTAGGAGAAATTAACAGAGGAGAAAGATTATGGCTACAGTCATCAATAGTAATCCTCAAAATATGAACATAATATCCAAATCAGTCCAGAATTTCTTCTCTTAGATCTATTTTTGAAATATCTACATCATTCTGGTAGATATTATTTTTGTAATAAATTTTATTTCAAGTTCGAATCATTTTGAGATAGACTCTATAAATATCTTGTAAAAGGAAGTAGAAATGGTTGATTATGTAAAATGATAAGATCTTTCTTTTGATTGTAAGTTAGGGAATTTATTTTAAAGTAATCAATTCATAAATAAAAAGGCATTATTATTTTAGGATTCTTGTGTCAAATAAATGGCGGTGTTCTCTCTTTGTCGAATTGTTATTCTTTCTAGTTTTCACATGGACTATCTTTCTTGATTTTTTACAAGAAGATGATGAACATAATTTACTCTAAGTACTTTTCTTAGGATTGTTAAGAAAATATAAATGTTTCCTTTTTTATATTAAATATGGAATTCATCTTTGTATGTTCTATATTTAATTAATCATCACTCTTATTCATCTCATCCAAACCATAATAGTTTTGTAAGATCTAGAGTTTGGCTACCTCGCCCTATTTCAGCTAAACAGTTTATTTGTAATTTATTACTAAATGTTTTTATGACTCCATACCCAATAGACATTTCCTTCATCCTACAACCACAACTTTAAAAAATTTATCTTTCATCTTTATATCTAGCCTAAAATTTAGTAACAATGATTGAGAATTTCATATAGAGAGAGCTCTACATAAAGCTGGAAGGGCTAGATCCCAAATTTAAATTGGTCTGTGGTTACCTTTGTAGTTTCCTCTTCAGCCCAGAAAAATTACGGAGTGCTAACATGTGGAAGTCTCAAAAATGGTCGAATTTTTCATTCCTTAATAAGAGTTTCTCTCCTTGGTACTTTTTGTAAAAATTTACTTGTTCATATGGGGAATTTATGGTTTTTGTATCCTTGTTAATTTTGTTGGTTATAGGTTGGTTATGAGTATGTTTTATGATAGTTATGATTTATGGCTCTCATCGTGTTTTGGTTGATAAAAGAAGGAACAATGGATATATGACCTAACAGATGATAATGAAACTAATGTGATAAGACATCTATTCTTCTTAGCTATTCTCAGATAATTATGAGACCCTTATGCTCAGATATGTTGTTATGACCTGTAGAATGCATATCTATGACATGTTTGATGAAATTCCTGTCATGGCTAGTAGGGGTCCAGTTAATTCATTGATCAAGTGTTTGCATTAGTACCTTTGTTTCAGTGTTATTTATGATTCCTGATGTTTTCTCGAAGTTTTGGGTAGTGGCCTGAGTCCTGGTCCTGAAAAAGTGGCACAAAATATAGAGTTGTTGGCACAAAATTAGCTGAAAATGTCCACAGTCGTTGGCTTTCCCTTGATGTGGGAGAAACTAGAACCCTAATTAGTACGCAGAGCTTGTTAAGGGAGCGATTGGGGTGTTGGATAAGTGAAAATATAAGTTTCCTCAGGGGTTGGTTGCCTATAAAATTTGGTTGGCTTCCTGAGGTTCTGTAGCATGTGTGGAAGGTCAATTTGTTTTTTCTTTATCGGTTCCACTTCCTTAACTGTACATGGGGAGTTGAATCTCATCACATTATCCTATCGTTACATGTTTACCCTTATGCACCAATTAGCTTGGGCAAATGTGGGAGGAGGGTGTTACAGGAAGAGAAGGACACAAGCCCTCTTGATGATTCTCTGATAAAATTAACGATTTATTGTACATATATGCATTAATGACCCGCAGGTACTATGATTACAACATGTTTTTACAAATCATTATCATATGTATTCGACAATTTTGAGCAGGGATTGAGTTAAGAATAATGCATGAAGGATATTATTGGAAGCTTTATAAGTTTTTGGAAGTTTTGTGTAGTTGTCCTGTAGGCTAGCACCGGAAATTCAGAACATGGCTTTTTCCCGCACTTTCAGATCCCATAATTTTCGGCTATAGCAGCATGTAGTGTGAGTTTTGCATGCGGATTAATCCTTCTAGCCACATGCACAAGTCTACATGCATGCGACTAGGTTGTGAAGTGAGTGAAATGGATAGTTCTAGTTGATGAAAATATGATTAGTGGATGTTGTTTTACATCTTTATGATCATATTTTTTTGAAGGTTGTAAACAATTTTCAAGATAGTAGATTCCACTTCCATAATTCGAACTTGGATGCTGGGCCTTGCATAGTAACTCTCAATTCATATTTACCCTGGGGAAATTGTAAAAGCGAGTAAATGGTGGGGTTATAATGGATCAAATTTGCACCGATCCATGCAAGGATATCTCTTCCTCAAATCAAGGGGTGGGTTGCTTCTTAGGACAATAAATAACCACATAATAATTTGTTTTGTGATATCTAAATCTTAAACTTTCTCTTTACTAACACCAATGTAATAGGGTTCTCTTTTCCTACCTCTATATTTAGTGAAATTTGTTAATTGAACATGGGCATAGTTATTATAGGTAATAATGTTGTTAAGAGATGTGGCTAATGAGAGTCATGATGATTCCCTTGCGTGTCTAGGATCTTCAATCAATATTTTTAAATAATTCAAATCTTTTATAATTTATGTTTGTTAGTCGAGATATGACTGAAAGTTAATGTCTTCTTGTGGCTATATTCCAGGGTTGGTTTTTTGAACTCAGTGAACCTATCAACCCTTGAAACTCTGCTTAAATTATTCATCTGTTTAGTTTGAGCTGGAAATCACTTGTTACATGGAATAATCTTGATAGGGTAAAACAATGAGACATTACGATCGTAGGTTTCCTTTTTTTTTGGCTAGAGAAACACACATGCATTATTTTTTAAATTATGTTTATAACATGTGAACACTTTTATAAAAATAATACATGCACATTTCTTGGAGGCATCAAAATATAGGCATGAAATTTTTGCAAGGGCTAAACCTAAAATAATAAGAATCAGCTTGCATTTTTTATAAAGCATGCATGTCCCTAAAAATTTAAGTAAAGCACTCCCAATGCACCAAAATTGGTAGGATCTATATGTGATCACGATCTAATCAACACCAAGACAGACACATTGATGAAGATCAATTTGATAATCATGTCTAGGAGGAAGATCATGTTGAAGAAACAATTATTTCCCATGTAAATAAAAATGAGGTGATTTGTTTTCCTTTTAAATTTCTTGAGCTACATGATACGTCTCTTGAAAACTATGAAGTGGAGGATCATATGGAAGAATATTTAAAAATTAAGGATATTAATGAGTTGTTGTTATATTGATGGAAACTATGTTTATGATACTAATGATGATACTAGAGAAATGTTGGGAAGTCATCTTTTACAAAATGTTTGGTAAAGCTCTCATAAGAATTTCCATCCCTATATGTGTAGTGATGATTTCAAATAAAATGAGGGAAGTAGGATAATATTAAAGGAAATTAAATAAACATAAATAAAACATCAGAGACAAATTTTGGCGGAAAAAGCTTATGAAGCCTCAATGTATTGTGTCTCACTCACACAAAAAGTAATGAGAATGATACAATATTAATACATCAAGAGTACATATCAAGATATTTTTTCTATCTTGGACACTCAATCACTTTGGTTGAGTAAATATCTCAACCATACAATAATCTAGGAGCCTAACTAGTTGGAGAGAATCTCTGAAACAACTAGACCTAAACAAACTCCCAAGTTTGAGGGACAATCACATTCTGGAATAGATAAGTAGGAATTAATCAGAGATTTACAATTTTGATTATTTGGACTTATTAATTAAGTTTATGTTAGAGTGAGGCTAAAATTCCCTCCCTCAATCATAAGTCCAAAGTAAGAACTTGGAACCATCTCCATGTCCTCATGATGAAACTACTGAGTTGATATTCAATGAAAAAATTCCTAAAAAACCGCCAAAAATGGATGTTGAAAACTCCATTCTGAAGAGAACAAACCAAGAAAAATGAATCAGCTGCAATTCTAATACATCCCTAAAATTTTTCTTGAAAACCCCATCAAATTCCAAGCCACAATGCAAACGTATCCATCTATCCTTTTCTTGGTCCAATGACCATCCAAGTGAACAAAAGAATGTCCACAAATCCTCCCAATCAACATCCCAATCGCTTGTTCACTGACAAATATTTCTTGACACCCATTGGCATATTTGTTGAAGTTGAGATTCCCAATCACTTTCCCACTGGAAAATTTGACGATGCCCACTAGCTGCTTTGAGGATGTCCACTAGATGATTTGATGATGCTCATTGACTTATTTGATGATGTCCACTGACATATTTTTTTATTTGTCAAAACTTTTATTTTGACAACCATCTTGAATTCCATTATCATTTCCCCCCTTTGTTAGTTGAAAGGAGATACAATCATCTACATTTTAATTTTGAACTCCCCCCTTAAGGTGTAGGAGAGTTTCTATTTTTAATTCTTCAAGAAAAACTATATTTACCTCTATCGGGAGTAGATTGTAAGACTTATCCAGTTTCTTCATTTCTAAATTCCATCTCTACGGGTTTATCCAGCCATAATTAACTAACACTTTAGTCTTCTTTTGCATTCGACGTTTCTATGATACATGATTTTTCTTGTCACAATGGTGACAAGGATAGAGGTCGAAACATTTATTCTCAATATGACATTTTTCTCTTACAATGGTTGCACTTAACAAGATTTTGAGCATTTTCTAGAAAACCTGCACTTACCAACTAAACTTGTTTTGAGAAATATGGATCATAAAAAGTGTTTTTTGTTGTATCCCAAGCCATGTCAATCTTTGTTGAACAAAATTTCTTCCCAAGAGTTGACAACCTTCTTGGAAATACCATTTTGTTGTTTTTCTTCACACTTGTTGTTGTTGATGATATTCTATGTTGGATTCATTAAGTTGTCTATATAGCATTAAGAATTAATCATCTCTATTAACAATTTATTTGTATCACATGTTGCATCAAACTTTTCAATTAGAATTTCAATACTACTAGTTGCATCATTTAGTAGCACAACTTGCTGATGAGATCATTTGTGTCACAACTTTCATCAATCTGGTGGATTAGATCATTTGTGTCAGAACTTTCATAAACTTGGTGGATTAGATCATGTGTGCGACAAATTTTATCAACATGTTGAATGAGGTCATATGTTTTACAACTTGCATTTATTTTTTGGTTGAGGTATTCTGAGTCACACATTGCATCTATCTTTTTTGTACATTGTGCATCAAGTAGATCTTGTTTTTCACTCAATTTTGTCTGGAGTGCATTAATGAGTTGTTCTTTCATATCTAGTTCATTTTGAATATCTTTTGTTGCTTCTAATTTGATAGTCATTTGATTACTTATGTCTTGATTTTGCTTTAATTTTCATTCAAGTACTTCCATTTTGTTGTGCAATTCATGATTGCACTCTTGCAATTCTTTGATTTTTAGCGTGGCATTTTAAAGACATTTTCCTCCTTTACCCATTTCGTCCTTAACACGCTCGCTTGTACTCACATGCTTGATTATCATGCTCACTTGCTTTTACACTCTCTTGATTTTGCTTCAATAGGATAAGGGTGTTGTATACTACCAAAAATGCACCCAAGATAAGTTTTACAAGGATTTAATGACTTGACTTACTTGAAAAATGACAATGATTGAATCACTTGACTTAATTTACCCCCTATCAATTTGAGTTAATGATTCAAGGTTTTCGTTTCGAGTTGAACTGAGAATGCACCCCAAAAAATGCCCCACAAAGTTCAATTACAATATTTGAATTTTAAAATTTGCTTATCACTTCAAATATTACAAAAAATATACTCCTTATTTCTCAAAAAAAAAAAAAAAATACTTTATGCAGAAACAAACCTCCTACTACATATTGAAGGCCCCAATTACAAAATTACAACAACAGTCGGACATAAGATGTGATGTTGAACTGCTACTTCTTGTTGTGGGAAACTGGAGTCCTTACCATTTCCCTGTAAAATTTCAAGTGGGACTCACATGGGTGAGGACTTCCTTCGACACTACTAAGTGGGATACCAGAATTCTGCTAAAATTTTTGGTGTGTGACTTGCAAATGTTGTCACCACTCTACCACTCAAGCCACTGTTTTGTAAAGTAATTATTTTGAGATGACAATCTCAACTAATTTTTTTAGATAAAAAACAGTTTGATTCAATAAAATTAAATAGATGGTGTTGTTACCATCTATGATCCACAGACAGGGATAATGAATATAACAATAACATTCTCGACAACACCATTATAAATTTTGATGGGAATGAATTACATTTGCTTCGAACAAGGGGAATTCAGAGTGAACTCTGGTAGAAAAAACTTTTATCATAAATAAGAGGAACTTACTTGTCGGAAGTAGTTGCGCAACAAGGCTAGATGAAGACGAAGACAATTGAATCACTTAATGCGTAAATACAGATTTCAAGCTTACCTTTCGAACTGCCAGAGGGGCGTTCGAGCTTCAGAGTTCACTCTAGATTTTCTTCGAATCCGACTTCATCCAGGGCTTGTGAGAGTGGAATTCGTGTGGTTCCAACCACCGGTTTGGTGAAATGCCTAGAGTGGATAGTTCTGCATAAGACCTTTCTCGATAGACGAGGATGGCTCGATTTACAAAATCCAGTGTTGATGTTTCGAGGCTGGCCATGGCTTTAGAAGATTAACATTGAATGGGTATTGCTCTGCAAATTATGTTTTGATGGTGGCAAATTCAGTCCCATGATTGGATATTTCATCTACATGATGTTGACGATGATGCAGGTATCGCTATCACTTATTTTTCAATATCACTAACTCTTTAACTTGTGATGTGCCCAGTGAACTCGCCTTTGCATATATATATATATATAAAGAACAATGTTTACGCCATCACAATGGTAGTGCATACTTCTAGATTTAAGCCACGGTAGACAACTCCTAGACTTTGCACTTGCTGAAAAACGCATTGATCAGGCAACCAAGCTAATATTGTTTTACAAAATACAAAACTATGAAGCATTTCTTTCAGAAAACCTGGGCATAATTATAGTTTTTCTCACAAGGAGCTTATTACGCTATACCATTTGTTAGCAAAGGGTCCATTTCTACATTCCTCATTTCTAGATTTCCACGGGGCTGTTGAACTGTTGCTTCCTCCCGCACATGAAGCCAAACCATGGAGGCTAAGAAATTTTCTCTAGTTCCCGAACCTTGAGTTGAGCCTAAACACAATTCATATAACATTATGCAACGAGCCTTTAATCGAATGTGTTGACTTTTTGGAGACAAATATATTATCGCCGAATCCTAAAAGAGTCCATTCGAAGTTTGAAGAAATGGAGTTTTCCTTGCAAATGAAGACAAAAACTTGCTTGGTACTTGCGGTTGGAAATTAATTTCAACCACCACAATAAATAAAGTGGCAGCAATCATACTTCAGTTAATGTTTTGCAGGTTGCGGATTGAGTGTGCAGAGAAGGACAAGTTCTGAGCAAAAGACAATTACCCATTCCGCAACAGATTAAATAATTAAATTCAAATAAGAAATTAATGCATGGTTATTAAATGAGAATGGGCAAATATTTAATCATCAAGTTCTGTAATGTTTAGAAAATGATGTCCGCCCATATTTTGTATTAAATTTTGTGTGTCGTGAATTAAATGTCTTAGAGAGTGTTGTGTAATGTGGCGGATGTAAGTCTGAAAAGACAAGTGGAACGAATTTTGGTGGGTGCGTGAAAATAGCTCTTACTGTGTGTTACTATGCAACTCTTGTGAATGTAAATCCAAGTAATAAGTCTTGTTTTACTTGTGAAGGAGCCGCAATCATGTGTTGAAGTTTTAATATATAGTTTGGTTAGTTGCGATATAGTTCTAGAATTTTCACGTATGTGTTTTACCGCAATACTCTGTTTTACTTTGTTTCACCGTGAGTAAAATTAGTTGATTATATTTGCTCCTCTCTATAGTTGCGATTTTGATATCCACCACTCTGTATTGAAATGAAGATTCATTTGAATTGATTTACGCAACTGTCTCGTATGGATTAAGTGAATTCCGCAACTCTGTGTAAACTTCAGTAAATGTGTTGTCTTAGTTAAAGTAATTTCCGTAACTCTGTGTGAACTCTGTTTGTTGAGGGAAAAGCATTTTGCCTCTGTGTCTTTGAAAATTCTAACATGCTATCAGAACAGGTTTAAAATCTCAGTAAAATATAGTGTTTGTAAATTCAAGTAAGAAGTCTTGTTTTACTTGTGAAGGAATCGCAACCACCATATTTTAATGTGTTTCATGTGTTGAAGTTTTAATATAAAGTTTGGTTAATTGCGATATAGTTCTAGAATTTTCACGTACAACACTCTGTTTTACTTTGTTTCATCGTGAGTAAAATTAGTTGATTGTATTTTCTTCTCTCTATAGTTGCGATTTTGATATATGCCACTCTGTATTGAAATGAAGATTCATTTGAATTGATTTCCGCAACTGTATGGTATGGATTAAGTGAATTCCGCAACTCTGTGTAAATTTCAGTAAATGTGTTGTCTTAGTTAAAGTAATTTCTGTAACTTTTTGTGAACTCCGTTTGTTGAGGGAAAATCATTTTGCCTCTGTGTCTTTGAAAATTCTAACATGCTATAGAGCAGGTTTAAAATATCAGTAAAATATAGTTCTGAAATTTTTTTTGGAACTTATTCTCCAGCAATGAGAAAGTTTTCACGCAGTAAGAAAAGTTTTACACAGTGAGAAAGTTGTTTACACAGTAAAAATGGCAACAACAAGCACAAGCTTGAATAATCCACAAATACCACAGTTTAATGGAAAAAAATATGACAATTGAGACATTACAATGAGAGCCCTATTTGTTTCACAAGATATATGGGAGCTAGTGGAACAAGGTTTCCAAGAACCAACGGATGCAGCAGCATCGGTTGTTTTGACAACAGCAGAAAAAGACTTGTTGAGAGATAACAAGAAGAAGGACAGCAAAGCCCTATTCTATCTCTTTCAAGGAGCGCATGAGAGTATATTCCCAATGATTGCGGCAGCAACAAGGTCTAAAGAGGCGTGGGATATTCTCAAGATAGCCTATCAAGGCATGGAGAAGGTGAAGAGAACAAAGCTACAAATGCTAAGGAGAGTCTTTGAAACTCTCTATATTGAAGAATCCGATAACATAGACTCATTCTTCACACATGTGATTGGGTTGATTACCTAGATAAGTTCTAATGGAGAGACACTTTAGGAAAGAAGAATAGTGGATAAAATATTGAGAAGTCTACCCTCAAGATTTGATGCCATAGTAGTGGCAATAGAAGAGACAAAGGATCTCTCACAATTTTCAATGAATGAGATTTGTGCATCCCTGATGTCTCATGAACATAGACTGAATATAATAGTGAACTCCTCATTGGAGCATGCATTCAAGACACAGATGTATTTTGGCAAAGGTAGAGGTCGAGGAAGACCAAACTACCGAGGAAGAGGAAGAAACCCACAGAGAGGTGGGAAAAACAACCCTGCAAGCACAAGTGGAAGGGGCAGCAATCAGAATCAAAGTGAAGACTCAATCCAACACCAAGCACAAGGACAAAGGTATGAAAAATCTCAAGTCCAAAGTCATTATTCTAAAAAGTATGGGCATTATGAAAATGATTGTAGAAAGAAACAAAATGACATGAATAATAGGCAAAATGAAAATTTTGCGAAATAAGATAAGAACCAGATTAATGTGCTTCTAACATGTAATGTGGCACAAGAAAAACAAGATAATGTATTGTTTTTAGACTCAAGTTGTAGTAACCACATGACTGGAAACATAGCAGTTTTTTCCAATCTTGATGAGAATGTGGAATCTGAAGTGACAACAGGGACTGATAGCAAAGTCTCTGTCATGGGAAAAGGAAGAGTGTCAATATTGACAAGGAAGGGAGAAAAGAAATTTTTAGCAGATGTATATTATGTACCTAACCTGAAATGTAACCTTCTAAGCATTGGCGAACTCGTGAATAAGAGCTACAATGTATTTTTTAAGAATTAGGTGTGTACTATCATGGACATACCTCCAAGTAAAAAGGTCATTGCAGAAGTGCACATGACAAAGAATAGGATGTTTCCTCTCAAGCTCAGAACAGACTTAAAGGAAGGAGATATGGTAGTAGTAGTCACACAAGAGGTCTTTCAAGAAGAAGTGAAAGACGAAAAATGGTTATGGCATTTGAGATTTGGTCATCTCAATTTTGGAGGTTTGAACCTCTTGCATAGAAAATGGATGATAAAAGGATTACCACTCATTGAGAAACCTGACAGCCTATGTGAAGGCTACATCTTGGGCAAACAACACAGAGAAGCATTCCCAACAGGGAAGAGTATAAGGGAAAAGGCACCCTTAGATATTGTCCACTCAGATTTGTGTGGACGAATGCAAACGCCATCTTTAGCTGGCGACCATTATGTTTTGACATTCATAGATGATTACACCAGAAATATATGGGTGTATTTTTTGAAACAAAAAAGTGAAGTGTTTGAATAGTTCTGCCACTTCAAAGCTCTTGTTGAGAAGCAGAGTGGGCACTACATCAAAGTGCTGGGGATTGACAAAGGTGGAGAATATATCTTCAAATATTTCCTACGTTTATGTAGGGAGAATGGCATACACAAGAAGTTTACCACAAGCTACACACCACAGCAAAACGGTATTGCAAAAAGGAAGAATAGGACCATCATGGACATGTTCAGAAGTATGTTGAAGGAAATTTTTTTTCCAAATGAGTATTTGGCTAAAGCTGTAAATTGTGCAGCGTATATTTTGAATAGATGCCCCACCAAAGCTGTTATGAACAGAGTTCCGGAAGAAGAATGGAGTGGAACAAAGAAGTTTGCCACTCACATGAAAGTATTTGGATGTGTGGCATATGCAAATGTCCCGGATCAACTAAGGAAGAAATTGGATAGTAAGGGGGAGAAGTGTATCTTTGTTGGATACAGTGATGATTCTAAAGCATACAAACTCTATAATCCATCCACCAAGAAAATTATAATCAGCGGAGATGTGTAGTTTATTGAAGAAGAAGTTGTTGAGATTTTGTGTATTTGGGGTAGCATCAGTTGTGCTCTAGGTCCCAAATTTTGAGGAAGGGCTAGAGTTCACTTGATCTACAAGACTCAAAAATGGATTTGGGAAATTTCATCTGCTTTAGGAGATATTAAATTAATTAATTATATTAATAAATTTCCTAAGTTAAAACTTAGAAAAATAAAATAATTAAAGTGAATTTAATTAAACATGTGATGAAATTGTCTTAAGTCACACGGATCAGGCTTTCTTTTAATCTTAGCCATTGATTAAATATTTAATCTTGGATGTTAATTTTTCAACGAGAAAAGTATAAAGGAAACGCTTGGAGTCAACTGTAAAGACACACAGAAGCAGAGCATTGAAGCTAAGCTGAGATTCTAGGACGGGGTTGCTAAGAATTCTTAGAAGTGTTTCATTTGTAGAGAGGGGAATTTAGACCAAAGGGATGATCTGATCCTGGGGTCTAGAATACATAAGAAGTAGAGAAGAGATCAGCAAGGAAAACACAGAGAAACGCATCAACAGCAACAAATGGCAGCAGTAGCAGCAAATGGAAGCAACAACAGCAGCAGATGGCAGCAACAACAACAGACGGCAGCAGCAGCAGCAACAATAGTGTCTTTTAGGGGAAGCGCTGGGGTTTCTAGGCATAGATCTGGCTGAGTTCTGTAAATCCTGGTTGAGGATGTGGATCAGCCAATATTTTTGGTCTTAGATCAGCCAAGAGCTGAAGATATAGAGTTTTCTCTGCAGGGTTTTTCAGATCTGGAACCCAGAGTTGTGTATTCAGAAATATTCTTAATAATAGAGCCCTTCAATAGCCAGTGATCGGTTTTCCTAGATTGGGTTTTTCCGGGGATAGTTTTTCTAGAAATAATTGTGGCACTTTGTCTATGTGTGCATGTGCTTATTCTAGATCTGAATTGTAAAAGTAGGAGAAGCTAAACTGGATTAACATAAATAATTTATGCATAAGAATTAAGATTTAGAAATTTCTACATGGTTTCGGAGCAATTGCAGATTTAGAAGGGTCACCAGCTGAAGCATCTGAAGGATCTAGATGCAAAAAGAAGTTGGAAAGGCAGCACAAAAGAAGATCTGAAGGGACATCGCAATTTTTAGGAGGAGATTCATGCAGAGGGAAGGGTGACGTTGTCCAACGCTGTGTCCTAACAAGCCAATGCAATTACTGCACAAAGGCAGCTCAGAAACAACGCTGGTTAGGTCTGAAGCCAGCTAGTGTGATTTAGATCTGAATCTGTCAAATCCAAAAAAAGTCTGCAGAAAAGTTGCAAAAATTTAGAAGAGCTAGTGGGGTTAAACTTCTGAAGTTTTCAGATTTTTAACCTTAACACAAGTGACAAATTTTGGGAAGAGATCAGCTCCTTAGAGAGTTTCTTGCCAAAGGAAACTTGCAGTTTGGTCAGGGGATCAAAGAAGAAGATGAATCATAGTTGATTTGGTAGATTTCCAAGCCGGAAATCAAGTTTCAGAGGGAGCAGAGGGTGCCCAGTTCGAAAAGGACCCTAGATCCAGATCTCTAGCATAGAGAAGAGGAGCTCTGACACATTCTGAGCAGATGGCTCCTCATGGATTGTGTGATCAGGATAGGCTAGAAGGCCTCTCAAAATTTTCGATATGGAAAGCTAGGATCTTGATTGTCCTTGAGGAATATGGTCTAAGAGACCATGCAGAGCAGACCCTAGCCACACGGATAGATGCGGATCTCCTACGGAAGAATAGAGAAGCTATGTAGCTGATAATGGACAGTATCAAGGACCATATTGTACCACACATAGCTGAGAAAAGGACAGCTAACAAAATGTGGAAGGCCTTGACTTCCCTGTATGAGGGAAAATCAGTCCAAAGAAAGATGATCATTAGGGGAATTTTGAGGTCTAAAATGGGCCTCCTAAGGAAATAATAAAATAATAGCTAAATCAATAAAATAATATTTATGAATTTGCAATTCACTTTTTGCACCACAATCCATATAACCATGGTTAAATTAAATTCAAAAGTTGTACCAAAATAAAATTAATAAAAAAATTGTATTGATGTGACTATAATTAAAAATGAGTGTTTCAAGAAAAAGTCATTATCATTGAACAACTTGCATTTGTGCTTTGTACTTAAATAACTTAAAATAAAATATAAATATAATTCATAAATTCTTAATTATATAATATGTTATTAATTAAAATTTATATTATTTAAATTGTATAATAACATGTAATTAATGTACTATATAAAAAGAATATAATAAATGTAATATATTATTTTATGTATGAATTTTATTCAAAAAGTGTGAAATGAAATTTATTATGAGTACTTTACTTTGACTTTAAAAGTAATTAAAGCACTACCATGGTTACCCATGAGTTCTTATCCACCATTGAGAATGCGACAAGTAAGTACCTTTAACTCAAGCAATGCCACCTCAACTATTAGGGATGATGTCATCCCCTAAAATATGATTGGTTCTCATAAAGTGAATTTTGATTGTACATTTTCCTTAGGAGGCCTATTTTAGACCTCAAAATTCCCCTAATTTTGGAGGCCCAAATGAGGTCATTCATGATGACTAAGGGAGAAGAAATCGAGCATTTCCTCTTCATATTGCAGTCAATCGGGGATCAACTGACTGCAACGGGTGCAACCGTAGATGATGCAGTAATAGTCAGGACTACCCTCAATGCAGTCACGAATGAGTGGGAAACCTTTTTTCAAAGTATCTTGGGCAGAGCGGACCTCCCAAATTGGAACAGCTTGTGGTCAATCCTGTGGCAAGAAGAACTACGCAGATTCACCAAGAAGCAGCACAGCCCTGGGTTGAGCAAAGTAAATAAGGAAGAGGAGGAAGATGCAACCTTGGCATCAAATAAGCGGCTGAAGAAGAAGAAGTATCTTTCTAAGATCAAGTGCTTCCAGTGTGGCGAAATGGGACATTTTGCCAGCCATTGTCCAGAAAAGAAGAAGGACAAGGAAGCATCTTCCTCCAAAGCAGCAGTGGTAGATGATGGGTCCGAAGATGATGTGGCCATGAGTGCTCATGAACCACGGAGGTGGGGTGACATGGACATGTAGAGGAGCTACATGGAAGTAAGGCGGGATCATTGAGAAGCTCATCTCTTGGATCATAAGCGAGTTACAATAGCCTTAAGACAGTAGAGGGACAAGTGGAGCATTGGGTGCATAGACCACATATGAAGTAAAGGCAGAAGCAGATCTGGAGGCTAGGAGCAGCGCAAAGCATAGTAGCAACAGCATAGAAGCAGTAGTAGCGTAGATCAGTGTTGCTTACTCAATGTAGAGCTATAGCAACGCAGAGAGCTTCAGAGGGACAGCGTAGTGCAACAACAACGTGATAGATTTCAGCACAAGGAGCTTATGTGACTTCAGTAGTGCAGAGGGAGTCTGATTAGGCATTGTTGTAGTTATGCATTGTTCTTTAGATACTAGCACAGATCTATAGCCTATGGAGCTTCAGTTATGAGGATGCAGCCCATCAGAATTGTTTGTCAAAGATTAGGCAGGAGATTCAGTTGTTTCTCTCAAACAACTGAAGTTGCAGTGTAGCAGGCCAGCAGTGGTAGTGCTATGAGCAGCACAGATGAAGCGTATTGAGAGGGAGCTGCAGTACAGTGGTTGCAGTGGCAGTGGCAGAGTCATGGGTAGTAGTACAAAATGGCGGCAACAATGAAGAGTTGAGTGGCAGGAGGCCAAGCTTCAACAGCATAGAACCAAGTGCCCAAAATCATGTAATGTATTGCTAGAGCACACCCTTGATGCTAAGAGGGAGTGTTAAGATTTTTTTTATTTGGGGTAGCATCAGTTCTGCTCTAGGTCCCAAATTTTAAGGAAGGACTAGAGTTCACCTGACCTACAAGACCCAGAAATGGATTTGAGAAATTTCATCTGGTTTAGGAGATATTAAATTAATTAATTATTTTAATTGGTTTCCTAAGTTAAAACTTAGGAAAATAAAACAATTAAAGTGAATTTAATTAAACATGTGATGAAATTGTCTTAAGTCACACAGATCAAGCTTTCTTTTAATCTTAGCCATTAATTAAATATTTAATCTTGGTCATTGATTTCTCAACGAGAAAAGTATAAAGAAAAGGTTTGGGGTCATTTGTAAAGACACACAAAGGTAGAGCACTGAAGCTAAGTTGAGATTCTACGGCGGGGTTGCTAAGAATTCTCAGAAGTGTTTCAGTTTTAAAGAGGGGAATTTAGACGAAGGGGATGATCTGATCCCAGGGTCTAGAACACACAAGAAGTAGAGAAGAGATATGTAAGGATATCGTAGAGAAATGCAGCAGCGTCAGCAGCATACGGCAGTAGCAACAACAACAACAATAGCAGCAGATGGCAGCGGCAACAACAACAACAGCAGTAGACGGCAACAACAGCAGACGACAGCTGCAGCAACAACAAGCGGAAGCAACAACAACAACAGTGTATTTCGGGGGCAACGCTGGGGTTTTTAGGCCAAGATCTGGCTGAGTTCTATAAATCCCGGTTGAGGGTGTGGATCAGTCAATGTTTTTGGTCTTAGATCAGAGAGGAGCTGTAAATCTAGAGTTTTCTCTGTAGGGTTTTCCAGATCTAAAATCCAGATTTGTGTATTTAGAATGTTCTTAATAATAGAGCCCTCCAGCAATCAGAGAATGGTTTTCCCACATTGGGTTTTTCCGGGGACAATTTGTCTAGAAATAACTGTGTCACTTTGTCTATGTGTGCATGTGCTTATTCTAGATCTGAATTGGTAGATATTTGTTATGTGTTTTTCTTTGATGTTAACTTGAATTTCTGCATAAGTAGGAGAAGCTTAACCGGATTAAAAGAAATAATTTATGCATAAGAATTAAGATTCAGAAATTTCTACAGAAGCTTGGGATGGAAGCTTAGAGAGAACAGTGAACGTGAAGGCATGTGTGTCTCACGAAGAGCAAGAGGAATGCACAACAGCAAATAATTCCTCCACGGTGGTTCCTCCTCCACCTACGCAAGCACAGCAGAGCACACCACAAGCTGGAAATAAAACAACCTTGAGAGATCAATGAAGTGCTTCTCCAAGCACACCATAGGGATCAGAAAATCCCTCGAGTTCAAGTGGAACTCCAAGCACACCAAGAAGATCAAAATTTAGAAATATAAGTGAAATATATCAGCAAGATGACGCTGATAGCAGTGCTGTTCTAAATTCATTATTTGCATTATTTTGTCATATAGATGACCCAATCCATTTTGAATATGCAATCAAGGAAGAGAAATGGGTTATGGCAATGAATGAAGAGATATGAGCAATAGAAAAGAATGACACATGGGAGTTAGTGGACCTCCCACAAGGTAAAGAAGTCATTGGAGTAAAATGGGTCTATAAGACCAAGAGCAATGCTAAAGGAAAGATTGAAAGGCACAAAGCAAGACTCGTTGTCAAAGGTTACAAGTAGAAACATGGAAGAGACTATGCGGAAACATTTGCGCCAGTCGCGAGGATGGAGATAGTGCGTACAATGTTGTCAATTGCAGCGCAACAGAAATGGAAAGTCTATCAAATGGGTGAAAATTCAGTGTTCTTGAATGGAGCAGCGCTGAAAGAGGAGGTGTATGTTGCGCAACCTCCTGGCTATGAAATAGAAGGCCAAGAACACAAGGTGTGTAGGTTTCACAAAGATCTCTATGGGCTAAACCAAGCACTGCATGCATGGTATAGTAGGATAGTTGCTTACTTGATGGACAATGGGTTCGACAAATGTGACGGTGAACCTACTCTCTACATCAAACAAAGTGACGGTAAGATTCTTATTGTCATTTTGTATGTAGATGATTTGATTTGTATAGGCAGTGATGAGTTTCTCATCGCTAATTTCAAAGTAGTTATGAAAAGTGAGTTTTAAATGACTAACTTGGGGTTGTTAAGATATTTTTTGGGCATAGAAGTAAAGCAAACAGAAACTGGAATTTTTATTTCTCAAGAAAAGTATGTAGCAGAAATTTTGGAGAGGTTTAATATGAAAAAAAATAAGCCATCACCTACTCCAACCATCATGGGGTTAAAGTTGAGCAAGGAAGATTGCAGCAGCAATGTCAATCCGACATTATACAAGGGCATGGTGGGCAGCCTAATGTATTTGACCGCAAATAGGCCTAATATATTATATGAGGTGAGTTTGGTGTCGAGGTTTAAGGAGACACCCAAGGAGACACATTGGCAAGAAACGAAAATAATTTCAAAGTATGTCAATGGGACAAAGGAGTATGGCATTTTGTACTCCACAACTGATGATTTTAGACTGGTTGGTTACATTGACAGTGATTGGGCAAGAAGTGTTGATGATAGAAAGAGCCATCAAGATATGTTTTTCATTTGGGTTCGGGATCAATTTCATGGGCTTCCAAGAAGCAGTTGATAGTATCATTGTCAAAAATAGACGCTGAGTATGTTGCCACAATAGCAGCAACATGTAAAGTAGTTTGGATGAGAAGGATGTTGCAGGATTTATGTCATGAACAAGATGGAGCAACCACTATTTTTTGTGATAACGGTTCAACAATAGCACTATCAAATAATTATGTCTTTCACAAAAGGACAAAGCATATTGATGCCAAATATCAATTCATAAGAGAATTGGTTAACAATAGTGAGATTGTGTTGCAACATTGTAGGTCAGAAGAACAATTTGCAGAAATCTTCACAAAACCATTGCCATGTGAAAATTTTGTTTATCTCAAAGATTGTTTGGGAATGGTCAATGGTGGCAATTGCGATTGAGGGGAGTGTTGGAAATTAATCTCAACCACCACAATAAATAAAGTGGCAGCAACCATACCTCAGTTAATGTTTTGCAGGTTGTGGATTGCGTGTGCAGAGAAGAACAAGTTCTGAGCAAAGGACAATTACCCATTTTGCAACAGATTAACTAATTAAATTCAAATAGAAATTTAATGCATGGTTATTAAATGAGCATGGGAAAATATTTAATCTCCAAGTTCTGTTTTAGTTCACGCAACTTCTGTAATGTTCAGAAAGTGATGTCCGCCCATACTTTCTATTAAATTTAGTATGTCATGAATTAAATGTCTTAGATATATATGTTTTTAGATTTTACATGTAAGGAGAGAGACAGAGTGAGAGCAAGTGAGTGAAGAGAGTTTTGTGTAATGTGGTGGATGTAAGTCTGAAAAGACAAGTGGAGAAAAGTGTGGAGCGAATTTTGGTGGGTGCGTGAAAACAATTCTTACTATGTGTTACTCCACAACCTTGGTGAATGTAAATCCAAGTAAGAAGTCTTGTTTTACTTGTGAAGGAGCTGCAACTTCCATATGTTAATGTATTTCATGTGTTGAAGTTTTAATATAAAGTTTGGTTAGTTGCGATATAGTTATGGAATTTTCACGTATGTGTTTTACCGCAACACTCTATTTTACTCTGTTTCACCGTGAGTAAAATTAGTTGATTATATTTGCTCCTCTCTATAGTTGCGATTTTGATCTCCACCACTCTGTATTGAAATGAAGATTCATTTGAATTGATTTCCACAACTGTGTGGTATGGATTGAGTGAATTTCGCAACTCTGTGTAAACTTCAGTAAATGTGTTGTCTTGGTTAAAGCAATTTCTGCAACTCTGTGTGAATTCCGTTTGTTGAGGAAAAAGCATTTTCCCCTGTGTCTTTGAAAATTCTAACACTTTCTTACACACACATAGGTGGAGTTTCCAATTAAATGCACAGAGGTAAAAGCAACGCTAAAAAAGTTCACACCGCTCCTTAGCATGAGCGTGAGCCTTTATTTTCTGTGATTATCTGGAAGCAGTAATGGTGGAATCAATGATCCTAGGACCAGTGTGGAGGAGCTTCATAGCAACATTGTTGTAAAAAAATTGATCTTTGGCAATAAAATTTATGGTTTATATTTCTTCTAGGGACATTCAATTCGAACAAAAGTTCCCTGCGTCGTGCAAAACACAGTAAATCCATTATGCACAATAAAAGTTTCCTAAATACTTGAAATGGAAGCTCATATCCATTCATTTTTATGTAGAGATATTTTTTTTCTTGTTCAATATCAATTGACCTATAATGTGATAAATCACTCGAAATCAAGTCTAGTTACTTAGAATTTTGTTTACACACAAGTTTGCAGTCAAAGTCGATCAGAATGCACCAAATTTATAAGGTTTGTTCTCCAAGGATCCTCAAGGCCGTGAATTTTTTCTGAAATCTAGTCTCCAAGGCAATCCAATTCTGCAAGAGATATTCTATTCTAGATGCCTCCTCTGAAGTGAACAAAAACAAATTGAATAAGGATGCCACACCAACAATCCAAATATCTGCTACGAGTAACTCGCAGGTCCGACTTAAAAACTCACATGTCCAACAACATTGGTCTCTCCACAGACCAAAACAATCACAGACTTCGATTACAAAAAAAAGTCTATGGTTCGATAACTTTACGCAGTCTCCCACTCACACAATCTCCTATCTTAGCCATAAAATTCTCATGGGGTCGATTTTATAGACAAACATTCATATATAGACTATCTCTCATACAAGTTGGCTTTGATACCAAATAAGAGATATTAAATAAATATAAATAAAATATCATAGACGAAAAATGCTTCTGAAACTTCAATGTATTGTGTCTCACTCACACACAAAATAATGAGAATGATACAATATTATAATGAGAATGATACAATATTAATACATCAGGAGTATGTCTCAAGATAATGCGTCGATATTGGATACTCAATCACTTTGGTTGAGTAAATATCTCAATCATACACTAATATAAGAGTCTAACTATTTGGAGAGAATCTCTCAACCAACTAAATCTAAACAA
Source organism: Pinus albicaulis (assembly GCA_034641835.2). Taxonomy (NCBI): domain Eukaryota; kingdom Viridiplantae; phylum Streptophyta; class Pinopsida; order Pinales; family Pinaceae; genus Pinus; species Pinus albicaulis. The sequence goes on along the minus strand of CM076579.1, from coordinate 388,131,639 downwards.
ACTCCAAATTTAATAAGGAGTCACATTCTAAAATATATAAATATAAATTAATCAAAGATTTACAATTTTTATTATTTAAACTTATTGTTTTATGTGAATAAAACTAACACATATATATTTTTAACCATGATTACTTCCTCCCCATAATGATTTTCAACAATCCTTTTAGTCTTATATAAATAATTATCCATGTGAAAGATCGACGTTAAAATATTCATTTGACTTTGATATTTGTGAAGAGTAACATATTATTCAAAGCAAGACTTTACAATCATCTTTGTGTTTATTGTCCTTAACTCGTCACTCTAAGAGATGACTGAAAATTACATGTTTAGTATGAATATATAAATGTGATCAAAGTATTTTCAATTGATGACTTTTTGCAAATATTTCAAAATATATATAAATATGCAATAAATCCTAAAATTAAAACATTTTTTTTTTTTAAATTTTAAATTCACTTTCCTTTGACCTGCCATATTGGTTGAGAAAACTTACATTTATTTTTATATTCTTCATAACCCCTCCCCTCCCCAATTTTTTTGGGTTAATGTCAAGAAAATCCATAGAGAGTGTAATTTTTTTGGGATAATGTCAGGGAAATTCAAAGAGAGTGTTCTTGGGCAATATGGGTCAACCTGCTAAGACGGTAGATTTACATTGTGAAAGACTTCTTAAAAACAAGAATGAGCCAACATTACACTATTTTTCACCATACGACGGCCCATCCTTGTAAATTTGACACTATCCTTGGTCATCATGTGATATTGATTTCATAGTATAATCGCCTTATTCATGACATACTTTTGTTTTGTTTCATAATTAAGCATAATCTAGTTTTGGTATTGGTTGTACAGAACAAATTACAATAGATTATATGCCATGCATATTAATTTTTACGTGCTTCTTTGCTTTTATCATGTTGATTTATTGTACTTTTATTTTATTTATAATTTAAAAAAAATAATTAATTTATATTTTAATATTAATAAGAACCATGTCTTTATTATTATGATATGGAATCTTTGATTTTTTTATTTTACTTTTATAATATATATATGTGTGAAATTTTTTATTTTTTATTTTAATTTTATATTATAATTTTATAATTTTTATTTTTATTTTTAAAATTAAATTATACATTTCATCTTCCTAAAAGTTTAAAATTATAATTAAAACTAGTTAAATTATAATTTTATTATTATTATTAAAGTATTAATATAGATAAATGCATGTAGGATTCCACAATCCATAATCATAGTCATCGAAAATTTTAGGGGTGAATATTAGTCCATGAGAAAAATTTAAGGGGATTTATATTTTGGAGGGCAAATTTTTTATATTATACCCTTTTTATACAATTAGCCCAAAAATTATTTAAAAAATAAATATTGATTATATTTTCACCAATGAAAAATAAGGGAAAATAAACCTTCAAGTCCCGATTCACCTGCTTTGCAAGGAAGATTTGCTTCAATTGTCCCGATTTCATGTTGAACTTGCTTCAAATCACCCGATTTCAAGTAATGGCACTGGTTAGGGGCTATTTCACCCTCTACCATTCCTAGAAATCGAGGGTTAGGTTGAATTCTGGATTTTTCTGTTGGATTAGCTTGTATAAATTTGTATCTAAAAAAATTCCTTCGGAGGCTAAGATGCCTTACTCTAAGGCGGAACAAAAGAATTTTCCTGATGTGAGTTAAATATTTCTTGGGCTAGAAGTCTATGCAATTTCATGCCCGAAGTTGTCGAAGATTTCCTAGGCCTCAAGCAGTGGTAGGGCCTAATTCAGGAAACGAGCTCCTCCTAAAGTGATTTGTTATAGTTTGAAGTCCTAAAGCAATTTTGTAATAGAGGTCAGAGGGTGATCCAAGCAATTTCAAAGACCGAGTTAACCTCTTGAGATAGGTTCATGGGTCCTGTAGCAGGTTCGAGACCCTGAAGCAGTACAGGTCATATAAGTAGAGTATGATAGGACAGTTAAGCATAGAACTCAGATATCTTGAGCAGACGAGGTTTCATGTAGGGTTTAGCAATTGGTAACATATGAAATATCTAGTAATGGTATCATTTTAATTGTCAATTTGGTTTTGTCTGTCACCAGTAAACATGAACCATAGCATTGTGCCAAATTGTTATATGTAAATGATGAATCATATATTGCACTATTATATTTACTGCTACTGTTGATTGGATTTTAATTGCTATATCGCTCAATTCAGTTTATTATATCATTGAGAAGCTGATACTGTTCATTGAAGAATCCATTATTTGCATTTCTTTGGAAATTAAATTTTTTTGAAACCCTAGTATCTCACCATACTACATGTTTAATTTCCTTCAGAAGACAAAAGCAGATGGTTGGTAGTCTCTCAGAGGAAAATTTGAGGTCTATCAACAAATAAATAACTTAATGAAGGTTGATCAGGGCTACATTTCTTAATTAAATGTGAAGCCCAATGAACTTATGTGTTGTTTTTGTCAGAAAATACTCCCCAATCATTTTCATGTATGATCTTTTGGAGAATAGATGGTGGGGATTGCCATGTTGTCCTCTTTATAGTCGCTTTTGTAAGCCAAGCCGATTTTTCCTTGCATTGGAGCCCCTGTTACACAAAATTTTGTCATTGTCCCTATACTCTCAGTTCCCAGACCTTGGAGATCCCCTACAATGATCCCTATGTACTTTTCTCCATCATGAAAACATGACTTTGGATCCCTTACAATATGGAGATCAATCTTTCTTTTGATCATTCCTGGAGTATCTCCCTAAAAGCCCACTTTTTTGGAGCAGCGCAACCCTTCAATGCCTCACCAGCATTTATGGAAAATCCTTAGCCTATGAGTAGCACCGATCGGCGCCAATATGAACCCCATAGTTGTACCGATCTACTTCTGGAAGATTTTAAAAAATGGAAACAAAGCTTCATGGCCTAGAAGTTTCGAGGGTAGAGAGTTGGATGTTTGTTGATCAGGATATGGCTGAGCTTCCTCCTTTGGGCCTCTTGTTCTTACAAAATATGAACCACCCAAGGAGATAAGACTTTTTCCCATCTTAAGTGGATCCATGTCCCCTCCTCCATCATTATAAATTGATCACCTTCCAATGTCTCTTCTAGGGAGAATAGAATAGAAGAGAATAATAGCAGAGAAAGGTTTGAAGATTGTTATAGGCATATAGAAGGAGAGAGTTGAGACCCTTAGCCTTCTCACAATAACTTGAAAAATAGTGCTTTGGAGACGTGCCCAGGTTCAGACCCGCTGAAGGAGAGCTTCGACATCAAGGCGTGGGTTGTAACTCCTCTTTTATTAATAATATGATATAACTAATATTTATTTTCCATTCATATCCATGTTTATGATAAGAATTATAACATTTCTTGATCAGTTAGATAGATTATTTTTCTTATATGCATGTTTCACTTATATGTTTATTATTGTTTTTTAGTCACTTGTGCAGGTAATTGAACGTTGGTAGTAGTAGAGATCAAGCTTGGAAGAGAAAAATACCAAAGGGCTTTGACGAGGAGCAACATCACAGTATCGTATCAAGGTAGGCCATCTCCTTCGAACTATGTTTCATTTATAATCTATTAAATTAGGTATTTTCTTGTTCCCTTTTTTGCTAGATGTACCCTAGGGCTAGAGGGATCATCTATGTTGGCGGAGAGGATTTACCTAGAAAACAAACTGGCGACTCAACTAGGGAATCATTGCCTCTAGTCTCTTTCCACTCTTTGAGATTTTGATTTTTCGTCCATCTTTTGTCGAATGTCTATCTCTCATTTGTTTCTGGCTTTTGTGACTACTTACAGTCATCAATCTCTTTTCTGAAGTGATAAGCCTGGATTTCTTCAAACAAACCCCTTTGTTTTTTCTCATTTTCCTTGATCAGTGTTGTTAATTCTCTAATAGACGTGTTGATTAGCACTAGACATTTTCTCATTTTCCTTGCTCAGCGCTAGACATTTTGCTAGTGTGTCTTACCCTTCTATATTTCCTTCTCTGCTCAATTTTCTCATGTTCTCTTTTGTTCAGTGACTTGATTGTCTCAATTAGTCCATCTTTGGTTTCTTTTCTTTCAAAATTGTGCATCCTCATAATCCTAGGGTTTCTAGGTGCTTTAAGTCATTTGAATGGTTGCATGCTTCATTGGATTCCATACCTGCTGTTGAATCCATTTTGAACCCTTTGGTTTAGTTTTTTTTTTTTTTTATTGATCTCTGTAATTATGGATTTCAAGTGTCCATTCCATGTGCATTTGATTCTCCCTTCCATCAACAAGAACATATTACACTGTTTATCTTCAGCTGAATCATCTTTCTTTGTGTGTCAAACAGTGTTAAAAGTGAAGAATGTTTTGTTTTGAGGAAATGATTTGAGATTTCTCTTTGGTAGTTTGAATATTGCATCTTGTAGCATTTTTAGAAATTTCATTAGATAAGTACTTGAAACACGTGATTGCATTTGAAGTGTGTTTTGCATCTTTCTAAATTGCTCTTATATAAAAAACAAGGAAAATAATTTTGCATTCATTTAGTTTTCATCTCAAAGTCTGTATTTCATCGAAAGTGCATTAGATAAGTTCCATTAACAAATCATTTTTGAGATTTATCATTGAACATAGATTACATTGTTTAATGATTGAAAGCTAAAAAGTGCATTGAGTGCATTCTCATTCATCAAAAGAAAAAGGAAATTGTGCATAGATTACAATTCATATTTTTCGGAAAAAAAAAATTTGCATAGATTACCTTGCATAATTTGAATTTTTGAATGCTTTGTTTTGAATTGGAATAGTGAAAGTGATCTAGTTTGGAAAAGCTTCGTTTATTGCATTATTGTTTGATGAATCCCTATTTGAAACTCTTCCCTAAACTAGATAGCATTCATCGAATCGAAAGAGCTATTTTCTCATGCTAGTTGCATTATAGGTATTCAGGCGACAATCATTTTGAGCCTTGAAATTGAAACTTTAATCAAGATAAACTTAAAATGAAACTCAATTAAGCTAAGGAGCATGTGGAACTTAATGCAAAACATTTATAGGTCTAGGCTACAAATGCGTTCCAGCATCTATAAACCTAGCAGTTGTCACTAACAACCTGTGTTGCATTCCGGGAGTGAAACCCCATCCCACGTACGCAAGCATTTAGCACTGCGGGACATATGGTAAGTATATGGGGATGCTCTCACTGAACGATTACATATTAGACAGTGCCAACACAGACTTGTGCTCCCCATACCATTGAGTATATAACGGGAGCAAGGAAAATTTTAAGGATGGAAGTTTATCTTAAAGTTTAGAAACCTTGGCGAATCTTACTAGTCCCTAATATGCAAAATGTAAAATGTTTGGCAATATTTTTGTAAACATATTTAGATTTTTCATGATTTTATATTAGTCTATATAAATATTTGGAGATTTTTAAGGTAAAATAATATTATACTATAAAATGTGGGCTAATCATTTTTAGAAATAATGGAATTTGGCGAATCTTTTTTTTGGGAAAAAATTTGAAAATTATCCCACGTGTGAATGTTAGTCCCTAAAATTTTCCCTGAACGAGAGACTCCACTTGGTTCCTATCCTTTAGCCACAGGTAATCGATTATGTCACCTCATAAACATGATACACTGAACACAGCATTCGGGGAGATTTCCTACCCATACTTATTGGTTCGCCAGGAGGTATTAAATAGTTCACGGATACTTGTTAAAACCTCTTACCTAGATTGCCCATTTTTGGTTTACTTTGTATTTAAATTCTAAAATTTATTTTCCACGATAACATTTTACTTGTGCTCATCTCCTTAGCATATATTAGGTTGGGAAAAATGGCAACAGTTCCTGAGTTTACCAATCAAGGAATCTCCTCATATGGGGATCCTAGTATTTTTCCTTATTTTGGAAATGTTGGTGCTCCCTATATGGCAATGTTGTCCCTCCCGAGATTAACCATTGGTCTGCCAGTTTGGTTATTTTCGACCCCCGTGGTTTCGAACATCCAAACTGCTTCTCAACCAAGTTCTCCTCTACCTGAACAGTGTCAACCCTATGTTGATCCTAAGGTTTACCCCTCGCCTTCTTTGCCTATTTCTTCACCCCATTCTTCCTCTTTGCCTGGTGAAATCCTGGATTCTAGTAACCAGGTGGCTAAGAAGAAGAAGAAGAAGGACCATAAGAAAAGGGGAAACCCAGCAGCCATCGCTACCCATGCGATTGATGTTGAAAAATCTTCCACTTAATCCCACAAAGTCAAATTCCCTTGCAAGCTATGTAAGGGTGAGGACCTTCTTAGAGATTGTCTTCGTATTCCCAAGGTGTTAGAAGTGTGGTCCACTCGCCTGAATCACCCTTCGTCATCATCCTCTGGGTATCATGCTGGTGATGAACCCTCAACTAGTGATAATAAGGTTCATAAGAAATAGGATAAGGTCAAATTTCCTTGTAGGTTATGTGAAGTGAATCATCCCATTCACATTTTTCCTTATATGGATGAAGCCTCTAAAGTGTTGGATACCCTTAAGGTCTATGAGTTCTGTCTTCCAGTCGGTTACCAAAATTTTTCTCCCAGTCCTCCACTAGTTGATCAATTAATTGATTGAGATTCATCTCTTTTCAATTACACTCTCTCTGAAATTCAATCTCATGAGTCCATTCCTGACCGATCATTGGTTGAGAAAAGGTCAACCTGATTCCACCTATAGTTCATCAGGACTTTCCCCTAGAGAGTGAATCTCATACCACTCATATTCTCTTTGTTTCTTCATATTCCAAGGGAAATCCTTCCACTCCCATAATCCAAGAGGGTGATTCTCCTACTCTTGTAACACAAAGGGGTAGTCCTCCCATTCCTATGGCACCCCCTCCAAGTAGTTTGATCGCTTCTTTTGATTGGAATCGACTGACAGGATATTGTCTTCCTTCTTATGTGCCCTTTGAGATCATGGTACAAGCCTATAATGTGGCCATACCTAGCCCAATAATAAATGAATGCACATATGTTATTATTCTATCCTCAACTACTTGGAAAGCTTTCGGTTCCCGCAACTTGTACCTGTTACCTAGAATCTACTGGCTTTTAATAGAGGAACTAGTCAATCATTAGGGATCCTTCTGAGGTTGCATATTATTTTGGGAGGAAATATTGTCTATATAGACATGATGGTTTTCCAAGGCCCCTTGGAGTTTAACTTACTCCTGGGGCATGACTATACTTATGTCATGGGAGCACTTGTCTCTTCCCTCTTTCATGTGATCTTTTTTCCACATAAAGGCCGAATTGTGACCATTGATTAACTTTCATTCATTGGTCCTAATGTGACACTGAGTCTACCATCATCCCTTAATGGTACTTACACAATAGTGGTATCTTCCCCGCCCCATGTTAATTACGTAGCAACTTGTTCCATGCTTGTATCCATTAATGGTTCTGTCAATGATGTAGTGTATTGTGTCCTGTGGGCATTGGACCCCGATTTCCGGAGTGTTCTCTCATTGAATGAGATCCTTTTGGAAGCCATGAATTATTATGCGTCATGTTCAAGCCCTTCAGAGCATAGTTCCTTTTCTTGTGTTAATCTCCTTAAAAAATTAAATAAGCCCTTCAGAGCACAGTTCCTCTTCTCGTGTCAAGCTCTTTAAAACATGAAACAAGGTATCATGAGGATGGTTCTTTTACTATGTCAACCTCGTTAAAAAATGAAATAGGTTCTTATGAGGATAGTTCTTTTACTGTGTCAACCTCATTAAAAAATTCAATCAGCCTCTGTGAGGATAGTTCTTTTAATGTGTCAATCTCATCAAAAAATGAAACACATCCCATTCAATTCGAGTCTTTAATTAGATCTCGTAAAACCCCAATCGAGTCTTTCACTTGATCTCGTAAATTAACCTTCACTCCATTCACCTGTTAGTAACCAGCAAATTACTCAGGCGAATGAACTGAAGCTTGGGAGTATGTAGCTAGAATTGAGTCACCATGTTGGGGGCATGCAAACTTTTTTCAAGAAGAGTTTCTTATGTTTCAAGCTTGCGTATAAATGAAACCATCCTCCTTAAATTTTTGTAAATTAATGTACAGTTTGGTTTTGGTGTGCTTTTTGTGAACATTTTTTCTGCTTATCTTGTTTTACTTAACAGATGCATTGTTCTAGATAGACATTTGTGAAATTTGTAAAACCATGATCATCACCACATCATACATTAAATAGGAAAATCTAGCATATTTGTGTGTGTGTGTGTGTGTGTTGATAATGTTTGCAAAGTTTTTTAGTACATCATAATCCAAAAAAAATATGTGTTCTGATACATAAGTGACTCACAAGTCTAAAAAAAAATAACTGCAGAAATAAAAACTAAAGTAGACTAGTCAAGGTGATGCTCATGATAACAAGTCACTACTCAGATAAATCAGTTCAACAGCTGATGAATATGGTCCGAGACCCCCACAGTGTGCCTCTGGTAGTGGTGAGGGATATCATGGACGTGGGTATACTCTAGAATCCCACTGGTCAATGCATCCAAGTTTCAAGCTCTTTCCTCTTCATTATTTTCTCCTTCCTCATAAGGAGCAGACTCGAACTACCTCATCACTCTTGTCATTATGGGGGACATCCCAGCAGGTCATCACGGTCTAACATCTGCAACACATAAGTTTAAAACATTAGAACACATGCTCTTTGAGATCATGGTACAAGCCTATAATGTGGTCGTACCTAGCACAATAATATATGAAGGTGGATTTGTTAGTATTATGTCCTCAACTACTTGGCAAGATTTCGGTTCCCTGTAGCTTGTGCCTATTACCTAGATTCTGTTGGATTTTAACAGAGGAACGAGTCAACCATTAGGGATCCTTTCGAGGTTTCCTATTACTTTGGGAGGAAAGATTGTCTATATAGATGTGATGATTGTCCAAGGCCCCTTGGAAATTAACTTACTCCTGGGGCATGACTATACTTATGCCATGGGAGCACTTCTCTCTTCCCTCTTTCGTGTGATCTGTTTTCCACATGAAGGTCGAATTGTGACCATTGATCAACTTTCATTCATTGGTCCTAACGTGACACCTAGTCTACCATAATCCCTTAATGGTCCTGACACATTGGTGTTATCTTCCCTGCCCCAAATTAGTTATGTAGCAACCTATTCCATGCCTGCATCCGTTGATGGCTTTGTTAGTGATGTAGTGTTTCGTGTCCTGGGGGCATTGGACCCCGATTTCCAGAGTGCTTTTCTCCCATCAAATGAGAACCTCTTGGAAGCCATGAATTCTTATGCGTCATGATCAAGCCCTTCAGAGCATAGTTCCTTTTCTTATGTCAATCTACTTAAAAAATGAAACAAGCCCTTCAGAGCATAGTTCCTCTTCTCGTGTCAAGTTCTTTAAAACATGAAACAAGGTCTCATGAGGGTAGTTATTTTACTATGTCAACCTCATTAAAAAATTAAATAGGTTATTATGAGGATAGTTCTTTTACTTTCTCAAACTCATTAAAAAATGCAATCAGCCTCTGTGAGCATAGTTATTTTACTGTGTCAAGCTCATTAAAGAATGAAACAAAACCCCTTCAATTCAAGTCTTTAATTAGATCTCATAAAAACCAAGTCGAGTATTTCGCTTAATCTCGTAAATGAACCTTCGCTCCATTCACCAGTTAGTAACCAGCAGTCTACTCAGGAAAATGAACTAAAGCTTGGGGGTATGTACCTCGAATTAAGTCACCATGTCAGGGGCATGCAAAAAAATTTCAAGCAGAGTTTCCCTTGTTTCAATATTGTGTAAAAATGAAACCATCCTCCTTACATTTTTGTACATCAATGTACAATTTGGTTTTGGTGTGCTTTTGGTGAGCTATTTTCCTTCTTATCTTCTTTTACTTAACAGATGCATTGTTCTAGATAGACATTTGCAAAATTTGTAAAACCATGATCATCACCACATCATACATTAAATAGGAAAATATAGCATATATATATATATATATAATGCTTGCAAAGTTTTTCAGTACATCATAATCCAAAATAATATGTGTTCTGATACATAAGTCACTAGTACATTTGGGGGAAATTCCAACATTTGGTTCTGACGCTTTTGACCAAATGTCGGAAATTTCCCCAAATTTTTTCAATCCCACCCAAAACCGTCGCTATACCGACATTTATAGAAAAGTGTCGCAATATCGACACTTAGACAAAGTGTCACAATTGCGACGTTTGGAGGAAGATGTCACAATTGCGACACTATGCCCCAAAGCGTCGCTATTGCGACGGCTGCCTCCAAACGTCGCAAGTGCGACACAATGTCTAAGTGTCGCAATTGCGACATTTGGAGGCATCCATTGTAATTGCGACACTTTTTCCGTCGTCAGTATAACGACACTTATATGCACGCTACATAAAAATATGAAACTTATATGTGCACTGCATAAAAATGATTTTATTAAAAATACGAAACTTATATCTGTCGCAATAGCTACATTAACGTCTGATATCACGCACGCATTTTCCCTCTGCTCTTGCAGAACAGCATTCGCCCTCAGCATTCAACCTCAGCTCTTACAGAACAACATTTTCCCTCAGCATTCACCCTCAGCTCTTGCAGAACAGCATTTGCCCTCAGCATTTGCCCTCAGCTCTTGCAGAATAGCATTCGCCCTCAGCATTCGCCCTGAGCTCTTGAAGAACAGCATTCGCCCTCAGCATTCGCCCTGAGCTCTTGCAGAACATCATTCGCCCTGAGCTCTTGCAGAACAGCATTCGCCCTCAGCGTTCGCCCTCAGCTCTTGCAGAACAGCATTCGCCCTCAACTCTTGCAGAACAGCATTTGCCCTTAGCTCTTGCAAAATGGTAAGTTCTTACTGCAGGCCCTTCCTCCTATAGTAGGGTTGACTCTATTTGGGTTTTTTTGGTCAATTCCATTGGATTGTGTTAGGCTGTAGGATTCTCTCTAGATGTCAAGAATCAAGATTCAATACCCTCTATTATCTTCATCACCCAATACAAGATTTAAATTTTTCCCAAAGAAACGCTTATTAATTTGGCAGCCATTATTTCTCCCTGCTTTAAAAACCCTACATTTAAATGAAAACAAGCATTGCATTTCAACTACAAAAATCTATTAGTGTTCAAATGTACATGTGTGCATCACTTGTGTGGGGTATTCCTTTTCCACTTTCACATTATCCAAGAATGTGTGCAGTATAGTTCAAATTTTTTGTGATTTAGATTATCTTGAAAAAAGAAAGGTAAATTATTTCCCATGGAAAAAGAAGGTTTTCCCTTTTTACTATTGGAAATGGTACAACAAAGTTCCATTTCTACCCGAAACTCCTATGAAACAGGAACCAAATAAAGGCCATGTCCTCAATGGACATCATTTGGCTTCGAAAATGGCCATTGCACCGTGTTGTTTCTTATATTACATCACGATAGTTTCTTAGGTCATTTCTTGTTTCTTGAGATTAAAAACAACCAAAGAAATCGTGAAGATCCTTTCAAGAAATAAATGACCATTTCTCAGTCATATCTCAACTATTTTTTATTGTATTCAGTGGTTGCTTACTTTGAGAGAAATTTGACACTTTTATAAGGAATATAACATAAAAACACAAAATGGGAAGGAATTGATGAGGTAGATGTCCTTTAGTTGTTGTCAATTAAGAATTGATAATACACGATGCATGTTATGTACTACAAACTAGATTCCTTCCTAGAGTTAGGACACAGAGTATTGAATCAAAGTTGTAGTTTCTAACTTCTTGTATTGGTTCATCAATCTTGAAATTCAGACATTGCATGTCTTCATTGCTTCATGTTTGAATAATTTGCATCATATCGTACGATAGGAAATTAGGAATTATGATTATTATTACTTTATGGATCTGTTAAGTTACTTTTAAGTTTGCATGGTTTAGTGTGAAATTATTCTAGTGTGCCCCTAGGCCTAGGTGAAGGAATGCCAAGGACTGAGAACCCTAGTTTTAAAATGGTATTGTTTCTTATACCCAAAAACCCCTCAACATCACTTCTTATTAGTTCTTAACAATAGTGTTGTAAACAATTTGAGAATTGATATAGCAAATCTCGCACTTCTCAAGATAAAGTCCTAAAGCTAAAGTGTGATACCATGTGTAATTCAATAGCCCCATTGTCACCTCACCAACCTCTTTTCACTTCGGGCTATCTCTCCTCCAACTCAAGGGGGGTTCTCCCTAGTAGATGTTAGGGATCTAATGGCCCAACCAAACCAAGTCAAGAGCCCCCTAACTCTCTATGTTTACTACTATCAATCAAAATATTGAACAATAGGGTCATACATGCATCCTGAAGATAAAATTGCTAGGGTATTTTTGGGTAATTTCAAAGGGAAAGTACCAAAACACATATAATCAAGGAATTATAACGTGATTTCAAACCTACATTGCACGGGTTCCTGCACCCGGGGATGGGGTTCTCGAACCCGAACCGGGTTCCCGCACCCAAGTACTGGATTCAGGTACGGGTTCTTCTCAGAATAACCCAAACGAACCGGGTTCTTCTATGAAGAACTGGGTTCTTCGAAAAAAAAATTGGGTTCTTTGGGTTCTTTGGGTACGAAGAACCCACGGTTTGGGTACTTAGAACCCGAATTTCGGGTTCTTTGGGTTCTTCATGAATAATTTCCTCAAATATATATATATTTTTTTAAATGATTAAAATTTAAAAATTTTAATTAAATTTTAATAAATATTAAAATTAAATTAAAAATAATTTAATAAATTAGAAATCTAACTATTTTTTAAAACATACAAATTACAATTAAATTTTAAAACTTAAGAGTTAAAACTTAAATGATTCAAATGAATTGGTATGCTATTTGGATGAATTGGTCTGGCATATTTAGAAAGATCAAACCTCAGAAATAAACATGTCTATTTTTTAATGGTAAAGAAGTCATAGACATTAAAGTTACAGCTCTGTTATAGTAGATGTATAAAATTCTTCCTACAGGTTTATTGGCATGGGGTTGATCGAATACAATCTAGACATACACAACCTAATTTCCAAGAGGGATTATTTGTTCACACCAAAGGTGATGTAGCTACTATGACTATGACGCAAAACTGGACAAATAGCATATCTTCATACTAGGCATGGCTTAGACAGAGTAGTTACTAGTGAAGAAATTTCTGCTAGCTTTGACTTTAAATGTAACATAAATTTAATCTCTTAACCAGAGGTTTCCTGGATCTTAATTCTGTGAATTTTCTTCCTTGGGACTACTATGAAATATTATACAAAATAGCAGTGGAAGTGAACAGTATTCCAATTGTAATGTTCTCTTATAATTAAATTGCCCAAGGGAGGACAAAGTAGCCTATCCAACCCCATAGGCTATAGTCAATTATAAAGGGGGAAGTTAAAACTTTAAAAAAAAAAAAATTAAACCTTAAAACATACCTACCTATCCATGAATCATAAGTTCATAACTTACCCAGCGAAAGCGTAGACTTACCACAAGCATCCATCCTCAAATAGCTATGGATGATCCAGAGCCTCAAGATGAGAGTGATTCCTACTTGGAGAGCATGCTAAGTGAAGATCTAAGTGATGCTGATGACATGGATGCTGATGATATGGCTTGAGGAAGCCATTGCTCACTATTAGGCTTTAGCTATTTTTATTTTAGTATATCAAAATTTCCTAGTTCATGTTTACAGTTTGCCATTTGGAGATGCCGTGAGGCAAATTTTGAATTTAGTATGACAATGGACATATATTTTGAAATTTTGAATCATGATTCTAATTTCTTATAAGTTATTAATATGTAAACTGAGCTCCAATTTGCACTTGATATCATATATGAATCATGATATTATCAAACTAGAAATTTTGAAATTTCAATGACAAATGTCACATGTGAATGTTGAAACTTGAATGTTGAATGATGTGCATGTTTAAATCTTTAAAGTTTAAAGTTTATAAATTATTAGTAATTTACAAATTACTATATTAGTGTCATTAAATTTATAATTTATAAATTATAATTTAGAAAATATAGTATTATATATGATATATAAATTATAATATATATTAATATAAAAATACCTAGATGAACCCATGCACCCTGTTTCAAAAAATGTCGTCCCCGTCCCCATCCCCGTCCCCGAACCCACGTTTCCTGGAAACATAGTTTCAAACATTAAATATCAACAAAATCGTTTAAAGGATATTGAAAGGAAAAAGGTGATGGAAGATAGAAAGTGCCTTACTTAAATGCTCTAAGGATTTTTCAATAGTTGCTCCAAAAGCTTCACTTCAAGGCCCTTCAAGATCGTCTTCAACAATGCTATACCATCAGCTTCAACAATGTTGCTCCAAAAATGTCCTCAAGGTCTTCACAACAAGTTTACTAGAATTTTCTCCAACAATATATTCAATAAGGTCTTCATTGTCAACTTGTCTCTTGTTTGGGTGCCTTAATGTGCAATGACATGTTTCCAGGACTGAATTCAATGCAAGGCATATTTGAAAATCTAACTCTGTCTTCCGGTGTCTTATTAGAAATTATTTCAGTTTTCATTTTGTGTTTTCAAGTTAGATATTTTTTCAAGTTTTTACATTTATAATTTTATTGCAATGTGGCAGACTGATCAGGGCAGTACAGGAACAACCCCGAGACGGGATGATCGTGGAAAGAGGCCAGCGGAAGAACATGTAAAGTGCCAGCATTGCTCTATCTTCAGGTATTTTAGTTATTTACATAATTGAAATAATATTAATTTTGTTCAAATATGTAGACACCTAGCCATGGTATGCTTGATGATTCCCTCTTTGAGGAAGAGCTTTCTTCATCCCTATCTCCAGTGTTCTTTTTGCGAAAAAAGGCATGAGATGCAAGGTCGGAATTTAATACTTTGATAGATGCGCCTCAAACACCTGAAATAGAAGAGAGGATAAAAAAAATTATGAGCCAGCTAGAAACATATCAGGTAATAATAAAAAGTCAAAAGGATATTTTTTTTGTTCTGCATGAGATGAATTGTGATAATTTGATTTTTAATTTTTACATTGACTAAACTAACAAAAAGTTCTTTTGTATGTAGCGTTTTCTGGCATTTGCTGAACCCGGTGTTGGTGGTAGTGGGACACAAGGGCAAGAGATTGCCCAATAACCCTCTCGTACACCTTCTACTCCTTTAGGTGCCAGCCAAGAAACACACCCTGCCCAAGCAGACACCCAGCCAACCGCTGAATGTGTTGGCAATGATGAGGCTGATATGGCCAACTACATTATTGCGTTTCCTGGAGCTACATGTGTCAGCTCCACAGGGACCATTAATGGCACGTTGTTGGTGAACAATGTCCCAGGTAAATTTTAATATTTTAACTATTTCATGTACTTTATCTAAAACATATTTATTATGATTTTTATTTTTAAATTAATGATAATATCTTTTTTTTCTGTGTAGGAAACAATGAGTTCTACAGGTTTTTGGAGAGCCATGCGTTGGTAATTTTTGGCCCAACCATATGCACAGGGTGGAACTCCCAGAATTCCAACCTGAAAAAAGAACTTCTAGATTATCTAGAAGCCCTTTTTGGGGTCGGCACATTTGACAGAACTGCAGTGGCTCGGGTAGCCGGAAAATATTTGAAATATACCAGGGACACCTATAGGACGCAATTTCAATTTAACCCTAGATACGAGCGTCCTCTCACAGTTCCAGAGAGTGAGTGGAGAGCACTCATCCATGAAGGAAATGAGAAAAGGGCAAAGAAAGAAGGAAAAATGCCAAATGGACCCGCATGGTAAATTACAACTTTAATTCAATAGCTTTAATTTTCTCTATGTCTAAAATAAAAGTGTGCTACGTCATATCTGACTTCAATATTTTGATGCTAGGTTTCCTAACACCTCAAAGGAAACCAAAGCTAGGATTGAAAAAAAGGGCCATCACAAGCTAGGCCAGGGCGGCTACTTGAAATTAGCCACAAGAATTGTAATTAAGTAGCTAAACATCTTATAATTAATTGTATCGCCTTCCAACATTTTTGTAATCCTATCAAATATGATTAAAAATACACAATCATATGTAATGTAGGGTGATGAATTTGGAACATAAACTACAGAGGAAGGTAAAAATATCGCTTTCCATTTCGGCTATCAAGCCGTAGTTGAATGTCGCAGAAGCTTGGGGCAGGTCCCAAGATCTAGAATGCCTGATAAGGTAAAACATTAACCTTTCAATATGTTTGTTTTCGTCCATAAATTTAATGTCTAACAACTTTGTTTAAATCGGGGGAGCAGCACTACCGACGAGGCAAATAACCCAGTTTTAGAGCCAGATGTAGATGATCCTCACGTGCAACCTGATCATTGTAGTGGGGACCAGGCCGACAATGCTACTATCAGTGAGGGCCGTGACGGTAATTAATTTCCACTTATAATTTTTTTTAATTATACCTTGATGGTTGTCCTTATAACGTTTTTTGTTTAAATGACAGAGAATGTTTCCCTTGAGGATCTTACCACCAGAGAGGAAGACAGGGCAATAGTCCCAACGACAACAACTGGTGCACCAGGTAAATAATCTCATTGCAATTTTTTTTATTAATATTACTGAACTAGTTCAATGATATTTAAAAACTGACAATTAAAATTTAATATTATCTGTTTTTGTAGGCGATGCCTCGTCACTGGATGAGACCAGACATCGTGACTACGCAACTAGGTCAGCGGCGACAACTGGTGCACCAGGTAAATAATCTCATTGCAATTTTTTTTATTAATATTACCGAACTAGTTCAATGATATTTAAAAACTAATAATTAAAATTTAATATTATCTGTTTTTGTAGGCGATGCCCCGTCACTGGATGAGACCAGACATCGTGACAACGCAACTAGGTCAGCGGCGACAACTGGTGCACCAGGTAAATAATCTCATTGCATTTTTTTTTATTAATATTACCGAACTAGTTCAATGATATTTAAAAACTGACAATTAAAATTTAATATTATCTGTTTTTGTAGGCGATGCCCCGTCACTGGATGAGACCAGACATCGTGACTACGCAACTAGGTCAGCAGTGCGGGTTGAAAGGCACGAAACAGGAGCAGAGCATGATGATATTGATGATGTAATTAGGAGCTTTAGTAAATAGGAAGAATAAAAAGAAAATTCGATAATGTAAAATATTGTATTATTATAAGACAAACGTTACCATACTTGGAACGTTATTTGCGTTATATAAAAAACTCATTTATCATACTATTTTTATGTCAAGCATTAATTGCAATGTTTCCTTGTGTACTTTTTGTTGAATTGTTTTTTTATTAGTTATTGAAATTTTTTTTTTATGCTCATGAAAGTAAAAATTGAAATATAGATTGGGTATTGGAGAATTGAGAGTGATGTGAGGGGGGGGGGGAGGGGCCATAAGAGCTTCCACCTTCACGTGGTTGGCTCTATTTAGTAGAGAATAATTTATTGGAGCGATTTAATCTTGGAGAAAACCTCCCTCGATCTAGTGTAGCAACAAAAAAGTCACTGTTGACTTAGTTGCTACTCTTTCAGATCGTGGAAGGCTTGTTCCAAGTTCATGCGACTCCAATAAATTGTTCTTGAAACGAAGAGGAGCTTATTCAAGTATGTTTTGACATTTTCAACATATGCTCTAACATTATCATAAGAATGCATCTTAGAGGAAAAAATACTACATCAATTACTTGTATTTATTGTATAGATAATGATGGATTTTGATTAACTTGGCAGTGCAGGTACAAATCCTCTTGCATCATGAGCAATACAACTTGTCAACTAGGGTCATGTCCAAGATATTTTTGCTTGTGCGCTTGACCAGGTTCGTAATGTCACATTTTGTAAGTTCCTTTACAGTTCATAATTCAATATTAAGCTTGTTCGTGATTATTATCTAGGTTTTTTGTATGTGTTTTTTCATCTATTTGATTGCAAGCAACTCTGCATGTTTCCTGTTGTTCACTATGATTTCTCCCATTACCACTCCCAGGATGAATCCGAATTTATTGTTACATAGGTTACTTTATTGTTACTATGATTTCTCCATTTACGATTTCATAGGTTACATCATGTAAAGTTGTCAATCTCAGGTTGGTGATGAGCTTTAGTTTTCCAGATTTGGGGCTTTTCTGATATTTTCTCCCTCATGTCATTCCTAGATCACCTCGTTGTTTGAGCATGCCAATTGTCTACCACTTGTACCAATTGGCACATGTCAATCTCTGAGTGGTGCCACATTTCACCTATTTTCAGTGAGAGTTTAGGGTTTCTCTAACATAGCTTCAGAAATCAGATTCAGTGCCTGCTTGAATATCGTCACATAATACTCATGGTTTGGATTGATGAGCATGTTCTGAATGGTTGGTTGATTCATAAGAACCACCCATATAGTCATCTTGATATATTTCAGAAGTTTTCTCGGGTTTCCTTTTTCACCGTTTCTATTGGGTGGGATGGTGTGGGGTGATCCATCAATACTGGTGCTCTTGTAGTAGGGAATTTTTTTTTGGGGATATAAAGGAGCATTTGATGTAGATATCCCATTGGATGCATTCATAGATGGGAACGAGAGGTCAAGAATTCAAATTAAAAATATGCAACCTCTAGCATGGCAACCTGAAGGCCGCGAGAGACACTGGTTAAAGATTGTTTTGTGTTGGCCTTAATATAGGCGTGATTTCTTTCTATTATCTTAATGAAAATACATAGTCCGGTCTCATTAAAATGAGGATTGAGGTTGTATTTCTCTTTGGTTGTTTCTCTCTTAATGCTCCAGAAGTTGCCAAAAGTTGCGATAGTTGTTTAGTTTGCCTGTTACAACTTAAAAGTGGTTTTTAGCAATGGGAGTCATGTTTTTTAAGGTTCATACTAATATGAAGATATTGTAATTCTATATTCAGGATAAGAGAAGATGGCCTCTACTTTGGGCAGTATGACAACAATTGCCACATCTACCTCATTGGGTAACAATGGAAAGGGGAAGAAGTTGGGTGCAATGTTTGATAATTATGGTAGACAATTGTCTTCTCTTTCAGTTTTGTCACCCATTTCCTTTAATCGCTCAAGCAGAAGAGGGATTCTGAGATTACGAGACAGAGAGAAGGTAGTTAATACAAGAGCTATGGAAAAGGAGTTGTACTTCAACAAGGATGGCTCAGTGACAAAAAAATTGCAGGTCAAAGAAAAAATTATGTTTAAAGGAAGGTCACCTGCACGTGAAACTTCACTGCGGTGGATCTTTCCTTGTCCACTTATATTCGATTTTAATGTGTTATTTTAATTTTTCATGGAGGGTTGTTTTGGCATATGGTCTTGCATTCAATTGCACACTTACTGAAAGCATTGTCAATTTGTCTTGCAGGCGGTGTGAACAAACTTGTTGATCTTGTTGGAGTCACCCTTGGGGCGAGGGGAAAAATGTTGTCTTGGAGAGCAAGCATGGTTCTCCGAAAATAGTTAATGATGGTGTGACGGTAGCTAAGGAGGTAATTTGTAGATGTGTGCTCTAGTTTTCTTTTTAACATTGTATTAGTTCCCCCTCTTAAATGTCTTAGATTTGGTAGGCATAATTTGAAAACTCAAAGGTGAAAGGAAACATATTTGTTACCCAGTGGTCTACTTGGCCTATGGACTAGCCACATTAGAGTAATGCATAAATCATTTCACAACAATAAAAGGAAAGGGTTATGGCTGAGTCAAATTTTATTGTTATTGACAGTGTAATGAAATGTATCGCAATGCTATGGTTTTGGCCTTTTTATTGGTTGAATTAGAGGACCCAGTTGAAAATATTGGGGCCAAGTTGATAAGGCAAGCTGCGGCAAAGACAAATGATTTAGCTGGGGATGGAACCACAACATATGTTGTTCATGCACATGTTGGAATATTGAAAAATTCTAGAACAATGAATGGAGAATAAATCTCCCTTCCTCTAACACAGAGAAAATAAAAATTCCTTTGACAGGAGACATATTTTCAATACTTTGAAAATAAACTTCTATTCCCTTCAATAACTCAAAAAAAAAATATTACACTTCTTTCTCACTGAGAGGGATTACAAAATTATGACTGCTAAAAAACACAGTGCATAAAATCAACTCACTGTCTATTCAAAACAAACATACTCTGTCTCTAAAACATTTTGTTGTGTTTTTCACTTTCGAACTACTGTGCATACACACTTAAAAAGTTACACTCAGTCTTTCACTTTTTACACATTGCTGTGTAATAAAAAATTTGTGTACTGTCTATAAAAAAAACTACCAAGATTTTTTGTCCTTTTTATTTTTATATGCTGTAACATATAAAACATATTATAATAAACCCTCTTTTAAAAAAAATAAAAATTAAAACTAAATTCTATGGCCCACCTTTCATTTCGCATATGATATATATATAACATATGTTTAAAACATATGTATATATTAAAGCATACATAAAATTAAACTATCAAAACATTAAAGAACCCTTTTCGTCGAACTTCAAAAGTCTGAATAGATTGAATTTCAAACCAAATTCACGTTCCAAAATGGGATGGTGACGTCTCCCTAATTTATAACGCGAATTCTCAATCCAATGTGCCTTATAAAAAGTCCGGGTCCGGTTTTCAAGTTTTCAGATTCCCTTCAATTTCATGCGAAAACATTAAAGAACCCTTTCCGTCGGACTTCAAAAGTCTGAATAGATTGAATTTCAAACCAAATTCACGTTCCAAAATGGGATGCTGATGTCTGCCTAATTTGTAACGCGAATTCTCAATCCAATGTGCCCTATAAAAAATTCGGGTCCGGTTTTCAGGTTTTCAGATTCCCTTCAATTTCATGCGATCCAATATTAATGCTCCACGTGTCCTCCTTTTGAATTTACAAAACTGTCGGGTAAATTTCTGTTTGTTTAATTTTTGGTTGGTGAATTGCGTTAATGTTGGTTGTTGTGTTTAAATACAATCCTGTACAGAAATATGGCTGCGGCCATCTACAAAAAAAACTTGCAGGAATTTTAAATGCTGAATTAAATTTCTGGATGGCATGCAAGCAACCTCCAAAAAAAAATGTTGTTGCTGCATCCGTCCTTCTACTGCAGCAGTTGATGTTAAAATTCAACAGCACAGGGTTTAATAAGTGAGGGTGTAAGGTAACTTTTTGTCGATAGTACTGGATTAAGATCATCTATTCATTTTTGTAGGGTCTTATGGTGTTTGGTTTTTTAGTTTTGGGTTGGGCTTATTGAGTCTAAGATAGTTTTGAGTGAAAAAATTGCTATCAGGTATTAAAAAATTTTGGTTCTTTTGTCAAAATTTATGAGCTTGTTAGGAAATACAAAACTGACAATGGTTGTATCTTAGATTTGTGGAAAATAATTTGAAATGAAACCTTTTTGTTTAGGTTGTTGCAGCAGGTGCAAACCCCATTCAAATTACTAGGGGCATTGACAAGATAATAAAGGCCCTTGTTTCGGAACTCAAAATTTTGTCAAAGGAGGTAAACGCTTGCCTTTTGAGTAGGCTGGTTTTCCTTTTTGCTGATGGTTTGGTGTATCTAATTGAATTAGTTGCCTAAGGTATTTTTGGTTGCAAACTCCTTTTCATTTTTCATACGGTATTGGCCTTGTGGAATACATTTGATTGTGTGGTCTTGTTAGATCTACAACATTTGTAGTTGTTTAGTCTTATGGCCAAGGTGCACTTTTATTATGGAAATAGTTGATGCAATATTGTCATTTAATCCTTACTGCAGGGTAGCATGTTGAGAATTTTCTTGTGAAACATTTGGTATTCAAAATGACACTTGATCCTATACAGCATCATGCACTTGACTTCAAAATTCATATTCAAAGTGTGCCAGACAATTCTTGCAAAATTTCAAATATTTATGTTGTTTTAAACCATTATCTTTTTCATGTATTGGATGCTGAAAATGAGAAAAAGACTTTGGTATGAAACCAACTGGTGAATAATTTCTAGAAAAACAACCACTTCCAAGACATGATTTAGAAGTAGAACATATGTACTTATGAAGCATAGAAAGATATCCTTGATGCATTGTCAATGTTTGGCTAGGGTTATTTTTGGAGAAAATATCTCCTTATTCCTAGAATAGTGATCTTCAATACAAGTAAATGCCAGAGAAGAGAGATCATCGTGTGACATAAACCTATTAACAAAAGTGAACAGGGAATGATTATTAATTATGGCATACTAAGTTGTCGGTGATTTTGACTATTTGTCTTTAACATGTAAAAATGTTAAATTCCAAACTTACATCATCATGGTTTGGCATCATGAGCTTGACTAATTGTCCACCATTCTCATAATTTCATTTTTGTCTTCATATCTATAAACAATGTTTCAAATAATAATAAAAAGGTTCTATAAGAAAAATCGAGACCTCCATGCTGCTGCTCGTGAGACAAAGTCAAAATTGCATTACACAATCTGACACATAAGAATCTCCTATATCCCGGTGGTATGTATCCAAATTCTTATAATAGTGTCTTCAAGACTTATGTTGACATTGCCAATGAGATATTTAAGCAATGAAAGATGGATCCTTCTTCATTGTTGTATATGTAACAATCTTTTATTAATATAAAGATTGATGGTTTTGTCTTTCTGAAAATGAAATGTAAAAATAATTTATTGTGGTCAATTGAAAAGTTTTTTTTTTAAAGCTTTTCATTATGGAAGGGAGACATAGATATATGCCCTTCTAATTGAAATTCGGACCTGCCCTTCAAATTTGATCACTGTGTGGGACCTTAACAAACAATAAAACTATTCCGCCGCGCATTATATAAAACATATAACAAAACCTTTGTCAAAACTTCAAACGAACCCTTTAGCCGTGGGTATTTCATCACGAATTGATCATTTTACCATGTACCTTCTTCTAGAGGAATATTATTCCACTTGATTAGGTACTTCATAATGGTTATATGTCAAAGAGATACTGAATGTTTATCTATAACTTTTTGTGGTTCAAGAATCAACTTTCATTCTTCATCTAATTTTGGAAGTTCTATTTACATTGGCATATTTTTTCCCAAAACCTTTTTTAGGCAAGATACATGAAAAACCTTATGAATGCAAGAAGAAGGAAAATATAACTTCTATACCACTTGTGCAATCCTATGAATAATCATTTAGGGCCATAACATTTTTTAACTAATTATTTATTCTTCTTTTTCTTGAATGAAGATTGCTTATAATGCTATAATCTAAAAAATACCCAATTACCCTCCTCAAATTATCTTTCACTTCAATGTTGTTCCCCTTTTTGTTTTATCATGTTTCATGTCATTTGAAGGTTTTCCATAATAATTTTCAAAGTTTCTTTAGTATTTTCCATATGTGACTTTGTTTCCTATACTTTGGACTTATCTTGCAAAAAATATGAGATACTAGGAGTTGGATATCCATAAAGGGCCTTAAATGGGGAAATTTTAGTAGATGTGTGATAGGTAGTATCATATTACCATTCTTCCTTGACGAACCCACTTCATCCATTAAGATTGCTTTTCTAAAGAGTAACATTGTAGATAACCTTAAAAACATTTGTTAACTATTTTGTTTGACCATTTGATTGTGTTTGATATGT
This sequence comes from Pinus albicaulis, assembly GCA_034641835.2. Lineage (NCBI taxonomy): Eukaryota > Viridiplantae > Streptophyta > Pinopsida > Pinales > Pinaceae > Pinus > Pinus albicaulis. The sequence goes on along the minus strand of CM076579.1, from coordinate 388,108,014 downwards.
AGAACTCATGGCAGCTAGTGTTTCTCCACTCATATTAAATAATTATTTCCAAAAGTTTCTTGTTACTATTACTTTAGGAAAACCATGAAGACTATGAATTTCTTTCAGGGACACTTCTGCCACTTGGCTTGTTGTTTATGTACTTTGAGCTCTACAAAAAAAATCTACAAAATTTGTCTATATAAATGACCACAAAAATGTAATACTTACCTTTATATTTCAGTAACCCTGTAACAAAGTCTATTGATATATCTTCTAGTCTTTGAATATGTATGTGGAATGGTTGAAGTAACCCTAGATATTTTACTATCTCTCTTTTATTTATTATGCAAAGCTGACCTTCTCTTACAAAATTTTGAATATCTTTCTTCATTCCTTCCAAAAATATATTTTTTGATCCTTTGAGATGTTTTAAGGAACCCTGCGTCCTACCATAAGAGAGACATGGGACTCCCTTAATATTTGTTTATTTAAATATGCTTGTGTGCATAAAAATATTCTACATTTGCACCAAAGTATATCTCTCTTTCACTCCCAATGCTCCATAGAGTTCATCCCATCCTTTCTAAATTTTAGTTTTTGTTTAGTACTATTGTCATTTTTCCATTATGGCAAGCTTCTTCTAGCCACCTAGGAATAGAAAATGTAATTGGATATAAATTTGAGGCCTCTTCTATTTTAGAAATAGCATCATGTACTAAATTTTCCTTACCCTTTTTGCAGATTATCTCCAAATTAAAACTTTGCATTTTTTCTCCTCATTTTTGTTAATCTTCCAATGAAATCCATAGCTTCAAAAAATACTTTATGCTATCATGGTATATCTTGACTTTAAAGTACCTCCCAGTGATATACTATCCCCATTTTTTATTACATGTAATATTTCTTCCATTTATTTTTCATACGTAGATTTCACCAAATATTTTCTTTGAATTCCTTGCTTTTAAAAGCCAATGATATCCCTTATTGTGTTAATGTTATGTAAATTCCTTGTCCTAGTGCCTCACACTCTACTATGAATGTTTTACCAAAAGTAGATGCAACCGATGTTGGTGTAGAAGACATGGCATCCATTGAAAGAGAGAATGCCAAAGTAGCCTCATCATTCCATATAAATGATATTTTCTTCAAGAGATATGTGAGCGGACTTGAAATGCATGCATAATTCTTAACAAATGATCAATAATATCATGTAAGTCTAAAAAATCTTCTAAGAACCTTGATTTTCTTAGGAATAGGTCATTTTGTAATAGCTTGCATCTTTTGAGGCTCCAACTTCCCTCCTTCCTTTAAAACAATATGAACCAAATACTCGAATTCTTATTTCCCAAAAGCACATTTGGATATTTTTACATAAAAATGATTGTTCTCAATAATTTATATAACTTTTCCACATGTTTAGTGTGGTATTCCCATGATTTATGATTTATTATAAATATGTGTATTATCAAAGAAAACCAACACAAATTTTATAAGATGGGATCAAAAAAATCGTTCTTAAGTTGAGCCCGCCGGACTTCAAACGGCGATAAACCATAATTCAAACCAAATTCGCGTTCCAAAATAGCCTGCTAACGTTGGCCAATTTTGTGACGTGAAAACCAATTGAATTCTGCCCTAATCTTTTTCAGGTCCGAAGTTGGGCTGGCGTATGGAGGGAGAGTTGTGATGCAAATTTCTTATCAAATTCGCCCTAATCTTTTTCGAGTCTAGATTTCCACTGCACGAGCGGCCCAAACAAAGATCCGCTCCAATCAATTTCTGCCATGTGTCCTCAATCAAATGTTGCCCTGTTCCTAGATGCGGGTGCACTCGATGGCGTTTAAGGCGATGGGACATGGACGTGGCGATTTCATATCAATCGCTAAGTTTTAACGTTGTTCAATTAAGTTCCAAGGTTTTCACATCAAATCGCATTAAGTTTTAACACTGTTCAAGATCGAACCTCCACTCCTGCTAGCGATTCTGCATGCTCCAATATGCTTTGGCCTTTGGCTCTCATTAATGACCAGAGATTAATTATTATTAGCGTCCTTCGATTGCATTGTAGTCGGGTCGATAAAATGGCATTTTGCTATGGTTTTTCAGACGAGCCGGTTGCTGGGTTACACTGCCTGCTCACTGTGATGAGAAGGAGAAGTGGCCAGCTGAACTGCTGCTTAGACCTTGATGCATATCTGCATTTATCTTGGTCTAGTCCTTTTTTGTCTTCCTCTGTTTCCTGGAATTCTGCTTCTCCGCCTCCTCTTGTGCCCACTGCTGAGATTGCACCCATGCCTCGCCTACGTCAAAGGATGTGTTTCCGCAGGGGGAGCACTAGAGGTCAACCCCTGCGCGCTCCCTCTAGCCCCTCAACCGAGTCATCTTCGCAGTCCATTGATTATCACGCAAGTCGCTATCTAGATACTAGAAGTGGGTGGGGTCGGGTTCTAGGATCTGACCACCGTATGGGCTCCCCTGCTCCTCATTTCCCCACCGCTTCACCTTCTCCCACGACGTGCACTGCGCTTTTTTCCTTTAATTTCTCTCTGAACCGCCCACGAATCACAGCTTCAATTACTGTGGTTTTCCGTGAGGAGGCCCAAATGGAAGAACAACGCACCCGTCTGGCGGGTCTGAGCTCAGAAAAAGCTGGCCAACATTCAGGCCTTTAGGAGGGGAGTGGTGGCATGAATGTGGAGGTAGCACTTGGCGATCCTGGACCTTCCAAAGGATGGTGCCAAATCGTCGAGGAGCCAGAGGAGTAGTTTGGTTAATTTGTTTTTCTTGCTTCGCAGCCCACTTAATTGGGCTGCTTTTAGATTATATTACTGTGTTGGACCTCTGTAATATTTTTGAATTATGTAAACATTCAAGACTGGTTTCCCCGTATGAGGGCAGTGTTCTTAATTTTTTGATTTTTTGATGACAAATTTGCCATGAGTCTGGGCAATGTTTTTGTGTGAGAAGTATATCAACAGTACATGTCTCTGCACATTTCCTGTATCCACTTTATGATACTATTTTCATGGACGGTTTTACTTCATATAATGTATTCAAAACAAAGTTTTTTCTCTTGTGAAAAAAAAATGATTAATGTTTATCACTCTGCCTTAAAAACTAGCGATGCTGGTTTATTGATATGGTCTGATGGTCTTTTTATATTTTGGACATACCACACTCCTCACATGATTAACGTTTTTCTCTGTTCAAGGATTTTAAGTACTTTAATTTGTATTTGGAACAATGGACATCGGTACTCTATCTATTGCTTTACTATTCTACATACTGCTATTTCACTTTCTTATAGATGCCTCGGGAATATTTGGATGCTTTCTCAGATTGTCGATAATCTCCATGTGGACCGTTACTGGGTTTTATATCAAGTCCCTGTATGTGACATGGGGTATTTTCTATCACTGTCTGGGGTGGGACTTCCACTTTTCTGGATGGATATTTGGGTTCCAATCTTCAGATGTGAAAATGTAATGACTTCATGGACTGTTTTAATTCATATAATATATTCAAAACAACGTTTTTTCTCTTGTGAAAAAAAAATGATTAATGTTTATCACTCTGCCTTCAAAACTAGTGATGTTGGTTTATTGATATGGTCTGATGGTCTTTTTATATTTTGGACATATCACACTCCTCACATGATTAGCATTTTTCTCTGTTCAAGGATTTTGGGTACTTTAATTTGTATTTGGAACAATGGACGTCGGTACTCCATCTGTTGCTTTACTATTCTACATACTGCTATTTCACTTTCTTATAGATGCCTCAGGCATATTTGGATGCTTTCTCGGATTGTCGATAATCTCCATGTGGACCGTTACTGGGTTTTATATCATGTCCCTGTATGTGACATGGGGTATTTTTCTATCATTGTATGGGGTGGGACTTCCACTTTTCTGGATGGATATTTGGGTTCCAATCTTCAGATGTGAAAATGTAATGACTTCATGGACTATTTTACTTCATATAATATATTCAAAACAACGTTTTTCTCTTGTGAAAAAAAAATGATTAATGTTTATCACTCTGCCTTCAAAACTAGCGATGCTGGTCTATGTTGCTGGTTTATTGATATGGTCTGATGGTCTTTTTATATTTTGGACATATCACACTCCTCACATGATTAGCGTTTCTCTCTGTTGCAGGATTTTGGGTACTTTAATTTGTATTTGGAACAATGGACGTCGGTACTCTATCTGTTGCTTTACTATTCTACATACTGCTATTTCACTTTCTTATAGATGCCTGGGGCATATTTGGATGCTTTCTCAGATTGTCGATAATCTCCATGTGGACCGTTACTGGGTTTTATATCATGTCCCTGTATGTGACATGGGGTATTTTTCTATCATTATTTGGGGTGGGACTTCCACTTTTCTGGATGGATATTTGGGTTCCAATCTTCAGATGTGAAAATGTAATGACTTCATGGACTGTTTTACTTCATATAATATATTCAAAACAACGTTTTTTCTCTTGTGAAAAAAATATGATTAATGTTTATCACTCTGCCTTCAAAACTAGCGATGCTGGTCTATGTTGCTGGTTTATTGATATGGTCTGATGGTCTTTTTATATTTTGGACATATCACACTCCTCACATGATTAGCGTTTTCAAGGATTTTGGGTACTTTAATTTGTATTTGGAACAATGGACGTCGGTACGTACTCTATCTGTTGCTTTACTATTCTACATACTGCTATTTCACTTTCTTATACATGCCTCGGGCATATTTGGATGCTTTCTCAGATTGTCGATAATCTCCATGTGGACCATTACTAGGTTTTATATCATGTCCCTGTATGTGACATGGGGTATTTTCTATCATTGTCTGGGGTGGGACTTCCACTTTTCTGGATGGATATTTGGGTTCCAATCTTCAGATGTGAAAATTTAATGACTTCATGGATTGTTTTACTTCATATAATATATTCAAAACAACATTTTTTCTCTTGTGAAAAAAAAATGATTGTTTATAGTCGAAGCACTGTGGGGTGGTTTATTATATTAATATTTCACAGTCATTGGAACACCCACAATTCATAACAAATATTGGAGATTTACTGTCCTATTTTAAAGTTTCATTTTTTTTTTTTAAATTGAACCCGCCGTCGGTATACCGATGCCTTGTAAGCGTCGGAATTGCGACAGCTTAAAAAAGTCGGAAGAACGACAGTATAAAAACGTCGGACAAGCAACGTTTAAAACGTCGGACCACATTTCGTCGGAATTGTGACAGTTTACAAACGTCAGAAGAGTGACATTCAAAATGTCGGACCACATTTCTTCGAAATTGCGACAGTTTACAAACGTCAGACCACATTACGTCAGAATTGCGATAGTTTACAAACGTCAAAAGAGCGACGTTCAAAACGTCGGACCACATTTTGTCGGAAGTGTGACAGTTTACAAACGTCAGAAGCCCGACGGTTTGGGAAATGTCGGAAGAGCGACGCTTGTTTGGAAGCGACGGAAAATGTGTCGGTAGTGCGACACTTTTTAAGTGCGTCGGAAACGCGACAGTATGGCAAACCATGTTTTTCCCGTCCTCAAACTGTCGCTCTTGCGACGACTATGTGTCGGAATAGCGACAAATTGGCCGTCGGAAATTCCGCCAAATTTTCTAGTGAGTGACTCGAAATTATCAAAAACAATAACTGTAGAAATAAAAACTAAAGTGGACTAGTCTGCATGATGCTCATGATAACACTCACTGCTCAGATAAGTCGGGTCAACAATTGGTGAATACGGTCTGAGACCCCTATACTGTTCTAGCAGCGAGGGATATCATGGACGTGGGTATACTTTGGAATCCCACTAGTAAATGCATCCAAGTTCCAAGGTATTTCCTCTTCATTATCTGCTCCTTCCTCATCAGTAGTGGCCTCAAACTCCCTCATCACTCTTATCGCTATGGGGGACATCCCAGCAGGTCTTAGCGGTCCAACATCTGCAACACATAAGTTTGAAACATTAGAACACGTATACCAAAAAAATATAAACATGCAAACCTTAACAAAAAAAAACATGTTTTACCTCTATCATCCCAATGATCACCCTCTGGAAGCAAAAAATCTAGGTCGCCTCTAAAGTCAGTCCCTAGAATATGGCCAATCCTCCACTACAATGAGTTGGCACCTCAACCATATGAAGAAATTTGGTTTGTACGACATATGTTTCCCACCTCCTTAGCGAGGCATCAACTCACTCCATCGGACCATACGAGGATCTCGTGGTGCTGGCATAGCCACTTTCGCCCATTGAAACTGGAGCAATGGCACTCGTTCCAAGAAGAATGATTCTAGAATCAAACCATACCTGAATTGTTTGAGTCATTCGTTTTTTCATTTGGTGAGTTGTTTCTTCATGTTCGCCAAAACTTCTTCTAACCAGTTGAAGATCGTGGGTGCCATGCAATATATGGCAGTCTGAAGTTGAGACTTGGTAGCCTCATGTGGAGCTTGTGCCCCAGCAGCTCAGGTTATAGTATGGAGGACTACCTTTAAAGGCAGGTTGTTTATGGTTCTTATGTCAATCTTCACGCTTGAGGACTTTTTTTCTTCTGGACATTGTCTCCCTATCAACATGTCCATGCTCACGCCCATAATTATGCTTCCAGCTAGACGAGCTCGTTCCCCCCTTCGTGACAAGACAGAGATGAAATAGATGTTGGAGACCTCGATCTCTAGTTCTTGGTCACCAATTATGAATCTTTCTCGTCCTGTGTCCCATATTCTTACCAGATATTGTAGCAACTCAGGCTGAGATCTTAAGCCTAGAGTTAAGAAGAACTTGAGGAGCCCACAATTCCTCAAGACAACCAGAAAGTCTATATCTTCCATGGCTTCTTTGTCCTCGTCCTCACGCTCTCTCTCCCTCCATTCAATAACCATTTTTGCTGATTATTTCCTGCCAACAACAATTATTCAAACCATTGTTAAAATTTCGATCTTATAAATCCATTTTTAATGGCGGTTTTTGGAAAGATTTATTTTTTTTTCTACTTTCTGCATCTGGCTCGTAGCCTTTGAAAAAAAGTGGAGATCGGTGCGAGCCTGAAACCGCTACCCGTGTCGATCCGTAGTGAAAATGAGTTTAAAACTTCTTCCCAAAAATTCAAAATACATCATGAAAATTGCTAAAGCATATATGAAATCAAAGAAAGTAGACATGGCTCTTACCTGGCACAGATGGTTTTTCTGATGGCTTCCTGGATCAGCCGCAGTCAGCTACCGAAGAATCAAGGTAAAAAAGGATAAAAACTTCTCCAATGGCTTGTGAATGTGAAAAGAGAAAAATGTTTTTACCTTTTTATTTTTATAGCTTTTTAAGTCATTGTTATGGTTTTTGTTAATATTTTAATTATTTTTGCTTGGAAACAGATAATATGTTCACTTTTGTGTAGTAATAGCATAAAATTTTGACGGATGATGCAAAAATGACTTCTAGTTTATTAATTTCTCATAGTCGGTAAAAGAAAATGAAAAATTCACCTCCTTGGAGTCATATTTAAGCTCTATTGTGACTCTTGAAAAATGAAAATATTGCCGCGTATTTGTCATTATTATCTCGTTAAAGCAGGCAAAATGTCATTTACCCAGTATACGCTTACCCATTTTTCGTGCTAGGATAAACTGTTTACGAAAAATGAATACCGTAGTCAATCCTGACTAAGAGGTTCTCTTGAACTTTTCTTTCTACCTTTTCAGATTCAAGGGACTATCTACGAAAAGAACCCTATGGAGTTTTCTTTTCAGACTATTTTCAAACTCTCTAAACATGAAAAGGTGTCAAGTTTCACTTTTTTTGGACTCATTAAAATTTAACAAAATTGGACCCTTCACCATGACATTACCGCGTTCATCCTTCCTAGGGCTTGTAAAATGTACTAGGATGGATTTTTCCGAAGAAAAAAATTATACGACAAGAATATGTTATCCCCTTCAAGCTTCTATTCAAAAATAATTGAGGTACGCACCTGAAATGGTGGGGGGGAATGGAATTATTTATCAGTTGTGTTGGCAGTATGTCACTCTTGAACATGACACTTATTTTCAATTCGTGTCGAGTTGGGGATATCCTACATTTGTCACTTTGCCTCCATGGGTTTGGGAAATATATTTGCCTCTCATTCAATTACCAATCTTGTCAACATGACCTCTAATTCCATTTGATTCAAATACTGCCAAACTCCAGAGTCGTGTCGCCGATATGTTTAAGAGAAATTCCTTTGTAGTTCATTCATTACCTGATTCTCTATTCAGTATTGATTCACAACCATCTTGTTCCTCTGTCTCATGTCGAAGATGTGGGATACATCACGGCCTTCCTTCGACATATCGCTTCCTTTCAACTTCAACTCATTATGCAAGAGGTTGGCCTAGAGACTCCTTTCTAATACCTTAAAGCTTGCCTACCCTAATGGCAGGTTTTTCACAGTCGACGCCAGGTTCACCTATTGACCTTCGATCGGGTGATTTCATGAGTGTTTGAATTCAATTCCTTGTTCACATCCCATGGATTGTAATGCTAGTACCTTAAGGGCCATTTTCATTATTGGTGGTCTCTCTCGCGCATGTTAATAGTTTAAATCATTGACTGGTAATCAGGAAATTTTCTTGCATGTTCGAATTCATCTCACTCATTCACATGCTTGAATGTGTACTTGATTGGGTCGTGACGGAGCGCAAGACCCTAGATTTTGTTTTATAAAGTCTGGTTTGCGAGGTGATATGATTTATTCATGATTGTATACATGACCCTTTTAGTTGGATGGTTGCAACCATACATGAGCCCATATTCTTTATCCTTCTTATTGTTGGATGGTTTTTCCCATACCATGGATCCTATTACATGATCTCTTTTATGGATGGTTGCTTCCATGCCTTATGCTCATTTATCTATATTAGATATTTCAGTTTTATATATGTACTTGATTCGTAGGTTTTCTGATGACGATGTCTTGTTCTTGGCCTGTACTGGTAATGCATTTCACCCCTCACTCTCATTCTACCTTCATGCTTTAGGGGGCATTTGTTACACAACATTTTGTCACTGTCCCTGTACTCCATATTCCCAGATCTTGGAGAACCCCTATAGTGATCCCTGTGTACTTTTTTCCATCATGAAAACATGCTTGTGGATCCCTTATAGTCTAAAGATCAATCTCTTTTTTTACCATTCCTTTAGTAGCTCCCTAAAAGCCCACTTTTTTGGAGCAGCGCAACCCTTCAATGTCTTACAAGTGCTTATGGAAAATCCTTAGCTTGTGACTAGCACCGATCGGCGATGGTATGAACCCCATAGCTGCATCAATCTTCTTCTGGAATATTTTTAAAAATGGAAATGAGGCTTCATGGCCTAGAATCTTAGAGGGCTGAGAGCTAGATGTTTTTTTATCAGGATATGGTCAATATTGCTCCTTTGGGCCTCTTGTTCCTACAAAAGAGGAACCACCCAAGGAGATAAGCCTTTTTCCCACCTTAAGCGGATCCATGTCCCCTCCTCCATCACTATAAATTTATCACCTTCCAATGCCTCTGCTAGGGAGAACAAAATAGAAGAGAAGAATAGCAGAGAAAGGTTTGAAGATTTTTAAAGGCATAGAAGGATAGAGTTGAGACCCTTAGCCTTCTCACACTGAGTTGAAAAAGAGTGCTTTGGAGACGTGCCTGGATTTGGACCTACCGAAGGAGAGCTTTGACATCAAGGCACGTGTTGTAACTCTTCTTTTATTAATAATATGATACAGCTGATATTTATTTTCCATTCTTGTCCATGTTTATGCTAAGAAGTCTAACATTCCTTGATCAACTAAATAGTTTATTTGTGTTATATGTAAGTTGCAATTTTATGTTTCTTGTTGTTTTTTGGTCACTTGTGCAGGTAATTGAATGCTAGTAGCAGCGGAGATCAAGCTTGGAAGAGCGAAATACCAAAGGGCTTCGACGAGGAACAACATTGTAATATCAGACCGAGGTGGGCCATCTCCTTCGATCTATGTTTCATTTATAATCTAGGAAAGTAGGTATTTGCTTGTTCCCTTTGTTTCTAGACCCACACTAGGGCTATACTGATCGTCTCTATCTGCGGAGAGGATTTGCCTAGACAATAGGCCCGCCTTGACATGATGTTATAATGTAGGAATCTTAGTTAACCTATTCCTGAAAATGAAATCTCTTAAATTGCATTCAAAATGTGGGCTTTCTTACCTTCATTTGTGTCTCTCTATAATTATGTGACAAAGATAGGGACAATTAATAGACATACTAACATCTGAAGTGTAAGGGTTAGGTTTTGTTATTCTATACTCTAGTTGTGATAACCATTTAGTATTTTCTAGTGTGGGAAACTATTGCCTCTCATTGGTCATGGAGTCAAATAAAAACAAGATCCCATGTCCATGAGGTGATGGGGAATTCCAATGAGTGATCTGCAAATGAACAGTCTCACTGGAGCAATATGACTTGAGTCATATTATCGACTCTGTAAACACAACCCTATCCAAGTTTCCCAAAACGTGATTGGGGGGGGGGGGGGCGAACACACTTTATAAGCACCTGGGTTTAAGAACAACTGCTCAAATTTGCAACAACTTCAATAGAACCAGGGGTGGAATATCCACAAAATATCCTCTAAAAATAACTTAATCACACATAATGAGAATGCAGTAAGCATCAATCAACAAAATTCAATACACGGGAAAGAAGGAGGAAATATGTGGACCAAGTGCCCAAATTTTTATTCATTATCAAGATTTCTTGAAATTACAATCTTAGATGCAATCTCAAGAGGTCCAACCCTTAATACACTTGGTTCTCAACCATTAAATAGACCCTTTTACCCTAGAGGCTATATTGTCTACTCCAAATGGAAGGGTTAATAAGTCCATTGAATTTTCAGCTAAAACTATGGACATGGTTGATCACAGGAAGATTGAGTTCTCCAAAATCCATGGCATAAATAGGTACAGGTATGTAATTATTTATCTTAATGACTGTTCAGAGGTAAAATTTAGTTTTTCTGCTTATTTGAATAGATTTATGTATACTACATCCATTTTATAACAAATAAATTATTTGGCTTAAACAGAAAACCATATCCAAGTTATATTAGAAAAAAGAAATCTATTAAAACTTTGACTCTATTATCTGCAGGTGTAATTATGAGGGATGCAAGGCTATATTTTATCATTAGAATTATATATCAGATTGACAAATTCAGTTTCAGAAACATTACTGTCGTGATTGTTAGAATTTTTTTTTTTTTTTACCATACATGTATTTCTCCTCATGGTCCTCTTGTATGATGTGGTCTAGAGACCAACTATCTTTTTCAAGATTTCTTCCACTAATTTCCTTTAGAGGTACAAAAGAAATTTGAACAAATTAATAAACTTTTTGTGGGACATTATGCATCTGGTGATTCTTTGTCACATGAGAACAAAAGGGAACATCCAATTTTGAAAAATGAATTAAGTCACTCAAAGAATAATTTTTTCAACCTCTCTAGTAGAACAACATAGATGAATCTCAAAATGAACGCCATTGGAATCATAACATTGCAAAATATCCATATCCCACAAAATTAGATCTAACATATTCTAGTGACTGAACCAGTAGTTATATATCATATTAAAGCTAATCTTCTTCTGCATCAAGATTCAAGTAGTTTCTCTTACAGAGCCTCCTCTATGTAATTCGAATATGGCCAGAAATATTCCACAAGGACATCCCTGGTTAGTGGTCTATGTAAATTCATATTATATTTGTGATATGTATGAGATATATATGTAAATTTGCTGGAGGTAGTTTAAATTTCAAGTGTTAAAATTGAATTTTTATGTGGTTTTATGTTAAATTCTTATGCACATAAAGCATGAATTTAAACTCTAAAATAACATAAAACAATAGACAAATACACGATAAAAATAACCACAACACAGCAAGTGATGAAGGAGTTCACCCCTCCTAGGCTATGTCTCCTGGTCCAGCTTCCAATGGCTTGGCCCTATATCATTATGCTAAAAAATGGTGATTACATCAGTTTATAGTGCTCTGATGGATTCAAAACATGTTCCATTAGCTTAAGAATTGTCCAAAAGCCCCCTCTATCCTCTTTCTTCTCCCAAAATGATTTAAAATTGGAGCTATGATTTTCTCTAGCGTTGTTGCTAGTCGCTCTACAATTTCCCCAAAATCTAGCACCATCCTACATTTTTGCCCCAAATTCCGCTAATGGAGCGACAATCTGGCAAAAATTCAGTGCAAATTGTGGGATCGTTTAAATGCATAATGCGACCTAAAAATCTGAATTTTAAACCATAAGTCATGGTTGAATATTTAATATTAAATATGGACGCAGGCCTCTCCGCCCCCGCGCCCATGGTTCCAGCCTTGGGTCATATGCATAGTTTGTTGGGGGGGCGGGGATAAGCCCTAGCCCCTTACCCCATTACCTCCACCACATCAACCTTAAATGGTAGTCGAGAGGTATGGTTTACAAGGACCATGGTTAGACTGACTAGTTAGGGCATTGTGTTGTTTGCTACGAGGTCTGACTTTCGAATCTCATGAGGTGCAGTTCGACCTCCCAACCAATTTTTGATGGCCCCCATGCTGCCATGTGGCGGCCTTTGATTGGGCCATGTGGCAGCGTGTGGTTGGCCACCATCCAACCAATCAAAATTTCACAAGTCAACTGCCACTGGCCTTGATACATGTCAAATCGTGGCAGGCCTAAAAATTTTGGACTTTCAACCAATCAGATAAGGCCATGTGGCAGTCTGCCACTGGCCCAAAAATTACACAGTCAACAGTACCTTTTTTCCAAATTTAAATGTTTGGTTAAACGAACATAACTCATTTTTGGAAGAATACGATGTTGGTTTTCTGCAAAATGATTTGCGTCTGATTTAGAATGACGAGATCTACGCAACCGCATGGGTTTCGAGCCATCCTGATAACTTTAATTTTTTAGCATATTTTTAGCATCAGATCATTCATCCCCACTATAAGCTTTTGGAACCCAAAATATCACTTTCAGTTGTTCAGTAGATGAGGGCACAGTTCCCTCACCTTTCCAATCTCGAGTCATTAATCACTACATCATTAAAATTTTCTAAATTAAAATAGATGGGTTTACCATGTTGCATGAGTACTACACCCATGGCATAGTCACTAGCATCAGTATGAATCTCAAATGATTGTCTCAAGTATGGAAGTGCAAGTACTGGAGTCGAACTGATCTTTTCATTCAATGCATCAAATTTCTTTTTTTGTTTACCTCCCCACCGGAAGACTTGCTTCACACTTGTTAATGCATGCAATGGAGTTGCGATAGAAGAGAAGTTAGCAATAAAATTCCTCCAATATTGGGTTTCTCCCAAAAATATTCTTACCTCCATAACTCTTTTGGGATTTGGCCAATCAAAAATGAAATCAACCTTGGAGGGATCTATTTTCAATTCACCTCCTCCAACAATATGACCCAAATACAGTAAAGAAGTTTTTCCAAACTCACACTTTGACATATTTAAGAACAATTGTTCTTTCTTCAAGACATCAAGTACATTTTTGGCATGGATGACATGTTCTTCACAATATTTACTGAAAATCAAGATGTCATCTATTTAGAGTATCACAAAATCATCTAGAAATGGCTTCAATACATCATTCATCACATGCATGAAGGTAGAAGGAGCATTGCAAAGACCAAAAGTCATAACTAGCCATTCAAACAAACCTTATTTTTTTGTAATGTTGTCTTCCATATGTCACCTTTAGAAATTCTAATTTGATGATAGCCACTCCTTAAGTCCAACTTAGTAAAATATTTTTCATCTTTCAATTGATCAAGTAAGCATCTATTCTAGGAAGTGGGTAATGATTTTATACCATAATTTTGTTCAGTGCACGGAAGTCCACACACATGCGCCATTTTCCATCCTTCTTTGCCACCAAAACAATAGGTTACCCAAATGGTGAAGTACCTTATCTGATGATCCCTTTGTCCAACAACTCTTGAATTTTCTTTTTAATTTCTGAAATTTCCATCACTGACACCCTGTACATGCCAATGTTAGGAAGAGGAAAATCTTGCTGCAATTGTATTTCATGTTGGATTCCACTCTTGGGAGGCAATACTTTTGGCTCCTGAAACATCTCATCATATTGGTTAACAACCTCAACCAAATCAGATTTCAATCTTGAGTCGCAACCTTGAAAAGATTCATTCTCAACATCATTCTTTTTTTTTACCATTAAAAGCATAAAATTATTGCTAAAGTTAATGAGTGCCATCATTTGTTTGGCATTCACAAGTGAAAGATTTAGTTTCTTTTGATGTGCTCTAACAATGTACTCAATACCATCTTTGAAAAATTGATGCTTATTTTCATGGCAATGAAAAATAGCTTTCCTATCATACAAATATGGGCTTCCCAAAACAATTTCGGAAATATCAAGTGGAACTACACCAAGTTCAACTTCATCAAGAAATTTTGTTGTGATTGCAAATCTAAGTATGCATTTCCTCATCACTTATAAGTTTGCATTCTTGAATATCCAACGTAAAGGATAAGGTCTTGGATGAGGAATGGTCTCTAAATTTAACTTCTTGACTAAGTCTTCAGAAATTAAATTTGCTTGTGAACCACTATCAAAGAGTGTAAAAATTTTGGTATGCTTTGAAATAAACTGAATATGGAAAAGTTGAATTCTTGTTTTCCCATCTTGAGTATCGTTAGGACAACTTGAAGAGCTAGTGCTTGCTATGTCCTTATCTTTCAGTCCCATTGTTGTGATATTTGTTTCATCTCCCGAATCGGAGCCTAAGTCATGTTGTATAGTTGCAATTGTCTTTTTATTCCATTTTTTGTTAAAATTATTTGGTTTCATCTTAGGATGAAGCTTCCAACAATGAGCTTCATCATGACCCTCTTTGGAACAATGTTTGCATTTTAAGTTTTTTCCTTCCTTCTTGACGGATGTAGTATTATTTTCTTTCCCTTTGAAATTACTCTTACCATTGTCTCCACTTGTGAATGCCTTCTTGCTACCCTATTGTGAAATGTTTTTCCCTCTTGCTTCAAGATGTTTTTCCTAAACTCAAACCTCATCTAAACTTGTATGATTAAACATACGAAAATTATGCCTCAAATAACTGTGTAAACCCCCAACATATTTCAACAAAGTGTCTTATGATTGCAAGTCTACACCTAGTATCAAAGACCTTCTTCTAAACTCTTGGGTGTAACTTTGCACACTTTGACCCTTTAGTTGTCTAAAATTCTACAAATCCATAATAGCCTTTTTCATATAAGCTAATGGATAAATTTTCTTCTAGGTGTAATAGTAAAATCTGTCCAAGAGGTTGAGAACTTACCATGCTTTTTCATATCCTCTTGCGTTTTGGCTTCCCACCAAATCAAAGCAACACTTTCCAACCTTAATGAAGCTAGTTGAATATTTTTTTCATCATATTTGATGTTCAAAATCCTACAATAAACTTCAAGTTGATGAACCCAATTATCAAGTATTTTAGCATTCACTTCACCATTATACATAGGCAGTTCGAATTTTATATCAATTTTAATAAGGGTGTTTTACCATGAACCCTTGGGGTATGTGGATGTGTTTGAGTAACAGTTTTTGTGGAAGAGGAAGAAGAAGAAGCTGAGGATGGAGGTGAAGATGATGGTGGAGAAGAGGGTTGTTTGTCTCCATTTCATTTTAAAGGCTTTTCATCATCTCCTCCTTTTCCTCTAGAAGAACGCTCTCCTTTTGAAGGCTTGGAACTTTCACCTTGCAATATTGAATTTATCTCTTAATAGAGAACCCTTACCATTTCAATCATGTCAAAGAATCCTTTCCTGAAATCATTTTCATCTTCTGACATATTATCATCTCCTCCTTCATGTGACATGCTTAATGAAGCTTTAGATGCAATTTGAGGTGGAATTTGTGGTGGATATTGATCTGAAAGAACTATATTATTTTTGTTGTGCTAAGTGTCTTTTCAATTTATAAACATGTACATACTTGTCTCATTAGTTTTCTTAAGTATTGAGTATTTTAACCATGAATTGTAGATGATTTTAGTGAATTAGAAGCATGAAATAAGCACAAATAACACTGAACAACAGTGTAAAACAGAGAAATAAGTCACCAAATAACATTTACACAGCAGGCATGATGAATCAGATCACCCCTCCTGGGCTACATCTACTGGTCCAATTCCCAATGGCATGTCCATCTTTCATTATGCTCAAAATTTTGCAAATACATGTAGTTAAGGCCTCTAATGGCTAGTTTATTTGCACCAATAGCTCCAGAATGATCCAATTAGTCAAAAAATGACTCTTCATTCACTGTGAATGGGCAAAAATTGAGTCTCCTACTCATTTTATAGTTACACCTAGAAAATATCCACTAAAAGTGGAGAACTCCACTTAACTGGAGTTAATTTACCCAACTCCGCCCAAAATTAGGCATGCTCCATAAATCCCGCCAGAACTAACTATTACATTTAGTGTTATAGTTAGAGGTGGCCACATGCGCACCCCAAACCCCGGCCCAACCATAACGGTCGATGGAACTACAAGCGGAAACCATGGTGGTTAGTCAGAACTCCGGGTTAAATTCTATGGGTTAACATTAACCATCAGAGAATATAGTTGACCATTGCATGTGATAAGCATTGCATGGAAATGGCGGAGACTATCGATTAGGATGACTGTTGTTTTGTAACATTTTTGGTAACAACATATGTGGGACCGCTCGCAGGTTGGGACCGTCTGCGGTCCCGAACCCCCAAACACCAACACATTACCACATAAATACAAGTTGCCTCCAATGATATTTAAGAACCATCATGTAGCTCGGGTGGTTTTGTTGTGTGCGTGCTCTGCCCGAGGTCACAGGGTCGAACCCTACAAACCTCTCCCCAAAATTTTACACAGTGGTTCAAGGGCCACGTGGCGGCCTTAGGGCTAGCCACATGGCACCTTATGATTGGCCCACAAACATAAATGTACAACCATTCAACCAATAAAATGGTGCCACTTGTCAACATGCGGTTGGATATGAGGAAAGGAATATTCCTCAAAATATTCCTTTTGCTGACTATGCATCCACCTTGATGACTAGGCATCCCAGTCAAACCTGTCGCAAAATTTACCTGTTTGGCATTTCGATCAGAATGCGATATATCCATCATACGACATTGGTTTTTTGAACCGTTCGTGGTGCCAGAATCAGGAAGACGAGATCTATACAACCTTCCTGGTTTCAACCCGATCCTATAACTTTGAATTTTGAGCAAAATTTATGAACTCCTGATCACTCCTCCCCATTGCGAACCTTTTAGACCCCAAAATACTTGATTACCTATTCATTAAATGAGGGTACAACTCCCTCACCTTTCCAAACTCCATACATTTTTCCTTGCTTGGTTTAGTGCCTTTGAGCCCAACTCGAAGGTAGTCAACACTTCCCTTCTTAGATGCTCTTGTCCTCCTGTCAAGAATTGCATCTTATTTGAGCTCATCCAGAAATTCTGGTGAGAAATATTCAATAGAAGGTAGCTAAACATCGCTTCCTTGATCATCGATCAAAGGCAGCTCATACAAACGTAATTTTTCAACATTAAAAACTGAATACATTAGCATATAAGAAGGCAAGTCAAGTTGAAATGCATTATTGCCAACTTTCTTTATGATCTTGAATGGACCATAGCGAATGGGTTTGAGCTTTTTACCTTCCCCTTGCATCCTTTCGTTGCTAATGTGCAACCATACCTCATCTCCCTCTTGAAACTTGCGATCAACTCTATGTTTATCATGCCTCTATTTGTATTTGCTATGACTTTTCTCAAGCTGTTCTTGAACTTGTTGATGTATAATTTGAATTTTCTCAATTAACTTTCAAGCCTTGTCAATATCACTATGGCCATCAATTACAACATACTTTCCAAAGATGAAGTCTAATGGCAATTTTGGAAAATACCCAAAGCATACTTCAAAAGGTGATGTTTGAGTTGAAGAGTGCTTTGCCCGATTGTAAGCGTGTTGAATGTAATGCAGTTTCTCATCCCACAACTTGGGATATTTGCTGCAATATCCTCTCAATAGATGCATAAAGGTTCTGTTCACCACCTCGGTTTTTAAAAAGAGTACTACGGATGAAAAGCAGTACTATTTTTCAACTTTGTGTCCATCATACTCCATAGATTTAACCAAAAACTCCCAATGAATATGGAATCCCTATCACTAACAATAGAAGTTGGAAATCCAAAATGAACCCAAACATGTTGAAAATAAATTTCAGTAGTTTGTTCAGTAGTAATGGTTTTCTTACATGCCATAAGTATACAAATTTTACTAAATCTATCCAAAACTACGTAAAGATAATCATGATGTCTTCTTGACATAGCTAGACCTCCAAAAAATTCCATGGAGACACTCTCCCATGGCCTTGATGGTACCAGTAGTGGCGTGTACAACCCAAGCTTCCTATTACTAGGCTTAATTTTTGCACACATAGAAAAACCTCTTATAAAAGCGACACATTATCTATCATGTGAGGCCAATAGCAATACCTCTATAGATGTGCCACTGTTTTGCTTACCCCAAAGTGTCTAGCTATAAGATATGAATCAACTTCTCTCATGATACTTAGCCTTTCTCCTTGTGGTATACACAGCTTGCCCAAATGAAACAGCAAATTGTTATGCATGTGATAATATTTTTCTTCAACTTGATTCCCTTTACTCAAACTAGCATACACATCTTGAACATCAATGTCATGTGCATATTGTTCTATGTAACTCTCATGTACAATAGAATCATTTTTTAGTGAATTAGATGCACTAATGATTGGCCTTGAAATCATATTAGCAACTTTATTTAAAATACCTTTCTTGTACCTTATAACCAAGTGAAACTATAGAAGAAATCCCATCCACTTGAAATTTCTTGATTGCTGCAATTTTGTTTGTGATTGCAAGTACTGTAATGTTTGGTGATCGGTATGCACAATAGTCTCTTTACCCATCAAGTAGTGTTTCCACTTCCTAACACTTTGTACAATGCATATAGTTCTTTTTCATATGTAGGATAATTTGTCACAACACCATTTATTTTTTCAGAATGAAAAGCAATAGTCTTACCATGTTGCAAAAGTATTGCGCCCGTGGCATAATCACTAGCATTAGTTTCAATCTTGAATGGTTGTCTCAAATTTGGTAATGCAAGGACTGGAGCTGAACTGATCTTGTATCTTAAAGCTTTGAAAGATTTTTGTTGTTTGCCTCCCCATTGGAAGCCTTTATTCACACTTTTCCCTGCATGCATAGGAGATGAAATGGCAGAAAAGTTAGCAATAAACTTTATCCAATGCTGAGATGGACCTAAGAAAATTCTTACCTCGGTTACTGTTTTGGTTGTGGGCCAATTCACAATGGATTCCACTTTAGAAGGATCAATTATCAACTCTCCTCCTCCTACAATATGTCCCAAATAGACCAAATAATTCTTTCCAAACTCACACTTTGATATCTTAAGAAACAATTTCTCTTTCTTTAAAATATCAAGCACTCTATTCACATGCAAGACATGTTCTTCTCTTGTTTTTTTGAAAATCAATATGCCATATAAGTACACAATCACAAATTCATCAAGGAATGGATGCAAAACACTATCCATAACACGCATGAAATTTTCCAGTGCATTACACAAACCAAATGGCATTACCAACCACTCAAAGAGTCCTTGTTTGGTTTTGAATGTAGTTTTCCATATATCACTTTCTGCAATTCTTACTTGATGAAATCCACTTCGTAAATCTAACTTATTGAAAAACTTTTCTTCTTTCATATGATCAAGAAAATCATCTATCCTTGGGAGTGGGTCACGATTCTTTACCATTATCTTGTTCAAATCTCGGAAGTCTACACACATGCGCCAAGTCCCATATTTCTTTGGTATCGAGACTATGGGTGAACCACATGGCGAGGTATTTGGCCTTATGATTCCTTTGTCCAAAATCTCTTTGATTTTCCTCTTTATTTCAACATTATCCATTATCTACATGTGATACATACTGATGTTTGGAAGAGGACAATATTGTTGCAACTGAATCTCATGTTGAATCTCTCTTTTTGGAGGCAATACTTTTGGCTCCTGAAACATCTCATGATGTGCATAAACTACATCATATAAATATGATTTCAAATTAGGATCACATCCCTCAAATGATTCATGATTAACATCAGTTTTGTATTAATCATAAGAAGAAAAAAATTCTACTTGAATTTACCAGCCTCTTTACCTATCCAGCATTTACCATAGCAATGCTTGTCTTCTTGCGATGTGTTCTAGCAATGTACTCCTTGCCATCTTTGAATAAATGATACTTGTTCTCATGGCGATGGAAGATCTCTTTCCTGTCATACAAGTAAGGACTCCCCAACACAATACCTATTATGTCAAGCGGAACCACATCTAATTCAACTATGTCAACAAAATTTATAGTGATTGCAAACCACAATATACATTTCTTTGAAACCTATAAATTTTCGTCCTTACAAATCCAACCCAATGGATATGGTTTTGGGTGTGGTATGGTCTCAAGGTTAAGTTTCTTGACCAAGTATTCAAAAATTAAGTTTTCTTGTGACTCACTGTCAAACAATGTGTCAATCTTGGTATGCTTGGATATGACCCTCACATGAAACAATTCAATTATTTCTTCTTCATTTGGAGCATGTATGTGACAATGTGATGTGCTAGTACTGAGTTTAGTTTCAATTTATTTTCCCTTCATGTTCTTCAATCCTATTGATGTAATCTTAGATTCATCACCTGAATCATCTCCTAAATCATGTTGAGTTGTAGCTGTAGTTTTATGTTTCCATTTGTTATTGTATTTCTTGGGCCTCATTTCAGGATGTAATTTCCAATAATGAGTTTCATCATGGCCTTCTCTTGAACAATGTTTACAAACCAATTTTTCTCCCTCTTTCGTAACAGATGCATTCTTTTTTCTTTCACCTTTTGAGGTCTTCTCTTTGTTTTTTACCTTAAAAGGTTTCTTTCTACCCTCTTCAGAAACGATCTTCCCTCTAGCTTCTAGATGTGTGGCCTGAACACATACTTCCTATAGATTTGTGGGGTTAAACATGAGAACAGTATGTTTTAGGTAGCTATGTAAGCCTCCTATGTACTTGAGCAAAGTATCTTGGCTCTGCAAATCTACCCCTAATAGGAGAGCTCTTCTCCTAAATTCTTGGGTGTATTCTTGTACATCTTGTCCCTTCAATTGCCTAAAGTTTTGCTAGTTCATTATGGCTTTATGCATATGAGCTAATGGATAAAAATTTTGTTTTATTGCAGTAATGAAATCTGACCATGATAGAATAATCTTACCATGTTTTTTTTATCTCCTCCTTTGTCTTGTCTTCCCACCAAACAAGTGTTGCACCTTCCATTCTCAATGAAGCTAATTGGATTTTGGTATCATCATCTTGAAGGTTTTGGATTCTCAAATAGACCTCCAATTGCCTAATACAATTATCAAGATTTTTTGCATTGACTTCACCATTAAACATTGGCAATTTAAACTCAACATCAAGTTTTAATAAGGGACTTTTACCAGTGTTCTTTGACTTGTGTGGCTGATGTACTAATGAAGAAGTAGAGGATGATGATGATGAGGGTGAGGATGATGGATCTCCATTTCCTCCATTTCCTCTAGTGCCCTTCTTTGACTTATCTTCATCATTGTGACCTCCTAAAGATCCATGTCCTTCCTTATGAAGTTTGGATCCTTCTCCTTCCAGTATCTCATTCCTTTCTTGATAAAGGATTCTAACCATCTCAGTCATGTCAAGGAATGCCTTCCTGAACACTCTTTCTTCCTCTTTGGGATAAAATTATTCATTGATTTCTCCTTCCTCATGAGGCATACTTAAAGTAGCTTCTACTTCCTTAGGAGGTGAACTAGGTGGTGGAGATTGCAGCAATCTTGCTCTCCTTTGCTTTGGCTCTTCTTGAGACCCTTCTACTCCCACCAATTTTCCTTCTCCTCTTTTGAGCTGGAGCCTAGTAAGCATCTAAAAACTTGCAAAGAGTTAAACAATTTTTTGCACTAAACGACACCAGAGAATAAACTCCAGCTCGGATACCAATATGATCTAAAAGGACTGTATTAGGTTTGTTGTGCTAAGTGGATTTTTAGTTTACAAACATGTGCATACTTGTCTCATTGGTTTGCTTAAGAATTGAGGATTTTAACCATGAATTGTAGATGATTTTAGTGAATTAGAAGCATGAAATAAGCACAAATAACACTGAACAACAGTGTAAAACATAGAAATAAGTGACAACATAACATTTACATAGCAGGAATGATGAAGCGATTCACCCCTCCTAGGCTACATCTGCTGGTCTAGCTCCCAATGGCATGTCTATCTTTCATTATGCTCAAAATTTTGCAAATTCATGTAGTTACAGGCCTCTAATGGTTGTTTTCTCCGCACCAATGGCTCCATAATGCTCCAATTAGTTAAAAAATGACTCTTCATTCACTTTGAATGGGAGAAAAATGATTTTCCTACTCATTTTCCCAATTACACCTAGAAAAGCTCCACTAAAATGTTGATCAGCGATTGTCATTGATGTCAACCCAAGCAGCACCAGGGGCTAACCCAATATTGCATGGGAATTTTGACCTACCAAATTAATATATTCTGGGTTAATAATTCTTTTGATGGTTTCTACTTGTCGAGATGTTTCCGTTGATATATGGCACGCCATGTAATTCTTCACGGTTTAAGAGATATTCATGTTTGAAGTTTGTACCCCCAGTTATTGGGCTATAACCCCATGGGATTAGGGAATGGGTCATTCAAAAGTCATAATTAATATTTTTTAAGCTCCTAAAATCCCTCCCACGTTCACTTGTTGAAGCCCCTCTCAACTTAAGCATTCATATAAATTGTGATCCTCATTTCCTCCTTATGCAAGGGATTCGGCCATCTGAAATAGGTCATCGTGGAATTTGTGCTATAAATTTTTTTCTGCGAAGTTTTAGAAGCTGAAATTTTTATGAGACGAAGCCAAAATCTTGAGGAAGTTGCAGTAAAAATTTCAGATCAAGGTGCGCAAAATTTTTGGAGATATGATCTATGGAAGTTAGGGTTTTTGCAGGCTCCTGAAATTCATCTCAAAGAAGTGACCTTGGTAAAATCGTCAAAAATATTTCTCTGAGTATCGGATTGGAATTTTGTAAAAAGTGACAAATAGAAAACAATATTTAGTTTTCGCTCTATCAATTTCAAAGCCGAATGAATAAACAGTGACACGTGGCATGCCGTACAAAAGTGCTCTGCTAAAATAGTCCATAATTAGGGCATTGTGAGAAATTGGGTATAAATCTCTCTTGAAGAGTCCAAATTGGGTCAGACCTGTGGCATTGGAAAGATGACTCAAAGGACTACTATAGGACCAAAAATCAGATATTGAGGACCTGAAATAACAGAGATACACCAGCTTCAATATTGAGCTCCTAGAAGGCAAGAAAAAGCTAGATCATGTGTTGTCAAGGATTGCAAAGGACCAGAATTTCTACGGCAGAAAAGCATAGCAAGGTGCAGAAAAGGGTAGCATGATAAGAGCAGCAACCAAGGTGCATAACAGCAGCAAGAATTTCATCATATGAAGTCTTCAAGTGGGAAGCACTGCATACAATCATTGTAAAGGTATCATTGTACTTAGTCATTGTAAATACATTATTGTACAAATTGTACTAGTGTCTATCTACCGAGGGTTGAAGAGGCAGTGTTGGGAGGTCTAGGATCATCATTAGGTGGTTGTGTCAAAGTTGGGGTTATGGTCTAGTATATCTTCTTCTTCTACATCATTCTATATCATTGTAAAGTGGACCATTTTCACACAGTCGGGAGTCCATTCTTCTTTATTCTTCTATAGGGTGGTAGGGTAGTGCTAGGGTGAGTTGTAGCTCATTGGGTGTTGGGGCATCCGTTCAGTTGACTACTGAAGAATCTCGGGCGTTGGAGCGTTCATCCAGTGGCAGCTGGAGAAGATTTCTTTTCTAGATTCTAGGAATTTGGAGCTCTATTTTCAATTGGAGTTGAATATTAAAGAATTATTAGAAAAGCATTAGGTGGTTTTTGTCCCCGAGTGGGTTTCCACCTTAAAAACTATGTGCATTTGTGTTCCTCTTTTTTTTTCTATCATTGTACAAACACTGATAATAATTGAAGATTAAATAATGCTCTAATTGAAATGAATAATGATTCACCCCCCCCCCCTCTTAGTATTTCCAACAATTGGTATCAGAGCTTCATTCCTTCAATAGCAGTTTAACAGCTAGAAGGAGGTCATGGAGCATACCAAGAATGGCGTACCTCTATTCAATGAAAATAATTATGCACTTTGGAAAGGAAGAATGGAGGTCTATCTCTTAGCGCAAGGTTACGAAGTAGGGGACACTGTTCAAAATGGATTTACATCAACTGCAGATGAACAAGGTAAGAAGAATTTGGTAAATGATACAAAAGCAAAGAATATTATTATCGGTGGACTTATTGAATATGATTATCATAAGGTGTTGGGTTGTAAAACCGCCAAAAATGTATGGGACAAGCTTGAGAATATATATGCAGGTGACTCAAATGTCGAAGAAGAAAAGCTTCAAATCTATAGAGAAAAATTTGAGCAACTCAGAATGAAAGAATATTGAAACATTGTTGCATACTTCCAATACGTTGATGAAATAACCAATACTCTGGAAAGATTGGGAGAGACAGTTGAGAAGAAGAATATTATACAAAATATTATTAGAACATTACCAGGGAGATTCAACGCTTAGGTATCAGTCTTAGAATACAGTGCAGATCTGGACAAACTCAGCAAGGAAGAATTACATGGAGTTCTCATAGCATATGAAATGAGACTTGATGAAGAGAAGGGTACTTCAAATCTAGAAATTGCGTTCGTTGCATCTAAGAAAATGAATAAGGACAAACAAACCTCAATTTAAATGACATGCACCTGCAAGTGTGAAGAAAAGGAAGATGATCGAGAAGGTCTTTCAAATGAAGAATACGCTTACTTCACAAGAAAACTACAAAGTTTGGTAAGGAACAATTCAAAGGTAAAAATTCCCTTGATATGTTTCAGTTTGTAATGAGGTTGGGCATTTTGCGGCAAAATGTCCGGACAAAAATATTAAATAAAAAAGAAAGGCTTTAAGAAATTCAACAAGCAAGGATCCAAAAGGAACTTTCTCTCTAAAGAATATAGCTCATCATTCGATGAAGACAATGATAGTGAAGAAGAAGCCAATGAGAGAGTATTGTTTATGGCCAAGCACAATAAGCAAGAGGTATCAAACAATGATGAATAAGGATGGACCATAGAAGAATTTTATGAGGAAGAAATCAAGCTTATAAAAGATATCAAGGTGGAGAAGATCCGTTCCAAAACTCTTGAAGAACAAGTTCAAGGTCTCAAAATTGAAGTTGAAGAACACAAATTCATTGAAGAGTCACTTCAAAATAATTTGGAAGAAAGAAACCAATAAATGGAAGAATTAGAAGCCGAAGTAGTCTCGCTACGTGAGGAAGTGAATAAAGGAAAAACTATCCAAAACTATGCCAACAGCTCAAGGGCATTGGAAGAACTCATCAACAATCAACGATCTTACAACGACAAAACTAGCATCGGTTACAAAGAAGAAGAAGCAAGACCTTCTACAATAAAATACAATGAACCTATGAGATCTGACATGCATTTAGACTTCATTGGACAAGATTCACAAGAACAACCTTGGAAGACAATTCCTTGACGAAAATTTCCATCTAGGTACCAACATATGTTTTATGGATATTGTTATTCATGTGGAAAATTTGGTCTTAAAGCTGTAGAATGTCGCACGTACCCTAGGAACGAATACAATTCCAGGAGATCTGTCAAATATGAACCTCCCAGGGCTCAGCAAAATATCAATAGATTTGAACATTTAAGAAATAATATTGAATGTTACAAATGTCGAAACTTTGGACACATAATGAGATACGGACTTGAAAATCCTCCGAAGAATCTTTGAAGCCACGGAGATAGAGCAGACATGGACGAAGAAGAAAATTTGATAATTTTGCTCATCTTCGGAAATCAAAAAAGAACAAATATGTGTGGTATGTTGATGGCGGTTGCTCAATGCATATGGTAGAGGATGAAAATAAATTTGTATCTCTAAAAGAAGAAGGATGGAACCGTGTCCTTTGGAAATGATGGATCTTGAAATGTTATTATAGGATCAAGTACTGTCACTCTCGAAAGCAAAGATGCTCTAGCCAAGAATGTTCTATTGGTTGAAAACATGAATCACAATCTGCTCAGTGTTGGAAAAATGTGTGATCAAGGATACACAATACTATTCAACTCCATAAAATGTGAAATCAGGAAAGGCATGTATGGTGAAATTGTGGCTACAACAAGTCGAGCTCCAAACAACATATATGTTCTGGATGAAGAAACTAAAGCATGTCTAATAGCTAAAGAGGATGATATAATATTTGGTAGCAATGATGATCTACTAAGTAAGAAGTTTGCTACAAAGTTGCAAAGTGATTTCGAGATGTCTTTACCTGGTGAGCTCACATACATCTTAGGGCTTGAAATATCTCAACAAGAGAAAGGAATAGTTATATGTCAAGCCAAGTACATCAAGTAAATGCTCAAGAAATTTAAAATGGAAGATTTCAAACCCATCCTTACTCCAACGGTAATAGGTTGAAAATTGAGCATAGATGACTCATCTAAGGATGTGGATCAAAGGTTGTACATATCTATGATTGGTAGTCTTCTATATGTAATAGCCTCCCGGCTAGATGTTATGCAAGTAGTTGGACAAGTAGAAAGATTCCAGAAGTAGCATAAAAGAATCACATATTAAATGTTTATTAAATATTTGCCGGCATTGGAATATCTTCACCGAAATTTGGGATTCTCCCAAGTTCTCATTAGATTTTCCTTTTCAGAATATAAAGGGGGAGTGGAAGTGTGTACGAATTACGCGGGACGGTTGTGTGTCGGCACGAGTGGAAGTGTGTACAGGTCCACATGATGGTTGTGTTTCAGGGGAGTTACCCTTTTCCATTGATGTCAAAAGGGGAGAGAATGTTGTAGGAAGAGGCATCATGATCGCAGGGAGAGTACTTGTGTTGCCATCAATGCCAAAGGGGGAGATTGTTGATCAGCGGTTGTCATTGATGTCAACCCAAGCAGCACCAGGGGCTAACCAAATATTGCATGGGAATTTTGACCTACCAAATTAATATATTTTGGTTCAATAATTCTTTTGATGGTTTCTACTTATCAAGATGTTTCCATTGACATATGGCACGCCATGTAATTCTTCATGGTTTGAGAGATATTCATGTTTGAAGTTTGTACCCCTAGTTAGTGGGCTAAAACCAAATGGGGCTGGGGCATGGGTCATTGAAAAGTAATAATTAATATTTTTTATGCTTCTGAAATCCATCCCACATTCACTTGTTTAAGCCCCTCTCAACCTAAGCATTTATATAAATTGTGATCTTCATTTCCTCCTTAGGCAAGGGATTTCACCATCTGAAACAGGTCATCATGGCATTTGCACTCTAACGTTTTTTATATGAAGGTTCAGAAGCTGAAATTTTTATGAGGCAAAGAAAATTTGAAATCTGAGGAAGGCTGTGATCAAAAATTTCGGATCAAGGTGTGCAATATTTTTGGAATGTGATTTGTGGAAGTCATGGTTTTTGCGAGGCTCTGAAGTTCATTTTCAAAGAAGTGACAGTAAAATCTTCATAATTCTCTCTGTGTTATGGTATCGGTTGGAATTCTGTCGAAAGTGACGGATAGAGAACGATCTGTGATTTTCTCTCTATAACCACCCAGAGGCAAATGAAAAAACAGTGACACGTGGAATTCCATTCAAGTGCGCTCTCCTGAAACAATCCATAATTAGGGCAGTGTGAGAAATTGGGTATAAATCTCTCTTGATGAATCCAAATTGGGTCAGACCTGTGGAATTGGAAATATGACTCATAGTACTACTATAGGACCAAAAAATCAGATATTGAAGATCTGAAATAACAAAGATACACCAGATTCAATATTGAGCTCCTAGAAGGCAAAAAAAAAGGCTAGATCATGTGTTGTCAAGGGTTGCAAAGGACCAGATTTTCTACAGCAGAAAAGAAAAGCAAGGTGTAGCAGAGGGTAGAATGACAAGAGCAGCATCCAAGGTGCATAATAGTAGCAATAATTTCATCATATGAAGTCTTCAAGTGGGCAGCACTGCATACAATCATTGTAAAGGTATCAATGTACCTAGTCATTATAAATACATTATTGTACAAATTGTACTAGTATCTATCTGCCAAGGGTTGAAGAGGAAGTGTCGAGAGGTCTAGGATCATCATTGGGTGGTTGTGTCATATTTGGGGTTATGGTCTAGTGTGTCTTCTTCTTCTACATCATTCTATATCATTGTAAAGTGGACCATTTTCCCTGGTACGGGAGTCCATTCTTCTTTTATTCTTCTATAGGGTGGTAGGGTGGTGCTAGGGTGAGTTGTAGCTCATTGGGTGTTGGGGCATCCGTTCAGTTGACTACTAAAGAATCTCGGGCGTTGGAGCGTCCATCCAGTGGGAGCTGGAGAAGAATGATTTCTAGATTCTAGGAAGTTGGAGCTTTATTTTCAATTGGAGTTGAATATTAAAGAATTATTAGAAAAGCATTAGGTGGTTTTTGTCCCAGAGTGGGTTTCCACCTCAAAAACTGTGTGCATTTGTGTTCCTCTTGTTTGCTGCTATCATTGTACAAACATTAATAATAATTGAATATTAAATAATGCTCTAATTGAAAGGAATACTGATTCCTCCCCCCCTCTCAGTATTTCCAACATAAAAGTGGAGAACTCCACTTAACTAGAGTTAATTTAGCCAACTCCGCCCAAAATTAGGTGCGCTCCATAAATCCCGCCATAACTAACTGTTACATTTAGTGTTATGGTTAGGGGTGGCCACATGCTCACCCCAAACCCTGGCCTGACCGTAATGGTCGACGGAACTACAGGCAGACACCATGGTGGTTAGTCGGAACTCGGGGTTAAATGCTATGGGTTAACGTTAACCATCGGAGAATATAGTTGACTGTTGCATGTGATAAGCATTGCGTGGAAATGGCGAAGACTATTGGTTAAGTTAATCGTTGTTTTGTAACATTTGTGGTAACGCCATGTGACAACATATGTGGGACTGTTGGCGGGTTGGGACCGTCGGCGGTCCCGAACCCCCAAACGCTAACACATTACAACATAAATACAAGCCACCTCCAATGATAGTTAAGAACCATCGTGCAACTCGGGCAATTGTGTTGTGTGCGTGCTCTGCCAGAGGTCGCAGTGTCGAGCCTTGTGGACCTCTCCCCAAAATTTTACACAGTGGTTCAAGGGTCACATGGCAGCCTCGGGGCTAGCCACGTGGCACCTTCTGATTGGCCCACAAACATAAACGTACAACTAGTCAACCAATCAATTGGCACCAATTGTCAACCTGCGGTTGGCTCTGAGGAAAGGAATATTCCTCATAATATTCCTTTTGTTGACTGTGCATCCACCTTGCTGACTGGGCATCCCAATCAAACATGTCGCAAAATTTACCTATTTGGCATTTCGATCAGAATGTGATACCTCCCTCATACGACATCGGTTTTTCGAACCGTTCATGCCATCGGAATCAAGAAGACAAGATATATGCAACCATCCAAGTTTCAACCCAATCCCTTAACTTTGAATTTTGAGAAAAATTTATGAACTCTTGATCAGAGATGGTGGCAAATGTGCTCTCCTTGGCCTTGTACCAACTTGAGAACCTGCACCCACAATATTTCCTTATCCTCTCTTGAGATTCAACCTTGTAAGCATCAAAAACACTTTCAAACAATTAAATCCTCACAACATAAAATAAAACCTATGCCATGATACCAAACTTGATTTGTATGAGATCTATATGTAAATGTGCTTAAGGCAGTTTAAATTGCAAGTGTTAAAATTGAGTTTTTATGTGGTTTTATGTTAAATTATTATGCACATAAAGAATGAATTTAAACTCTGAAATAACAAAAAATAACAGACAAATACACCATAAAAGTAACTGCAACACAACAAGTGATGAAGGAGTTCAACCCTCCTGGGCTACGTCTCCTCGTCCAGCTTCCAATGACTTGGCCCTATATCAGTATGCCAAAAAATGGTGATTACATCAATTTACAGTGCTCTATTGGCTTCAAAACATGTTCCATTAGCTTCATAATTGTCCAAAACCCTTGTCTAACCTCTTTTTGCTACCAAAATGGTACAAATTTGAAGGAGTTATGAGTTTCCCTAGTTTTGCTACAAATCGCTCAACAATTTCCCCAAAATCCGGCACCATCCTACAGTTTCACCCCAAATTCCCCTAACAGAGCGATAGTTTGGCAGAAATTCGATGCAAACTATGGGATAGTTTAAATGCATAATGCAACCTAAAAATTTGAATTGTAAACCATAAGTCATGGTCGAATATATAATATTAAATATAGGTGG
Source organism: Pinus albicaulis (assembly GCA_034641835.2). NCBI lineage: Eukaryota > Viridiplantae > Streptophyta > Pinopsida > Pinales > Pinaceae > Pinus > Pinus albicaulis. Next base: position 388,077,360 of record CM076579.1, on the reverse strand, counting down.
GGCCCTCTCTACCTCCACGCCCATGGTTCTAGCCTTGGGTCATATGCATAGTTTGTTGGGGGTTTTGGGCTAAGCTCTGGCCGTTTACACCATTACCTCCACTGCATCAAGCTTAAATGGTAGTCAAGAGTTATGGTTTACAAGGACCATGGTTATCTCGATTGATTAGGACGTTGTGTTTTTTGCTAATAAATCCAGCGTTTGAATCATGTGAGGTGCAGTTTAGCCTCCTAACTAATTTTTGGTGGCCCCCATGCTTCCACGTGGTGGCCTCCGGTTGGGCCACATGGCAACCTGTGGTTGGCCACCATCCAACCAATCAAAACCGCACAAGTCAACTGCCATTGTTCTTGATACATGTAAAACTGTGGTAGGCCTAAAAAAATTGACTTTCAACCAATTAGATAAGGCCATGTGGCAGTCTGCCACTGGCCCAAAAATTACATAGTCAACAATACCTTTTTTCCAAATTTTCCAGTTTGCGAAAATGAATAGAAATCGTTTCTAGGAGAATACGGTGTCAGTGTTTCATGAAATGAGTTCCAGTGGATTCAAAACGAGGAGATCTACAAAAGAACATAGGTTTTGATCCATTCTGAAAACTTTCATTTTTTAGCATATTTTTTAGCACCAGATCAATTTGTTTGTTACATTGTGTGCATATTCAATTTGGCTTAAATTGTGATATTATTATCATTGTGATGGAAAGTGGTCTCTTTTTCTTTGATTTAAACCTTTTGTTTTATATGAACTTTGCATCAAAATATTATTTTATTTCATAGAAGGGGGATTTTAAAAAAATTATAACAAAATGGAAATTACAAGAATATACCATGTATAATTAATAGCTTTTCTCCCTCTATCAATTCAAGTTAGGAGAGGCAACAGGTCTAACTTATTACCACAATTATTTCCTAGCTACAAACATGTATTTATTGGAAGCATTAAGTTCCATAGAAAATGCCTCCTTTAATTATAAATAAAACCACAAATGCAGATGAGCAACTCTTTCCAAAAATTTTGGGTAGCAGGAGTAACCATCACAGGCACTAGCCCTTAAGGCTTTAATAGCCCCTATATAAACACAAGTATGCTTTGAGTTTCCACTTAATATTTTACTATTGCAATGGCTTCTTGACCTCATAAATCACTAGATCCAAAGTAGCACCTTTATCATCTTTTCTGAGGTCAAATAAGTTGAAACTCTTAATTATCTCTTACCATATGACCAGCCTTGTGTCTACACTAAACACCACTCCAAAGGGTATTGTTTGAAGGAACTGAAGGCACTCGAGATGGAGAAGGAAATTCTCCACTTATGGTTCAAGGGGCTCCATCCCAATAGTCCAAGTGTTTTCATAGGTGAGAAACATCCAACTTGACTCTCTGGATTTGAACTATGATTTGGAAAAAAATATCATCATACAAAACCACCTTGTCATAGCAAGAAGAAATATACTTGTAAGGGATTTATTAAAAATTACATACATATTTTTTCTGATTTATAAATGAGGTTCGAGTTCTAACAAGTTTCTATGTAGTTGAAAACTTGATAGTGAAAGGTCGTTTATTCTCCATAAGGGAATACTTATTGGAAATGGGATTTTAGGAAAAGTTGTCCAAAAAAGGTCCAACCTAGTGTTGTGCAGACTTAGAAAAGGGATAGAACCAAAAATAAAATAAAATAAATCAGACATTGTGTATCATATAAAGGATGGAATTTGGGAGTCACGACCAGGGACACTTATATGGACAAGGAAATGGCCAACAAGGAGGCCTACTGAGATGAGGGGGTGAAAAAATATTTCTTGGGTTCTAAATGTGATTTCCTAGTAGTCCTTATCATTGAACATACAAAGTAAATTTCTTTTCTTGGACTTGTTCCTCAATATTTTTTGTTCAATCGAGCATCTAAAAATGTCCTCCTTGCTAATAAATGATAGCTACCCACTTGTTATACTAAAGGAAGGCCTAGATATGTTCCACTGCTGATCTTTATAGAAATTTTTGGGTCTGAATTCCAAACTTAAATAGAAAAGAGCTAGAGCTTGGCTCTTGTCTATGAACATTATCAAGTGCTAGCCTATCTGCATTATTTAGTTTGATCTTCTCCTTCATTTTGGGTGATTGGGTTCATCCCTGGTTCCAACATTGATCCAATATGATATTAATCTCTCCTTAACCTCTTCCTGGTCTATAGGATAAATAGTTTTTTACAAACATTACCTACCACCTCCATATATTCCCAGCCAATATTGGCAAATGTTTCATAAAATTCCTCAAATTTAAGGTGTTAATTTAATTCCCACAATGACTTGGTATACGTTGTCATTTAACTCCACCAAACTACAACTCGATGTCATTTGAAATATAATGCCTTTTAATTGTTCTCACTTTTGTTGCATTATCCCACTTACCATCTGCAGCATTAATTCTTAATAGAAGTTCATAAAATTCAGAATTTGTAGGCTCTAAGTTGGAAAGGTGTTCCACTTTAACTCACCTACCTCAAAAATGTAATGAATTTAGGATGCATTAAAAAAGGACCTAAACAACGGGATCAAGTTATAATGTCATCTTTCTTATTAAAGTCTTGAGTCTATATAAAATAATATGTATGAATAAGATGATTAACTATGCAAAAATAATATTTCTGGTTCAACACTTCTGACTTGTGTTGTATCAATGTTTTTTCAGCTCTCTCCATGAGTCTTGGATGACTATAACTACACAAAATTAAAGGAGATTAAATTGGTAAAATAAAGAAACAAATATTTACATCCTTATACTTGTTACAATAGATATAAATTCAACATCCAATGTAGGAAACTTCTAAGTCCATGCTCATTTTAATCTAGGATTAGCACCAACTACAGTCAATACTCTGAATTAAATTAATTCTTTGTTAGAAAGGAAAGAGGGAAGTTTTTTTAGGATTCTAAATAAATTAAGAGCACAATAAAAATGTATCTGAAAAGTAGGCATATCCTTCAAACATAAAATTATCTATCTAGGTTAAAGCACAAACACCTAGCTATAAAACTCCACAAAGGAGGTCGTTGAATATTCTTAAATACATTAAGAGCATAATAAAAAAGTAATTGAAAAGAATTCATAGCCTTAAAATACAAAATTTGTTATCTAGATTGAATCACAAACACCTAATTATATAACAACACAAAGGAGGCCGTTGAAGTATGTCAAGTGGAGGGATGGAATATTTGGAGCAAAAGATCAAATTAATGAAACATATCAAAAGTTTATGTTGAGCTTAAAATATTTAAATCACTGAAGGGTATGGATAGCCTAAAATAATATTCCTATCATCGAACTTTGGAGAGTTCATTTCACATAGCAATAAGTCAGAGTCTTTATGTTTGCTTAAAAAGTAACCAAATGGTGTTATAGCAAGAATATGTGTTGATGAAAGACAAATAATCAACTAGAAGAGCTTGAATGTTTGTTTATTAGCTGTAACCCACCTCCAAGTTCAAAATGGGTAAGAACCAAAATTTTACCATGCCATATTCTTTGTGCCAACATAAGTAAGGTGTCTGATAGCCCATGGTGGGGGAGATCCCCATGTGTGGTTGTGTCACTAATAAAATAAAATGAAAAAAAAGAGACCCAACGTCTTATTTATTTAAAGACTTGAACACAAAATAAAAATGAAATGACATCATATTTATTTAAATTTATATATTTAAATTTTAAGAAACTATAAACTAGGATAATCCATTTTATCCTTGGATTTATCAATCATCGATATGGATCAAAAAGGCAAGGTGAAAACCTCAAACATCTTGTCTCACACTAATGGACATTGTTTTAACTAAAATTAGGGGATTGTAGCTATACATGTACAATTGTTAGAACAAAAAAATAGGATAATTCTATCTCCAATACTCATATTCGTCCATCTCCATCTCAAGATGGGCAGGACAGTGAAATTTTGTTTCACAAACTCCATGCTCTAACATAGCTACTTGGAAACCATTTTACAAACTAATTACATAACACGATACATAGATATATCATTCCTAATTTTTAAATAGTCCTCAAAGGAATTAGCCAAAAACGGTGAGCAAGGATTGTAATCCCAATGCTTTGTTCAATTTAGATTCTTGTTCCTACATTTCTTTCCCATATTTCCTCCCCCTCATGACTGGCATAGAGCTTAATGTTTATTTAACTACACTTGTATAAGTGATATTTCTAATGTCTTCCTTTGTTACCCCTAAGATAAGGGAACATCTTCCCTCACTATCTCTAATCATTGTTCCTCCCATGGATTATAAATTTGTTGTTTCACCATTTTCCCTTGTATCTCTTCTCCATTTTTTCATTTTTTATTTTTTGCACTTATCTTCTTCCTGTCAATTTTCTAAGGACTTCTTGTGGCTCATTTCCCACTCCTCATTCATAAGTTTATATACCAATACATGATAAATACCTTTATATTCCATATGAGGAATACACACTCTTTAGTCCTATTGTACTATACAACAACCCTGCCCATTTTAGAATTTTAGAATAAATTTCATTTAGAAATGGGTCCCCTTTCTTTTTAGATAGAAATAAAAAACTTTGAGGAAATCTGATCATCATAAAATAAAACAATAAAAAAATTCATTGATTAAAAAGCATGTATCGCATATCACATATCTCAAGTGCAAATAAAAAAATGTAACATTAAATTTATTTCGACCCGATCAATTATAAAGCTTATATCGCATCGGCACAAAGTATAAAAGTCTTCATGTTAAAAAGTCTTATGCGATAAAGTAAATCGCAATCGCAAATCGGTAGAGTGTTATGTTTTCATATTTTCTTTGCAAAACTCCATTGCGATGTAACTCATCGCAATCGCATTTTGAATAAGTTATATTTCATTCGGGTCTATTTAATAAAATCCGATGCGATGTCATAATCGCAATTTCATTTCAAAAAAAAGCAACATCACAACTACTTGTTTTATAAAAGATCCGATGCGATGGACCCCACTACAATCGCAATCAGATTTCGGAAAATCACATTTACAATACAATTCTATTGGAAACTTCCGATGCGATAAACAATGCAGTATCACCGATCGCAATCACATTTCAGAAAATCACATTTACAATACAATTCCATTTGGAAACTTCCGATGCGATAAACCATTTGCTATTTATATTTCGCACATCGACAAATCGCAATCGGAAGTTCCAAAAGGTAAATCTTGCATCAAGATTTTGATATCACCAATCTCCAATTGTACGAGCATCATTAATTCGAAAATCAAACGAATTATGGTAATCGATTCTATTATGAATGCGTGAATGTGACTTTCCTTTAAGGCATTCAATTTTAATACAGAGTTAACCAATTTGGGATCATGAATAAAATCTTTCGTAACATTATCCCTTAATGATTTCCTTTTTACTTAATGGTGTTTATTCTGACTTAATTTCTGCCCACTTCTAAGAGGATTTTCTCATTCACAGGTCTATAGAACATCAAACCCTCTCATTTGCCGAGTTAATGAAACAATACCAGATAAAGAAAATGTCCAAGAAACTTAAGAAATCAAGAACTGATCCAGCCTCAAAGGCTGCTGCCATTACCACAATGCCAAAAGAAAAGCCAGCCAAGATAAAGCTAGTTACGGATACTACGTGCCAGGGTCTCGGGAAGCTTTCTTGGGAAGAAGTCTATAATTTTCTTGAAAAATAAAACCCTACAGTCACAGAGGTAAAGGCAACGGTGCCAGATGAAGAATCAGATTCAGATGATAATCCCCTTAAATAACTCACAAATTCTTTTCTTCATAGAATTGAAGCTCGGGCGAGTGTATTCCCATATTATGACATAATACGATGGGTGATAGACAACACCACCATCACAAATAGAACATTTGTAACAGTTGGGGGAAAGATGTTTGGATCCTTTAGAGCAGAAGACATCAAAGCAATGTACCATCTGCGAAATCCTCAAAATACCTACAACAAAGCCTTCATAGAAGATTTCACCTCAAGAAATGAAATTGAATCAAACCCAATTAGAGAATGGAGATGAGCTCCAAACAAACATAAGCACGATGCCTCAGGTATGTATTCCGTAGAGTCTCTTGCACCTCCATATTGCTACGTTGCTGCAATGATGTGCAGAATTTTTGGGAGTAATAATTCGGCAAGGTTTTCTATTCAAATGGTACCCCTGATTGAGACCACTGTAGGTTCTGTTGTCATGGATTGGTCAGTTATTCTATCGGACAAAATAGAAAATAAGATTCTAGATTATAGAAGAAATAAGCATACTGGAAATGTTCCCCCGTTTCATTTATGTGCTTATATTTTAGATGCCTTGTGTTTTAATTCTGAATTTCCTATTCTGGGTTGGAAATGGACTCCTCAAGATCCTATCCCTATACACATCTACCATAAGTATTTGTGGAAATCCCATTTCAAGAACCATGTATACAGAATTTTCCATGGCTACATGTTGCCTATTTACCAGACCATTTCTAACCAACCTCCTCCTCGGCTCTCTGATAAGGCAAAAATTGACTTATCCCAAATTAGAAATTGGTTCGGTGAAGAGAAGTTCACTTATATTAGAATATTTGGAAGCATTGTTGAGCCTCATATCTTACCTCTATATGTCCCTGATAAACTTTTAGCTCAAGAGATCTCTTACCAGTTGACAGAAAGAGGGATGTCCAGGTGTTTAAAGAATTTCAAAAAATTGATGTGGCCTACCTTTCCTTTTCATTGTGGAACCTATACCCTTAATGATTTTAAACATGCTAAAAAAGAAGCCCTTAAGATAAGAGTTCTTAAGCTTGCAACTATTCCAGGCAGACAATATGATCCAAATAAAGTAGCTTTTGATTTCACAACTTTGGTCCAAATTGCTAAGTTTGAGCATGAGGCTAATGATTTTGATGATTTATTTGTCTCAATTGAGAAATTTTCCGAAGTGTATGATCTAGCTAAATCTAAGTTTCAAGCAGAAGATATGAATAAATTTATGCAATTCAAAAGCCAGAGATTACTTAAAGTTCCCCTTGACCAGCTGAGGATTCCTTTACAAGCAAATAAAAGTATTGAAATAGAACAAAAGAAAAAAGAAGATACAGCCAGCAAAACAGAGAAAGAAATGACAACTAGCAAGCCTGATGTACAGTCTGAAAAGGAGAATACAGGTATCAAGCCTGACGTGTAGTCAGAGAAGGAGAATACAGGTATCAAGCCTGGCATACAGTCTGAAAAAGAAGATACAGGTAATAAGCCCGATGATCAACTTGAAAGAGAAAAGACCTCTCAGAAACAGGGAAATTCTGCTAAAATGATTATGACTCCCCATTTGCTAAAACAATATGAACAATTCGCTTAGCAAATAGGAGAACAAAACAATCCTCAAGTTGATAATCTGAACAATCAAATATTGAGATCATTCCTAAAAATCCATCTGAAGAAATTGTGCTAAGAGTTGAAGACATACCTCCTCTAGATATCTTTCATAGCCCTAAGCATAGGGTTGTTGTCAGAAAACAAAGAAAGAGGAGGAGGATTGATCAAGGACCACTTGCAACTTCACAAGTTGAATTAATGAATGTTGTTTGGAAAAACACTGAAGTAAATCCTTCAGAGGATCTTACCAAAATATCACAATATGTAGGTGCCTATAGTGCAGCCACTATAGATAAAGCTACTGAAGTCACTCAATTGGTGAAACAAAAAGACTTACAGATAGCATTATTAGAAATTGGGAATTAACATCATGCAAGAAGATGGCAACTGAGCGAACCCTCGTTGAACCCTAGCTATGGCGGCCACGGTTCCTAGACCGCTTGAGGCTACTCGGGTCTCTCATTGACTCTGTGCATTTTGCACCACTCGACTATGGCCGTTGGGACCCCTCACAAGTTATTTGGTGGAGTTTGACTTCGATTTCTGCATTTTCTTAGCACCTTGTTTGTCAACTGTTGTGCCCTTCAGAATCAGCGCTTCCCGGGATCTTGCCGACTTGCGGAGGTGTGGGGTCTTCGTTCTGGGCCCGTCTCTATTGGTGGCACATTCTCCAGTCTGGACGGGGTTTTTTGGGGTGGGTAAGACCTACTTGGTATGCTATTCGTTGGTCTGTGGTTGTATTTAACTTCTTTGGCGACCAGACTTCGATCCCTGGAGCTATCAGTGACTGCCCCACTTTCTTGGGGTTCCGCCTATGACATTTGGGTGTGCTGTTGTGTATGTGTTCGATGCCCAGAGTGTTTTACTCGCTTTTGGTGGGGTTCTCTGATCGTTTAGAGACTGTTTGTTTCTATCTGACCCGCATTTGTGCATTACCATCTGGGCTTACTTCTGGCTTGTTTGGGTTACTATTTGTTTATCCGCAGACCGGATTTGACCTCTGGGCAGACAGCATGGGGTTTGGGGATTTATCGCCATTGTCTAACTGACTATTGGCCGTTTTCCATTGGATCTATCGTGCTGGCATCATGAGTGTATATGAGGAGGAGCTGGACTACACGGAGGACCCATTGGTAGGTGTAGATATTTTGGGACATAATGACCCTGTTGTATCAGATGAGATGGACAATATGATCCCGGTTGCTTCTTACTCGAGGCCAGCTCTGCCTAGCCATTATGATGTGGCTATTGATTCACCTCCATCCGCGGAACTTGATCAGTTCTGCTTTAATACTCCATCGCCATCAAATATTGGCCTCTAGAGCATTCCACTGGCTGGTACTTCTTTGGATGTGGGCGATTTGGAGCTATCCGAGCCATTGGGGGATGTGGCGTACCAAAGTATTGGAGAGGCATCTATCTCTCTGGAACACCTAAACATTGGGGGCTCTTCGTCGCACCATGGAATGCCTGTCTGTGGTTCTCATGGAGGGTGTGTGCCTTGCAGTGGAACTTCGGTGTGCGTTCCAGCCTCAACTTCTGGGGTGTTTACCAATATACCGGGGGACTTGCCAACCTCAGACAAGCCGAGCTCGTCTTCGGACTCGGAGAACGCATCCGACCCGGGTAAGGGGCAATCTAATAAAAAGAGCAAGCACAAGACTACAAAGAATAAGCTCAACATTTTCACGAACTTTGGGTGTGAGTGTGGAATGGACGATTGGGGGCTCATTGCTGCCACTATGCTAGTGGGGAGGGTTAGGGGCCAGAAATACTCTGTGGCGAGGCTACGGCAGTGGACTAGTGAGATTTGGGGTTGTTCTCTCGATGTCCTCCCGGAAGTTACGGTCCTACCGAAGGGCTAGTTTTCCCTCACATTTTCTCGGCCTGATCAATCAGAGTGGGCACTTAAACATTTCTAGCATTTAGAAATGCATCCAGTTTACCTCAAGTGATGGGTTCCACTATTTGACCCAAAAAAAGAGATTGCAAGTGTTGGCCCTATTTGGATGAGATTTCCTGGACTACCGATTCAATTCTGGAATGACACTGCTTTCAAAAATATTGGAAGTCTATTTGGTCGGTACCTGGATCACGACAAGTCCTACCGGATCACTGGGAGCAAGGTTGTTGCTCGCATTTTGATATTCCTAGACACTAGGGATGGACTTCATGAAAATATCAATATGCTATTTGATGGAATGGTGTGGCAACAGGTCTTGGATTATGAAGGGGTGCCATTTCGCTACAGGAAATGTCACGAGGTTGGTCATTTATACAAGGAGTGTCCAAAGTTTGGATTCTCTCACCAGGCTGTCAAGATATCCCGCAATGTGGCCACCCAGACTGAGGTTATTACAAGCTCTAGCTCGGATCCTGTGGATGGGCACCTGGACAAGCCAGAACAGCCAGTGGCTGAGTAGCTAGGTGTGTCTCTCCTGCTACTTACTTGGCCAACAACTCAACCCCGATCACATCCTCAATCCACTCCGGAGCCACTTGTTCGGGCCACGACTATACCAGGTAGCTTTCCTATTCTTGACTCTTCTATTTCTAATATAGAGTCCTATTCTTTATCCATCTTTGTTCCATGTTTATCTACTGGTTCTATTATGCCTACACTTCGGTATCCTTCTATCTGTTGTACTATTGCACAAGCTCCGCCTTCCTTCACTCCCATTATCCTACACACCTCTGTTGATTCCTCATGTCACTCCTCTACCCGCTCAGAGACATCTACTTTGAAACACAATTACTTCCTTAGATCTATTACTCACCCCCACTCGGAGGACTGACACTGTTACCGATCAAATAGGTAACCTGACCTCAAAACGGGAACTCTAGCCCAAAAATTCTCAAAAAACATGAAAAACACCCCCAAAAAAAAAAGTGTCTTCCAGAACGCACTTGGTTTTTTTTGAAGGTCAAATTTCAACATTTTATAAAATTATGGTAAAAAAAAAATTGTTTCTTGAAAAAAGGATTGAAAAAACTTCCGGATGCGGATGATTATTTGGGTTAAGGGGCCTCAAGGCCTGGTTCGGGTCCCAAGGCGGTTCACCTAGGGTGGCCACATGGCCCCCCATGGTGCCTTTAATGCTGCTCTCATTAAACCTCGGCGTTGGGCATTTACTCCTCCTCGCCGTCACTTGCTCTGCCCTGCTCAGCGCATCAGATATCAAATGGAGCATTACAGCTCGAACTTTCCCGATTGTTTTGATGCTGCCCACCGCCCTCTGTCGCCTCTGAGCTCTCACTGCCCGGGTGGCTGTGCTACAGGTGGGGAACACACTGCAACAGGACGCCGGTGCTCTCTTCATTTCTGCTTGGAAACAATTCCTGGCTACCATTACTCGAATAGTAATTTCTGCCCTGTTATGTTCAATTTTCATACTTCTCCTGTTTTTGTTGGTCAAATTAATCCTACTCTTGCAGCTCCTTCTGGTGTCGGGTCGGATTCTTCTCATAATTCCAACATGCCCAGGCTCAGGCAGAGAATGTCTTGTAGGAGAGGTGCCTCTCGAGGCAGATCCATGAGTGAGCGTCCCTCTAGCTCCAGTGTCGACTTCTCCATGGAGCCTTCTGAAAGGCGTCCCGTTCATTTCTTTATTGACCCTTCTGGTCGTCTCCATGAGCGCTATGCCTCTACGCCTCCTCAGTCCATGCCTCCGCCTCGCGCTCCTGCTATGCCACCTCTGTCTTCGCCCCCGCTCCAGGCTTCTGCTTCCCCTCCTCGCCCTGGTAGTCATTATCTCAGGCAATCCACGCAACGAGCTGAGTTGCGTTTCGATTGCACCATTAATCGCCCTTCCATCACTGCCCTTATCACGATTACCCTTCGCGAAGAAACCACCCTCCCTCCTGCCCCGCCTCTTGACCCCTTGCAGACTCCTTCTGTGCCTGTATTCGACCCTCCCTCTGGTCCTGAACCTGTTCCGTTTGTGCACTCTCTCGGAGTCCCATTTGCCCCCGTCCCTGCTCCTTCGGGACCTTCTCACTTGCAGATGGATGCTGGTCTTTCAGGCGAAGACGATGACAAGAATGCTGAAGCAGAACCGGAAGAACAGTATGGCTGCAGAATTGTGGAAGAGCAACCTGCTTCAGACTAAGTGCTCTCCCTCTTCCAAGACCAGTTTTCAGTATGAACTCTGCTCTAGATTTTTTGCAAAGTTTCTGTTTCTAATGATCACTCATAGCAGACACAGCTGCATGTATATTTTGTTTTTTTCTTGTTTCGTTAAGTTGAATGTAAATGACTCTTCGTCGGTTTCCCAGTTCATGGGCGGTGTAATCACTTTCAAAAGAACTGGTCTCCCGCTAATGGGCAGTTCCATAGTTAGACAGAACGTGGATATCAAGCCCGGTTTCAGGCTTCCTCAGCTGAGCCGTGGCAGTTTTGTAATATTATGTTCATAATAGAAATAGCGCAATTTAGAAAAAAGAAAAAAAAAAGGATTGAAAAAACACCCCAAAAACAAAAAGTGTGTATTCCAGAACGCACTTCGTTTTTTTTTAAGGTCAAATTTCAACATTTTATAAAATTATGGTAAAAACAAAATTGTTTCTTGAAAAAAGGATTGAAAAAACACCCTCAAAACAAAACCAGTTGATGCTGGAATAACAAAAAAAAAAATTGTGTCATACTTTTGGCATTTTAAAAAATAGAAGTAACATTTTTTAATTTTTAAAATTCAAACATTAAAAAAAAACCTAAAATTTAAGAAAAAAAATAAATTTAAAAAGTAAAAACATTTAAAAGCTTAAAATTTAAAAATATATGAAGATAAAAAAAAATAAAAATAAAAACAAAGTAAAAATTTTAATTCAATCATTAAAAAAACCTAAAATTTAAGGAAAAAAAAAAAATTTAAAATAAACAAAAAAAAAATTTAAGATTAAAATTTAAAAAAATATAGAAATTAAAAAATAAAAATAAAAACAAAATAAAAATATTAAATTTAAAAAAAAAACAAGTTAAAAAAAAGAAGGAAATTATAAAAAATAAAATATAGAAATTAAATTTAAAAAAGAAAAAGAAAATGCTTATTAAATTTAAAAAAAGAAAAAAAAAATTAAAACAAATAATTAAATTTAAGGAAATATATTAAATTTTAATAAATTTAAAAATTCAAAATTAAAAAAAAAAAAAACACTATTCAAATTAAAAGGAAAAAAAAAAGAAAAATTAATTAAAAATAAAAAATAAAAATAAAATACAATGAAAATATTAAATTTAAAACAATATATATTAAAAAAACAAATAAACTATAAAAAATAAATTAAATTTAAATTATAAAAAATAAAATATATATATGAACTTAAATTAAAATAGGTATATACATCAAATTTTATTAAATTTAAAAAAAAAAATTAATATTAAAATAACAAATTAAATTTAAAAACAAAAATATTAAATTTTAATAAATAAATCAATAAACAAATAAATTTTGAAAGAAAAAATAAATTTTAAACATAAAAGAAAAAAATATTGTTAAACGAAAAACTTTAAAAACTTTAAAAATCAATTAAAAATGGAAATTGAAAAAAAGAAAAAAAATATTTAAAAAAAAATTAATTTAAAAAAATTAAGTTTCATTAAAAAAAAAATCTAATTTTAAATACACAATTTTAATTGAAATAAAAAAATATATAAATTTTATGTAATTAACAAAAAAAAACAATAAAAAAGTAAAACATTTAAAAAAAATATTAAATCCAAATAAATTAAAAATATATATATATAATTTATTGAATTTTATAAAATTATATTAAAAAACTAAACGTAAAAGTTAATAACAAAGAAAAATTATGAAATTTAAAAAAAAAAAATCAATTAAATAAAAAAATGGGCAAAATTTAATAAAAATTATTAAAATAATAATAATAATAATAAATTTAAAACAAAAAAAATAATAAAATTAAAAAAAGTAAAAACAAAATGAATTTTATTTTCAATGATTGAAAAAAAAATTAATATTTTGAAATTAAAAAAAATAAAAATTTAAAAAAATTAAAAAAAAAAAGTTGTGGTGGTGGGGGCGCGGCCCGCCCGCTAGGCACCGGTCGCCGCCCGGGCGGCGCCATGAGGGCGGCCCAGCCGGCCTCCCGGCACCCGAGAATCGGCCCTCCGCCCGTCGGGGGCTGGGAGGCCGGCTGGGCCGCCCCCGTGGCGCCGCCCGACCGGCCACCAGCGCCCAGCGGGCGGGGCACGCCCCCACCACCACCACTTTCTTTTTTTAGTTTTTTTTTTTTTTTTTTGTTAATTTCAAAATATTAATTTTTTTTTTATTTAATATTTTTATTTAAAATAAAATTCGTTTTTTTTTTTTTCCTTTTTTAATATATATATACATCTATTTTTTATTTGATTTTTTTTTTATTTTTTATTTTTTTTTTATTTTTTAATATTTTTATTTTAAATTTTGAATTTCAAAAAATTTAAAATTATTTTTTTAATTCAATTTTTTTATTTTAAATTCAATTTGTTTAATTTTTTTTATATTTAATATTATAGAATAATTATTTTTTAAATTTAAAATTTAAAATTTATTTATTAAAATTTTTAAATTTTAATTTAATTTAATTGTTTTTCTTAATTTTTTCGTTTATTTAGTTTTTCATTTTTAAAATCTATAAATGGTTTCATTAAAAAAAAAAAAAAACACTAAATTTATGTATATTTGTTTTTTAATTATTTGCACGTGGTTTTTTTCATTTTTTTTGTTTTTTAATGATAGGTTTTTTCTTTTCTTTTCTTTTTTTAATTTTTTAATTTTAATTTTCTTTTTCAATTTTAATTGTTTTTTTTTTGTAAATTTTAAAATTTGTATTTTTTTCCTTATTATTATTATTTTTTTTAATTTAAATTTTTAAATTTAATTTTTTTTTTTAAGTTTTATTTTTCTAAATTTTAATTTTGTAATTTTAATTATTTTAATTTTTCTTTAAATATATATATATATATTTTTTAATATATTGTTTTTTTTAATAAGTTAGAAAAAAATGTTTTTGATTTTTTTTTTTTTTTGGTCAATTTTTGTTTTTTTTCTTTAAATTATGTGTTTTTTCTTCTTCAAATTTTGTCATTTCCTTTGATATAATTTTCAAATATTTTTGTTTTTATTTATTTATTTTTGTTTAAATTTTTTATTTTTATGAGCTATTTTTTGTTTTTTTTTTACATTTTTATTGGTTTTTTTATTGTTTTTATATATTTTTTTTAATCTAAGTTTTGTGTTTTATTACCAACATGAAAATCACCACTCTAAAAAAAAAAGGTTGATGCAACATCAATACGTTTCAAAATTAGCATGAAAATCACTGCTCTAAAAAAAAAAGGTTGATGCAGCATCAATACGTTTCAAAATTAGCATGAAAACCACTGCTCTAAAAAAAAAAGGTTGATGTAGCATCAATACGTTTCAAAATTAGCATGAAAATCACTGCTCTAAAAAAAAAAAGTTGATGCTGCATCAATACATTTCAAAATTAGCATGAAAATCACTAACATTTTAAAACAAATATTCATACTTCATAAATAAAAATTTTAGAGTGTCAAAAATGTGCACAAAAAAAAAATGGTGATTCTGCATCACCACTTTTCAAAATCGGGTGCTTTTTATGCTACCAAAAAAAAGTAGGTAACATTGCGGTTACCTATTTCATCGGTAACATTGTTGACTCATTTGGCGTTGGCCAAGGGCCGAGCTGTCAACCCAACAAATCGAGAAGTCGGCCATCTGCCTTAGCTAAAGCCAACAAAAGGGAAAATATGGAAGTAGAGGCTAGAACTCAATCTACCCTTATGCGGGTCCTTAGAGCAAGGAGACCCATTCTGGGAGTGTCATCATGATTTTTATCTCATACAATTGCAGGGGATTGGCCAACCCCGATAAGAGATTGGCCCTAAAAGACTTAATTGCTTAAAGATCCATTGGCATCCTTTTTCTCCAAGAAACTTTAGGAGCGGGTGACGTAGTCGCTACCCTTCTAAATACTTTTCTACCCAACTGGAATTTTATCACATTAGATGTCCACAGCCGATCAGGTGGTAATGCCATGGGCATCAATTGCAGAACCACCAAGATGCTTAATTGCTGGGGTCGACCTGGTGTATTGGGCATGGACATTATATTCAGACATTCTAAGCAGTGTTTCTCCCTTATTAATGTATATGGTCCCTATATGAACCGAGAAGCCTTTTGGAACTCCTTACTGGATTGTTGTCTCCTCAACTCGCCTCATATTATAGTGGAGGGTGATCTGAATTTTTCATTAGGCATATTTGAATCCTGGGGAACTCGAGCTAACTCGAATCCTTTAGCTGAGTTTTTCAGTACCAAGCTTGATGCGGTTGACCTTGTCGACATTCAGACCACTAATATTCTACCCACTTGGAGGAATAGGAGGACTAGAGTGGCGGCTCTGGCCTGAAGATTAGATTGATTTTTTATCAAAGTGCCTCTACTTAACATCATTGACCGTGCTAGACAATGGGTGGGAAAAGGTGGTTTGTCGGATCACTCCCCGATCTTTTTGGAATTTGAATGTGGTCCTCACAGGGCTAGACCACCATTCAAATTTAGCTCCAGATGATTGCAGGACCCAGAATATCATGATCTGGTTCAACATGCCTGGCAGCATTGCCATTAATTGCCAGATGAGGACCCTGTCTGAATCATCAATGATAATCTATCTCACATTGAACACCTGACTATCAATTGGGTTAAAAATAAGAAGCACCTGGAGCGGGAAGAGCTCAATCAGATTGATTTGGTGATTGCACAACTTAACAACTCTGATCTCTCTGGCTATCGGTCTAGCACATCCAAAGAGCAGCTCATTGCCCTGGAATCTTCTAAGGCTAAGATCCTGAGACAAAAAGAGAAGGACTGAAGGCTCAAGAGCCGTGCTATTTGGCTTCAGGCTGGAGAAGAAAATTCAAAGTTCTTCCAACAACATGCTAATGGTCGCAGGACTGTGAACTCCATATGGGAGCTCACTGATCAGCATGGGTATGTTGCTCGTACTCAATCTCAATTACAGGATTTGGGGACTCAGCAGTTTACTGACCTTTATAGGGCACCCATGCACATTGACCTCCCTGATATTATGCATATTACTCATTCTTTCAATAGATTTGTGGAACTGGAGTAGGTTGACAATCTTAATGCTCCAGTCACCATGGGGGAATTGGAGGGGGTTTTGAAATGGTTCAAAAAAGAAAAAAGCCCTGCGCCAAATGGCTGGCCAATTGAATTTTTCATACATTTTTTTGAGTTGATTGGTAATGATCTGCTGACCATGATTGAAGATAGTAGGGTGCGGGGATGCATCTAAGATGGATTCAACTCCACTTTCATTGCACTCATCCCTAAATCTGACCACCCGGCCAACTTTCATGATTATAGACCTATTTGGCTCTGCAACTGCATTTACAAGATTATCTCAAAAATTATAGCAAATCACATTAAGCCCTTTTTATCTTCTCACATTGCTAAGGAACAATTTGCCTTCTTGCATCATAGGCAAATCCACGAAACTATTGGCATAGCCCAAGAAGCCCTCCATTCCATAAAATCCAAGCACCTTAAATCCACTATTCTCAAGATTGATCTAGCTAAGGCTTTTGACCGGGTAAATTGGAGCTATTTGCACATCATACTTATTCAAACTGGCTTCCCTCATACATTCATAAATTGGATAATGGGATGTATATGTCATGCTTCCTTCAACATTCTCCTTAATGGCACTGCATCCAACTTTTTCCATGCAAGTCGTGGTTTGCATCAGGGATGTCCTCTGTCTCCCTTATTATTTGTGCTTGTTATGGAAGCCTTATCTATACTTATTAAAGATGCAAAGGCTCGGGGTACCATTCATGGTCTCCGAATTAATGATCTCATTCAAATCACTCATCTATTATTTGTTGATGATGTTCTAATATTTCTCGATGGTTCTAGACAGGACTTGATTCGGTTTGATAAGCTCCTCCAGAGTTTTTGCAGAGCCACTGGAATGATACCAAATGCACTCAAATCTACTATCATTATGACCGGATGCTCGGCTCAGGAACTTGGCAATGCCAGGACTCTATTTGCCTGTGTTCATGCAGACATCAATGATGGTCTTAAATATCTGGGATATCACATCAAGCCTAATGATTATTAGATTAAAGACTGGAATTGGCTCATAGCCAAAGTGGAGCACAGAATAAATGTTTGGTACAACAGATGGTTATCCAGAGCTGGGTGATCAGTCCTTATCAAATCGGTGCTCGAGCCTATTCCGGTCTATTGGATAACACTGGCTTGGTTACCTAGAGGTGTTACCAATAGAATCAAATGTATCTGCTGTCATTTCCTTTGGCGCAATCAGGACAAGGACTACACATTTGCCTGGGTCACTTGGGACCGCATTAACATACCCAAGCAATGGGGCGGTTGGGGGATCAAGGATCTCCATTTATTTTTGAATAGCTTTGCTGCCAAGATGTGTTTGCACTTACTCACTGGTCATAGTCTCTGGAAGGAGGTCATATTTGCTAAATACATCGCACCCAGGAACACCATTGACTGGATCAGAGATCACATTGGGTTGCACACTGGGGCTTCAATCATTTGGAAAGCTGTCACTAAGGCCGCACATATCATTTAGCATGGATTGTCATGGAAAATTGGATCTAGTTCATCTGTGAGAATCAGTGCCGATTCTTGGTTTGGTAGTGGTGAATTATATAAATTACCAGAATATTTGCGGGATCATCTAGCCTGCAGAGAAATCCTTTACCTTGCACAAATCACGGACCCAATTCACACTTCTTGGATGAGTCAAGCCTGGTTGTCGGCAGAATTTCTCAAAATTCCTTGAGACGGGCTCCGGATCTGGAACAACTACATTTGGGCATTAGGAGCATCTAACATCAGGCTCACAGATCAGGATGACAGGTTTATCTGGGCATACTCTCCATGTGGACAATATGCCCCAAAACTTGGATATTTGACACTCATTCAGAATAAAGAGCCGCCACACAAGGCTTGGTGGTGGCACAACATATGGAAGTTAAAGGCGCCGCACAAGCATAGGACCCTTTTTTGGTGCATATTAAATAACTACATTCCCACCATGGACTTCCTCCACCTATGAGCTATTAATGGACCCTCGCGTTGCTGTTATTGCCTTTCAAATTGCGAAGACTCCTCACACCTTTTCCTCCACTGTAATGTTATATCAGCCATTTGGGTTTTGGTGACAGAAAACTTGCGATGTCACTTCCCCTGGCAGGGTGCTTCACTGATTGATCCTTGGACTATTTGGTGGGAACTTACTGCAAATTCCACTAAGTTGCACAACCAACCTCTGATTTTTGCCTGGGAAATTTGGATTGGGCACAATAGATACATTTTTAACAGCCAACCGATTTTGGGTGACAGAATTTTTGCTACCATCATAGCAACATACAACCTCTTACCTGAAGATGAACAACAGAAACCACCCCCGATGGTTGTCTTTGAATTGATTGATCGAAGCAGACCTTGGGCCTATTTTGATGGGGCATACAACCCGCAAGGATGTGGGGGGGGGGGGGTGCTATCCTTCATCTAGATGATCATCACCATTACCAAATCAGAATGGGAATGGGTCCCGGATCGAACAATTATGCTGAACTACAATGCCTTAGACTTCTATTGATGTTTGCACGAGAAATTCATTGCAACTCCATTCAGATTTTTGGGGACTCTCTGCTTTTGATCAACTAGTTCAATGAAGTTTCTCATTGCCACACGCACACACTATCTGCACTTCTAAAGGAGGTCCATCATCTCAAGCTCTTATTTAACTCAATTTCTATGGCACACATTTACAAGACTAGGAACAAAGTGGCTGATAAGCTGTCCAAAGAAGCCGCAGAGCTGAACTGGGGAACATGGCGTATTACTAAGCAGATTGGAGAACAGATATTCAGGTTTTATCACCAGCCTTTTATGGATGAGGCACCAGATCTCAGGGCTGTTTGATCGAACAGCCTACTTTGGGAGATTATTTTGGTATTGGTTTACCTCCCATGGACTATCTACCAGCTATTGTGTATATTTTTTCATTTTGCTATCCTTTTCCCTACAAGTTATGCACCGAAAGTATGTATTTTTTAGTTTCTTATGGTTGTCTATTATGGACACTTGGTGGTTTGATGAAATTTATGTAGTTTATATTACCAACATATGTAACATGTAACTTATCATATTAATGAAAAGTTACGAATTTTTCCGTTGTGAAAAAAGCATTATTAGAAGAAAGAACAACAGGTGATCAGCAAAAGATATTATAGTTAGAGCAGCAGTTAGAAGAAGAAAGACTCAGAGTCAAACAATTAGAAGAAAAATTGAGTATTGAAAAGAAGAAGCTTGATCAACAAGCTTTAGATAAACAACAACAGTTGTCTCAAGAGGTATCCAATTTGCAGACATTACTGCAAAATGAAAAGACTACCAAAGAAGAGCAAAGTAAAATATTTCAAGGGAGATTGGATAAATTCAAGGATTATCCTAAATTGACCAATTCAAACCAGAAGCTCTAGAAACAAGTAAGTTGTTATCTCAACAGTTGGATGATTTGTGTCAGAAAATTGCACAAGCTGAAACTTTATGTGAAATAACATCACCTCTCATTGATGAAGCAGTCAACACAAGAATAGAATTTGAAAATGCAGATGAAAAAATTTCAGAATTTATTTCATGGCAGGACTCAGAACAGGGAAAGATTGCAAATCTTCCCAGAATTGAAGAAAAGCATAAAGAGATTTTATTTGTTGAATGGGAAACACAACTAATTAAAGAAGACCGTGCTACATCAAGAGCAAGAACCATAATGAACAATCTGACACAATTGGTTAATGATAGTCTATATGTAGCTAATTTAATTTCGGATTGTACTCCAGGAAAGCTGCCAAGGGTAAAAGAAACTGATACTAGGTGGAAGCAGGAATCAATCAATCAGAATTAAAAAATCAGTAAAATACAAGAAATTACATGGGATGTCCTATGGACATATTTGATTAAACTACACAGTCAGCAAATGGCAATCAAATGCCTTTCTAATGCCATCAATTTCATCATTCCAGAGCTCTCCGATGCCACACACACCAGTCAGTTGCATTTGAGGCTGAGTCATCCAACTGAAGTTAAGGATATGCTTAAAATCTGCCAGCTTAGCACATTAGGGATTGAAGAAATTCAATGAATCTGTTTTATGGGATATCGCAAGTCTATTCTCGGATCTCTGATGATCATTTCTAGCATTAGTTATAGTTAATTTTTTTTTCCAAATTTCCTATTTAAACCCCTTTCAAGCATTTTAGAAAAGGTCCTGAATTTGTAATATTTTTGGGCTTGGACAATACATTTCTATAATCCTTGACTATCTTATTTTTATAAAGGATCATATCTTGTGATTTCATGGTGAATTATTTTTTAGAGTTGAATTTCTGTACCTTGAAGATTGTTCTAAGTTAAAGCACAAGATTCCTATGATTTCATGGTGAATTATTTTTGAGAGTTGCATTTCTGTACCTTGAAGATTGTTCTAAGTTAAAGCGCAGGATCAGAATATCAAATTGCATCAGGAAGATATCAAATGTATCTGGTATTTCTATCGATTTCGTTTTATTTTCTTTATGTGATGAAATATTCTCTTTAAAATTTGCTATCGCTTATATATACTTTTTTCTCAAATATTTCTTTATCATATCATTTCTAAAGATAGAGGGATATCATATTTCATAGTGTGTGTAAACGATATAAATTTATGAATGCGATGTGCTATTATAACTTTGTTTAATTTCTTAAATAGAGTTATCATTATATGATACTGCATCTTTCTTTTAAGTAAATAATACATTTTCATGGTTATTTGCTAATTGAAACAATCTTTAAGTCGTATTCATATTTTATACTCGGGTTAGTTTTAGAGTTATTTGCAAGTCATAGATTAAGTTAGATAGATTATTTTCAATTAGTTAGTTTCATTATCCACTTGCACAAACACCCCATCACCAATCCATTTCATCATTAGGAAACTGGTCCTACAAATCCAGTCAGAGCCACCATCCCAAATGGAGAAGGAGCTGTTCTAAGGTCCGGACCGGGTGGTTTTCCCCCAATGTTTGAAGCAACGATTTTCAAGGCTTCAACAAGTCCTTGGGGGATTGCTTAGACAACAAGGCTGATATCCATTAAAATAAATACTCATTATGAGTTCAACACATTGTCACATGTAGGATTTATCCCTACCACCTGCGTTAAACCTAAATTACATTCCATGAGAAATATCTTTATATTCCATATAACGAATATACTTGTTCTAGTTCTCGAAGGATTGCTTAACAAGGCTTGAAGCCATTACAGTAAATACTCATTATGAATTTTGTTAGCCCTTTACAAATCATTTATTATTTAGTGAAAGATTCGTCAATATCTTACAATAGTTTATAATTCAATGAAAATTTTGTTATGATTTTACAAGATAATATAATTTGGTAAGAGATTCACCTAAAAAATTATATATACATATTATATTATTGATAAAATATCCTTCCATTTTTCCTATGTATCATGGGGATTCATCCATTTATTATGCATATAAATTTAGGGGGGGTTCTTAAAATTTTCCCTGATTATAGTAATGTATGTCTTTGCCTTGATTCTCACGATATCATGGTTACCCTCTATGTGGTGTCTTATTCTTTGTTCTTTTCCTTTTGTGGCACCTGTTACGAACAAACTGACAACACCTCTATGGGTTTATCACTATCTCTTGTGATCACAAATTTTGAAGTTAAAGCCATCAACTCTTGGCACTTCAAGCCCAAATGTTGCTAGTAATTTGTGGATGATAGTTTTTTTATTTGGTCCCTTCGGATTCCTGCCCTTCATGGCTTCTTGAACCACCTCAACAACCTATCATATCACATCCAATTTACTATGAAATTAGAAAAATATTATTATTTATCATTTATGGATGTGTTGGTTAAGCATTGTCTTGATGGTTCACTTTTTCATCAAGTGTTTGGAAAAAAGACCCACACTAACTAGTACCGCCATGCCCTTTTCTATTACCATCTAACCCAGAAATATGTCATCTTAAAGACCTTCTTTACCAAGGCCAATAGCATTTATGATCCCTCTTATCTAAAGAAAAATCACATTTAATGAAGGCCATAAAAAAATGGTTATTTTTCTAGTCAAATTAATAAGGATTACCACTTCATCCTCCCCCCTAGAGTTATGGTTTAGCTTAGCTATTTAAAAGGGTCCACAGAAGAAAAAACATTAAAACTCTTCTCAAACCCTATGTGCTAAAGCAATTATTCAATCCCCTAAAGACCACTTGGGATTTATAAAGTTCCATGTTCTTGTTGGAATTCTTATATAGGCCAAACACGTAGATACATAGAAAATATGTATCATAATGGTTTCTCCAAAACATTCATTGCAAATCTAAGCACCTTATCTTTGAGCAAGCTAAAATCTTTGTGCGACTCCTTTTTATTCAAACTAGTTCTGTGGAAATTGGAAATCATCTCAAAGCTTTGTCCGAGTCCTTTTTATTCAAACTGGTTATCAACTAGTGGAAATGGAAAATCATATCAATAACTTTAATCGTGATTATGGCTACAAGTTTAGCATATATATATATATCTGTGTGTTTGGAACAAAATTCTTAACATGTGTTAATATCGTGGCTTATCAATATGCACATTCCCAAAAAACTATAACTCACTTCCTATGACTTGTTCACTTGATATATATTTTTAATTAATCAATCTAATTAAACGAACAAAAACTCAATAACAACTTTGAAAATAAATCTAAAACTTTTTTATTTTAAAATTTTATATAAAACATGAATAATTAAGTTAAAATCTTAGAAACTTGTACAAACTTATCAACATAATTATTTTTACAATCAAATTAATTATAATTATAATAAATGCTATATAATTAAATTTAATAAATTAAAAAAAATGTTCACAATAAAAAAAATTGCTATTAAAAAAAACCCACACTATTTTTATCGACAAATCTGAAAAATCATAACTATAAACTATTTTCACCGTTTCTAAAATATCAACTCCATCCAAGCTGGAAAAAATAAATTTTATTCAGTTTTCTACACTGTGTCCATCTTTGACATGTGGAAAATGGAATTTATTCAAAACCTTAGTAGTCGAAACCATAAACTTATTGTTAGAAATTTGGAGAGAGCATAGAGAGCGATTAAACACTCACAACACAAGTAACTACCTAAGAGGAGCTTTAGGCACTTGGTGAAGGGCACTTAGCCCTAGGAGTGTGGGACCATTTGACATACACCTTGATGGACACTTGACTTGAGGATGCTTGGGTTGAGGAGCATACTTGATGGAGGTTGATTTTAGACCTAGACACATATGTTGAGGAGAGGCATTGGAGCATGGTATTCACACTGGCACACATGTAGAAGCATTGGGCACAAGAGAGGACATGTGGGGGACAATTAGAGGGGGAACACCTTGCATGAAGACACTTCCATTGACAAGGTAGCGTCAAACAAACAACATGTTGGAGAACACCCGATCCTGGAGGAGGGGCGTTGATTACTTGTATGGAAATAAGTCCTTGTTTTATGTTAGCCCCCATCACCTATTGTATATATAAAGGGAGGAAAGAGATTTTGTTACACACATCATCATTGTACTCTATTTTAGCCCATAATATTAGCAAAGTAAGTCCTACATTTTCATCATCTTTTCATCACCCACACTTTCACTATTTAAATGAATAGATACCAAGGTGTCGAATTGATAACTCATAGGCTAGGTTCACGGAGAGGAATTTTCCCATATGTTGCTATTGATTTACCAGGAAGTTCTATATGCATATAAATTTTCCCATCCAAGAGCCTGAAGCCTTTTACTCTGTTTAAGTATTGGATCCTAAGCAGATCGATATTGAGTTCCAAATCTCGTTAATGACCGGGTGAAAGCATCAATAGCAGTCACAGCTTACCTTTGATAGTTTCCATATCCAGTCATAGATCAAGATCGAGATAAAGATCCAGTAATTGGAGACCGAGTTTACTTTCTTTTTATGAACTTGAATCAGTTTCTCTTGGTCCATTCAATCACATTGCGTTTTAACTAGGACCACCTTCAGATCCTCCAGCTGCATAAGTAGATCCAATTTCTTACTTTGAACCAGTGGATCCCGCAGAGGCAAAAGCAGTGGTTTCACTTGTTGATTTAGTTGGAGATCCATTTTTGCTCGATCTTTATATGGAATCACTTTGGCGGGCACCTAAAACTAGACATGAGTTGTTCCCAAGTTAGTAGAGGCAGAGATAAGCTCGGCAGGAGAAGCAAGAACGGGATGCCACCATTTACTCTAACCAATTGAACTACAATACCATCTATCTTTTTTATATAAATATATATGATTTATATATGTTATTTAGATTAACTGATATATAAGTGTGAAGGCATAGTTTTATATATCCAATACGGTTCATAGGGTATTACGAAGGCAAATATCTCTGTGGCCTGCAGAGTCATGCTAGTGGATGAAGTGGTACGCCCTACCATCCAGCCTACCTTATGGCCTTCTTGCACGAACTGATGCCGGTAGGCAAAGTGATTGAGTTATCTTGTTACGGCACTAAATCGGATAGTAGGGAGAGGATGTGTTTTAAAGCTCGACTAATTAGGAGAGGATGCGAAGCATAGCTCGACTAACAGAGAAGATGCCCCCGGTAAGGATCTCAATTAAGGAGAGGTTCACAAGCAGGCTCAACCAACAATTCGCCATCAATTGGAAGCTCTATTTTCCAAAACTATTTACCCACCCACCCCAATCCCATAACCTGACCTAAGCAAAAGGTATAACCTTCTTCACTTTATTCACTTTATTTAAGGAGTATGGGTGGAGAAATGTGGGTCACTGCTGGGAGGTCCAACCCTAAGCTTCTCTCTACGACCATAATGAATAGAATATATAATTGATTTTCTCTTCCTCCCTTGATGGAAGGGGGGATGGAATTAGATTAGGAATGTTGGGGCCATGTGTTGGGAATGATGGGAACGCTATTCACTGAATGATGGGACATTTTTCTTGTAAGACGGGGCAATATCAATCAAATCCAATCAATCATAGAGAGAGAGCTCATTTCAATGCCTTGCCCGATTTAGACAAGTGACTTCGTACCAATATTCGTTATATATATATATATATATATATTTAGTGGCCTAGAAGACATAATGGCCTTGGCCCTCATAAAAAAGATATTTATTTTCATAAAAATAGTGAGTGAGGCATTTTTCAAAGATCTGGCACCCCCAAATAGATCATTTAGAATATCATAATTAAACACTCACAACAACAAATGCCACCAAATGCTTAATACTTTTATTGATCACCAGATTATAGGATATATAGCTTTGACTTTGAGATATTTAGATCAAGGCTACAACTCATACAATAGCTTCTAGATTGATGCCTAAAAACTCACACTGACAACTCACATGACATGGAAACATTACTTCCAACACTTATTCGCCATCAATTATTAATATGCAGAAAAATTACAATGTTTAACTAATTTGCAAAAAAATTGCAATGTTAAACCAATGGCATGCATAATCACATTATAAGTCCAAATTGAAACCCTGCACAATGTTGGAAATGATTCTTAAAAGGTTGCCATTAATCGCAGCAATAGAAACCTCGTCCGCTTTGATAACATCGAAGACAAAGTCCACATGAGTGAGCAACATATTGGCAATCTGGTGGAAGTTTATCACCTATGGCGACTTTTTCTGCCATTCCATTCATTGAATCCATATACATATAAATGCACTAGATTAGATGATTTTAAACTGTAACTAAATTATTTTAATAATGTGATTAATCAAAAAAATATTTTTTAATTATAAATCATAAAAATCTTAAATCTAACATAAATACATAATTTAAAAATATTTGAAAAACTAAAAATAACACTCTTAATAGAATACCAACATATATAAATTAATCTAACTAGCCGAATTGATCAATCGCTATTGTTACCAACCCTTATTCTTACCAGAATTAGCAACAGCAGCCCTAGATGCAATCGCATTCATAAATCCACAGTTGTGAAGGCTTGGCACAAAGCAAAATAAATCCTAAAACAATCACCCCAAATAACAGGGAGCTCTTCATCGAAATCTCAAGGACGGATTCATCGTGCATGGCAGTGCCACCAACCCAGATAATGGTTCCCACTAAAGTTGCCTTGCCAACCAAACTTCTTTTCCACACTCTTTCCTGTCTGCAACAAGTTCAAAATTTTCGCTTTCAAGAATGAAAATGGGGATCCAATGGCATTTAAACATGTTTGGAATGATGTGACTGTTTTTTTATATCATTACCGGATAGGAATAGCCATCACAATAGCTACCATGTTGCTCAGTGCATATGAAATTGCGGCTGATGTATAACCCAGAGCACATTTTTGGTTCCAACAAGACTTGCACATGAACAGACTACATTATGAGTTAAGGTTAAAAACTTGAAGAAAGCATGAGATTGTGCACACAACACAAATTACATGATAATTTTATAACGCAAATCACATAATAATTTTAATGATTTTAAAGACATTATATATATAGAAATATATGATTCTTTTAGATCTTAGAATAGTGAATTTAGATTACTAAAAATAGCTAGTACAACTATTAACCTAGGAATTCACACAATTACAACTCACCACAATTTGGAAGTAATAGAATCATTAATTCCAATACCTTCTCTTAATCTTTACATAACAATTATAAAAATAAACATTACAACAATAGATAAATCTCTGCCAAATTTGTCTGATATGGTCATCACTAACACTCATATCTACTCTGAAATCTCACTGTTTGAGCTTTTTTCTTCACTACAATTTCCAGCTTCCCACTTGATCCATTTAAGATATAACTGCTTTGACATGCTTTGCAGAATTGACTCTTCTCAACCTCCACTAGCTCAACTTGTCAGTCTAGATACTGAACCATCCTATAAAAATGCCACCATCTGTTAAATCCACTACCCTCCAGAACCTTCATTAGTTATCTATCTAAAATAGCATTCTCAATACAAAATGTCTTCAGCAGAAAATTCTACAACTTGATTTTATATAAAATAACCAAAGCACCATGGGTCACACCAACTCGACCTTATTAAAAGCTACTTTTTGACTAATACTCCAATACAAGTCACATTAATTAGTTAAATAGTTGTGTGGTTATTTATATAAGTCATCTTGCAAATATAACAATGAAATTATGTGAAACACTCTCCTTCATAAATCCATTAAAAATTTAAAAATTTACACAAAAAAGCTAAATACAATCTAATAACTTTGCACACTATATATTAATCTCACAACACAATAACTCTAAATACTTGTGTTTTCAATGAGATCTGTCGTTAGATCTGCGCCCCTTTCGCTTCTTATCTCCATAATTAGCTTGAATCAACCAGCTGCCATTATTCTTTTCCATAGAAATACATTGTCTATTGGCTGCCCCTCTGTCAACAATATCTATGAATTCACTCTAGATCAAACCCGTTACGTACCATACAATTTTGACGCTGCTTTCTTACTACTATGGATCAGAGGGACTAAGTCAGGTTATGCTCTGGTAAGATCTGATCACAAAAAAACGTTGAACCAGTAGCCTCCTCATTCAAAAATCTACTGAGCAACTTCGATTCCATGCTCAACGTGGATTCATCCATAAACAGCCAATTCCTGGTCACTTTGAAAAGGACTTGCTTTTGTTTCGATGTAAAGTTCAACCGCTTCATACCAAATCTCGCCCCGAGGAGTTTGACAATCAAATGCTCATTAATTTCTATTCACGATTCTCTTTTTTTTAACTTTTTTTTTAACATCAACGCGTCTTATTTGGACATGGGAATTATTCATGCAAATTTTATCTTTTCCCACAAGAATTTTCTTCCATGGCAATAATACCAATGTGGCACCCCTCTTTTGAAGTTGCAGGGGTGCACACTATCATGCTCGGTTCAGAGGTAAGGCTCACTGGCATATAGAGGAATGTTGGCTATTCATTGCATACAGATCTACAAAACCAAACTCTCACACACATATTTAAACCAGGAGAAATAATGTTCATATCAGAAATAAACACTCACACAATCATATTAATTTATTTATGTACAAAACAATAACACTCAGGGCTCTCTCACATCTTTTTCGCCTTGGAATCAAGTCAGATCAAGCTCTTATATCATGTTAAAAATTCGAAGAGAGCAAGAGAGATTGTTCACACAACATAAATCACACAATAATTTTATTGATCTGAAAGACATTATATATATACGAATACATGATTAATCTAGATGCTAGAATAATGTATCTAGATTACTAAAATTAGCTAATATAATTATTAACTTAGAGACTCATACAATTACAACTTACCACAACTTGGAAGTCATAAACGCATTACTTCAATAGTTAATTCCAAAAGCAATAGTATCTTTTCACAACAACACTAAAACACTAAAAAAAAATTACTGGAATCATAAATTTAAATTGTTTAAAATGTATTTTAAATAAGTAAATAGAATCCACTTTCCAAAAAAACCTCAATTCCAGCCCCAATTAACCGAAATAATTGCCCAAGAAGAGCAAGAACGTCTAAACATTTAGACTCTAAGGATTAAGTTTATTCACACCTACCCAGTCAAAGCGTTGACAAAATTCTCACTGAGAGCATAACACATGAGAATTGACATGTTCATCCTCCAAAAGAAATATAAAGTCAAGTCATTGACAGAATCTCAGTAGTCATGTTCAATATGCATGTTCAAGTTGCAATACTTTACAGTTACCTGTCCAAAACATATGAAAATGCTAATATCGACATTCGTTGACTGAGAGAAAGTTTTGATGTCATAGTACTTCTTGAAAACCCACTCCGTGCTTCTGATTTGACTGCTGCTTAAGCTTTGAGTCTTTATAGGATGCCAATAAGTCCTTGCATCTATTGATTCTTGATTACTACATAATAGATGCCTTGCTCCCCACTTTCCCTTTGTATGTGTTGGTTTATCTTTTTCTCCTCCAAAGATTCCAATGACCACGTGGTACCACATGTAGAGAACCAACCATCCTTGTATAAATGTAAAAATTAAGAGGAAAGTAAATTAAAGAAATGTTTTAAAAATGATTATTTAATCTTTGAATTTGGTTTCCAGCAGATCTAGGCTTGACCTCCCATCTTGGTGGACATAGGTTTGTTTAATATCCAAAGTGACAAAAGCCCCTTTAGAAGTGCTCCAACACCTCTGAAAACTAAACCACTGTGTTCAAAACATCAAATTCATATAAAAATGACTATTTATTCACTACATTTGGCCTTCAGCTGATCTAGGCACGACCTTCCTTCTTAGTGGCCCTGGGCTTCAAAATTCTTCAAGGTGACAAAATCCTTTGTAGAATTTCTCCTTTGTCTCTACAAGTTGTTCTAATGGATTCAAAGCATTCCAATCTGCTAGTAATGACTATTCCTAAGCCAAAATTGGTTGAAAATTGCTCAAGATAGGCCTCATCTAATTTTCCCCTAGATTCTGCCTCTAAATCTGGAGAGGTATCCAGTTAGCTCCGACAATTCTGGAGAATTCACTGAATTTGGTGCGCCTGCTAAAAACTCTGCCAACTTATAACTGAGTTAATTATAGTTAACTCTAGATTAGGAGGGATAAACTACGTACTAAGCGCATCTTAGTTCAGGCGCTTGTGCTGAGGTCATGTGGCACAGACACATGGGAGGAGAGTTGGCCCACAGGGCTGGCCCCCTCCATTCCACCATCGGAGAAATGAACTGCATTCAAATATAAGTTCAGCGCCTTCCTCTTTAGGGAACAAGGCGATGGTTCATTGGTGAGAGATGGAGACTGGAGTGGGGGAGGTCATAGGGTCGAGCCTCGACCTCGCCCCTCGATGCACGTTTTGCCAAACCTTTATCAAACAAACTTTGGATTATGTTTAATACTACACACCATAATATATTAATCCAAAACTATCGGACTATGTTTTGAACTTTGAGCAGTTTAAAATGTGTGCTCCAACCCTTAATAATTATATCCATAAACTTTGGACTATAATACAATTTGTGCTCCACTGTATAATACGCCCCAATAGAAATATGATACCATATGCTCAGACTATGGTTTGATTTGCCACCGTATATAAATAACCCAAAAATGTATTGGATTCAGACTTTAGGTTGGACTATAGTATAGTTGCATGTGCCACCATTTAATTAATCAACCTCCAACTTAATACATAACCAAAAAAAACTTAGGTTAGTAAATAAATGTGCCCATATAATTTGATGCCACCATTGGAATATAAATGCCCACTAATGTTAAGACCTTAGGTTATAAACCAAGCTTGCAATATCATGAAATTCGAATCTAGCCTTGGAGAGGGGGTCCACTAGGGAGGAGATGTGGCGGTCCCTGGTTGGGCAGTCCTCCCACATATAAAAAAAATTCAAATTCAACCTTAGAAGGACATTGGGAAAATTTCACCTTCACAAACCAAACTAGCGAATCCTGTAGTGACACTTGTCACAGTCCCATTGGATAAAAACTAAAGAAGATTCCTTGCATGATGACTGGACTGCCATGTCATCAGCCTATACCTATTTTGCAATAATTTTTAAAAACTTTGCTTGTTATGAACGACAATGAACATGTTATAACTTATTCATCCAAACTCGGTTTTCGATGAAACGAGTTGTGTTGGATTCCTGGAGACAGGTCGGTCGTTGTCGTTCTAGTTTCGTGAAATTATGAGAACTTTGAATTTTGAGCAATTTTTTTCCCCTGATCCAGATTTCGATCAGCTAAGGGAACATCTTCCCTCACCATCTCTAATCATTGTTCCTCCCATGGATTATGAATTTGTTGTTTCACCATTTTTCCCATGTATCTCTTCTCCATTTTTGCATTTTTTACCTTTTTTATTTTTTTCAATTATCTTCTTCCTGTCAATTTTCTAAGGACTTCTTGAGGCTCATTTCCCACTCTTCGCTCATATCTTTGTATACAAATACATGATAAATATCTTTATATTCCATATGAGGAATATACATATTTTAGTCCTCAGGAGATTGCTTAGAAAAGAAGGCTCATATCCTTTGCAAGAAATACTCATTATGAGTTCAACACATTGTCACATGTAGGATTTATCCCTACCACCTATGCTAAACCTAATTTAATTTTCATGAGAAATATATTTATATTCCATATAAAGAATATACTTGTTTTGGTTCTTGATGGAGTGCTTAACAAGGCTTGAAGCCATTACAAAAAATATTCATTATGAACTTTGTTAGCCCTTTACAAATCCTTTATTATTTAGTGAAAGATTAGTCCATATATTACAATATTTTATAATGAGTGAAAAAATTGTAATGATTTTACGAGATAATATAATTTGGTGAGAGATTCACCTAAAAAATTATATATACATATTATATTATTGATAAAATCGCCTTCCATTTTTCCTATGTATCATGAGGATTCGCCCATTTATTATGCATATAAATTTAGGGGTGTTCTTAAAATTTTCCCTAATCATAGTAATGTATGTATTTGTCTTGATTCTCATGACATCATGGTTACCATCTACGTGGTGTCTTATTCATAAAATTCCCTATGCAAAAAGCCCTTTATTTAATCACCAAGCTTGATGCATTTTGAAACCCTGAACCTTCTAAAAATTTACCTCACCTCTTCGTTCTTTTCCTTTTGTGGAACCTGTTACGAACAAACTAAAAACACCTCTATGGGGTCATCACTATCTCTCTTGATCACAATTATCTGCATGGGAAATTTTGAATTTAAAGCCATCAACCCTTGGAACTTCAAGCCCAAATGTTGCTAGTGATTTGTGGATGATACTTTTTTTATTTGGTCCCTTCGAATTCCTCCCTTTCATGGCTTCTTGAACCACCTCCACAACCTATCATGTCACATCCAATTTACTAAGAAATTAGAAAAATATTATTATTTATCATTTATGGATGTGTTGGTTAAGCGTTGTCATGATGATTCACTTTTTCATCAATCGTTTGGAAAAAAGACCCCCACTAACCAGTACCTCCATGCCCTTTCCCATCACCATCTAACCCAAAAATATGTCATCTTAAAAATCATCTTTACCAGGGCTATTAACATTTCTGATCCCTCTTATCTAAAGAAAAATCACGTCTAATGAAAGCCATAAAAATGAATGGTTATTTTTCTTGTCAAATTAATAAGTCTTACCACTCCATCCCCCCAGAGCTATTGTTTCACTTAGCTATTTAAAAGGGTCCATAGAAGAAAATTATTGAAACTCTTCTCAAACCCTATGTGTTAAAGAAATTATTCAAATCTCCTAAAGACCACTTGGGATTTATAAATTCCCATGTTATTATTGGAATTTTTATATAGGCCAAACACGTAGATACATTAGAAGTAAAAGAATACATAGAAAATATGTATCATAATGGTTATCAAAAATCTTTGACCAAGCTAATTCTTCAGTATTAATAACACATTTGTGGATTGTCAAACCCCGGAAATGGAAAAGCATCTCAATAACTTTAATAGTGTTTGAACTTTCTTCTAATTATTCTTCTTTGTTTGGTTTCTAAGTATAGGTGGAGTGTCCACCGGAAATGTTGGACACAATCCTCATACCACATACATAGTAAAGTTCTTCATATATATATATATATATATATATATATATATCTGGAACAAAATTCTTAATCATGGAGATTCACTTCCACCTTACCATGAAGATCCTTAAGCTATAAATAAGTTTTGTTACTATACCATGTGTTAATAGGGTGGTTTATCAATATACATATGCTGAGAAAACCATAACTCAATTCATATAACTTGTTTACATGATAGATTTTTTTAATTAAAGAATAACAACTTTGGAGATAAATCTTTAAAATTTTATATAAACCATGAATAATTAAATTAAAATCCTAAAAATCTTTCCAAAATAAATTGACTTATGCACATAATTATTTTTACAATCAAATTAATTATAATTATAATAAATGTTATATAATTAAATTTAATAAATTAAAAAATGTTCACAATTAAAAAATAATAATACTATTAAAAAAAACCACACTATTTTTATCAACAAATCTGAAAAATCATAACCATAATCTATTTGAACCGTTTCTAAATTATCAACTCCAACCAAGTTGGAGAAAATAACTTTTATTCGATTTTCTACACTTTGTCCATATCCTACCTGTGGAAATTGGACTTTATTCAAAACCCTAGTAGTCGAAACCATAAACTTATTCGTCATCACCTCCATCAATTATCAATGGGCACAAAAATTCCAATGTTAAACCAATGGCATGTGTAATCACATTATTGGTCCAAATTGAAACCCTGCGCAACGTTGGAAATGATTCTTAAAAGGTTGCCATTAATCGCAGCAAATAAAGACACCTGGTCCGATTTGATAACAGTGAAGACAGTAGACACCTGGTCCGATTGGATAACAGTGAAGACAGTGTTCACATGACTGAAGTGGGCAATGTGGTGGAAGTTTATCACCTATGAGGACGTCATCTGCCATTCCATTCATTGAATTCATATAAATATAAATCCAATTATTTTAATGATATCAAAAAACATTTTTTAATTATAAATCATAAAAATCTTAGATTAACATAAATACATAATTTAAAAATCTTTAAAAACCTAAAAATAAAAGACCTAATAAAATACCAACATATATAAATTAATCTAATTAACCGAATTGATCAATTGCTATTGTTACCAACCCTTATTCTTACCAAAATTAGCATCAGCAGCCC
This sequence comes from Pinus albicaulis, assembly GCA_034641835.2. Classification (NCBI taxonomy): domain Eukaryota; kingdom Viridiplantae; phylum Streptophyta; class Pinopsida; order Pinales; family Pinaceae; genus Pinus; species Pinus albicaulis. The sequence continues at coordinate 388,043,028 of CM076579.1, read as the reverse complement.
TAGATGCAACGGCATTCATCATGAACAGGAGCAAGACCATAATGAATGCAATTGCTCGCCTAGAATTCCGCAGTTGTGAAGGCCTGGCACGAAGCAAAATAAATCCTAAAACAATCACCCCAAATAACAGGGAGCTCTTCATCGAAATCTCAGTGACGGATTCATCGTGCATGGCAGTGCCACCAACCCAGATAATGGTTCCCACTAAAGTTGCCTTGCCAACCAAACTTCTTTTCCACACTCTTTCCCGTCTGTAACAAGTTCAAAATTTTCGCTTTCAAGAATGAAAATGGGGATCCAATGACATTTAAACATGTTTGGAATAATGTGACTGTTTTTTATATCATTACCGGATAGGAATAGCCATCACAATAGCTACCATGTTGCTCAGTGCATATGAAATTGATGTGTAACCCAGAGCACATTTTTGGTTCCAACAGGACCTGCACATGAACAGACTACATTATGAGTTAACGTTAAAAACTTGAAGAAAGCAAGAGATTGTGCACACAACACATGATAATTTTATAACACAAATCACATAATAATTTTAATGATCTCAAAAACATTACATATATAGAAATATATGATTCTTCTAGATTTTAGAATAGTGGATCTAGATTACAAAAAATAGTTAGTACAATTATTAATCTAGGAATTCACACAATTACAACTCATCACAATTTGGAAGTAATAGAATCATTAATTCCAATACTCTCCTTTAATCTTTACCTAACAATTATAAAAATAAACATTACAACAATAGATAAATCTCTGCCAAATTTATCTGATATGGTCATCACTAGCACTCATATCTACTCTGAAATCTCGCTGTTTCAGCTCTTTTCATCACCACGTTTTCCAGCTTCCCACTTGCTCCATTTAAAACATAACCGCTTCAGACCATCGTTGACATGCTTTGCAAAATTGACTCTTCTCAACCTCCACTAGCTCAACTTGTCAATCTCCATACTAAACCATCCTATAAAAAATGCCACCATCCACAGCCCTCCAGAACCTTCATTAGTTATCTATTAGTTATCTATCTAAGATAACATTTTCAATACAGAATGTCTTAAGCAAAAAAACTCTACAACTGGACTTTATATAAAATAACCAGAGCATGAGTCACACCAACTCGAACTTATTAAAAGCTACCTTTGACTAATACTCCAATACAAATCACATTAATCAGTTAAATAGTTGACGTGTTCTTTGTGATTATTTATATAAATCATCTTTCAAATATAACAATGAAATTATGTGAAACCCTCTCCTTCATAAATCCATTAAAAAATTACACAAAAAAGCTAAATACAATCTAATAACTTTGCACACTATATATTAATCTCACAACACAATAACTCTAATCTGCCGTTAGATCTGCGCCCCTTTCGCTTCTTATCTCCATAATTAGCTTGAATCAACCAGCTGCCATTATTCTTTTCCATAGAAATACATTGTTTATTGGCTGCCTCTCTGTCAACAATATCTGTGAATTCACTCTAGATCAAACCCGTTACGTACCATACAATTTTGACGCCGCTTTCTTACTACCATGGATCAGAGGGACTAACTCAGGTTATGCTCTGGTAAGATCTGATCACAAAAAAACGTTGAACCAGCAGCCTCCTCATTCAAAAATCTGCTGAGCAACTTCGATTCCATGCTCAACGTGGATTCATCCATAAACAGCCAATTCCTGGGGGTGGTTCGTGTTCTACTCGTAAGTAATGATTCCAGCAAAGTGTATAAAGCCTCGGTGTTATAAGATAATAAAGAAAGCTACTATAATTCGGTTTTGAAGTTGCAGGGGTGCACGCTATCATGCTCGGTTCAGAGGTGAAGACTCACTGGCATATAGAGGAATGTTGGCTATTCATTGCATACAGATCTACAAAACCAAACTCTCACACACATATTTAAACAAGGAAAAATAATGTTCATATCAGAAATAAACACTCACACAATCATATTAATTTATTTATGTACAAAACAATAACACTCAGGACTCTCTCACATTTTTTTCGCCTTGGAATCAAGTCAGATCAAGTTCTTATATCATGTTAAAGACTTGAAGAGAGCAAGAGAGATTGTTCACATAACACAAATCACACAATAATTTTATTGATACGAGGGACATTATATAATTCATGATTAATCTAGATACTAGAATAATGTATCTTGATTATTAAAATTAGCTAATATAATTATTAATTTAAGAAATAATACAATTACAACTCACCACAACTTGAAAATCATAAAAAGTCATAAAAGCATAATTTTAATAGTTAATTTCAAAAGCTATAGTATTTTCTCACAACAACACTAAAACACTAAAAAAAAAATTACCGAAATCATAAATTTAAATTATTTAAAATATATTTTAATTAAATAAATAGAATCCACTTTCGAAAAACACTCAATTCCAACCACAATTAACCGAAATAATTGCCCAAGAAGAACAAGAACGTCTAAACGTTTAGACTCTAAGTTTATTCACACCTACCCAATCAAAGCATTGACAAAATTCTCAGTGAGAGCATAACACATGAGAATTGACATGTTCATCCTGCAAAAGAAATATAAAGTCATTGACAGAATCTTAGCAGTCATGTTCAAAATGCATATTCAAGTTTCAATACTGTACAGTTACCTGTCCTGATCATATGCAAATAGCGCTAATATCGACATTCGTTGACTGAGAGCAAGTTTTGATTTCATAGCGTCCTTCACCCACGGTGGGGATGGAAGCAGGGAAAGCTTCAAGGAGGCAGGGAAAGCTACCGGGGGGTGGACAGCCTAACGAGGAGATTAGCAAATTAGTTCACTCGTTCTCGTAAACCCACGCATTGCTTCTGATTTGACTGCTGCGTAAGCTTTGAGTCTTTATAGGATGCCAACTTCAAGTTGGTAGGATATTCTCTATGCTATCGGCCCGTTAGGGCTCATTAATCTAACGGGGGCAGTGTCCCTGCCACCGCATTACTTTATGCATATGCAAGGCGGCAGGGATAGGGAATATGCCCTACTTAATGAAAGGAGGCAGGGCAGGGAAAGCTACAAGGGCGACGCTTATTTTCTACGCTATCGGCCCATTAATCTAACGGTATGTTATGGGCCCATTAATCTAACGGGGGCAGTGTCTCTGCCACCGACACCGCATTACTTTAGGCATATGCGGTACTTTATGCAAGGCGGCAGGGACAGGGAAGGCGCAATACTTAATGAAAGAAGGCAGGGCAGGGAACGCTACAAGGGCGACGCTTTTTTTCTATGCTATCGGCCATTAATCTAACGGTATGCTATTGGCCCATTAATCTAATGGTGGGCAGTGTATCTGTCACCGCATTACTTTATGGAGTTGTCTACCGAGCGTGCGTTTTGGCCTGGACTGCAGAAATCCGTCGGAATCCGGTCAACTAAATTTGCAAAAATCAGGTAGTTGCAGTGCTTGGAATCCATTTTTGATAGTGGAAATGGATTCAGCACTATCAAAAACCCCTGGGGCACTCAAAACACTAATGTTTAACAACTATAAACAAGTTTCTGGACAAATCTTTGCCAGATTTTCTGAAAATCGTTCCCGGATTTTAGGTCAAAACGCAGGCTCTTTAGACTACCGTTTACTTTATTCATATGCATGTGCATATCCAAAACCCACTCTTTGCTTCGTGACTGGGTCCGCATTACTTTATTTATGCATATGCATATCCAAAACCCACTCTTTGCTTCTGATTTGACTGGGCCCGCATTACTTTATGCATATGCAATACTTTATTGCATATGTCCAAAACCCAATCTTTGCTTCTGATTTGACTGGGCGGAAGCTTTGAAGCTTAGGGTTGCTGCGTAATAGATACATTTGTCTTTTTCTTCGAGGGGGTATGGAAGCAGGGAAAGCTTCAAGGAGGCAGGAAAAGCTACCGGGGGGTGGAGAGCCTAACGAGGAGATTAGCTTATTCTTGGTTGCTGCGTAATAGATGCCTTGCTCGCAGCTTCACCTTTGTATGCTTTGGTTTATCTTTTCTCCTCCAAAGATTCTCTTTCAATAATTGTTCTGCAAAGTTTATCAAAGATCTACCGACGACCGCGTGGGAAACACGAAATCCTAAAAGATCCGGGACATGAGATTCTTCATGTTACTGTTTTGTGTGTGAACAAAGGGTAGAAATTTTCAAAAATTTCAAAAAAAATTACATTAAAAACAACTCCTCTTCTTTTTTTATATCTTCATCGTGACCACGCGAACTGAACATTCTCTCTATTTCCTTTAATAAAGGAGCATCCTCCTTATTTTATATATTTTAGTATTTCTTTTTTCATCCTCCTGCTTTTCTTCGTTTACATCTTCATCGTTGCCAGCCATCGCTCGTTAGAACCGAACATTCTCTCTATTTTCTTTAATAAAGGAGCATCCTCCTTACTTTATATTTTTATATTTCTTTTTCATCCTCCTGCTTTTCTTCTTTTACATCTTCATCGTTGCCAGCGATCACTAGTTAGAACTGAACATTCTCTATTTCCAGCCAAACACGGATCACTAGTCTAGACTCCAACAATTAAGTTTATTCACACCTACCCAAACAAAGCGTTGACAAAATTCTCACTGAAAGCATAACACATGAGAATTGACACATGAGAATTGACATGTTCATCCTGCAAAAGAAATAAATATATATATAGAGATAGATATATCTATATATATATAAATATGGAAATAGATATATATATATATATCTATTTCCATAGATAGATATATATATATAGATAGAAATATGGATATATATATATCACATTTGTCATACTCTTATTTTCTTGCCATATTGTTCCTTCAAGAAAGTTGTTCTATATTTATTTTTTTCAATACATGTTATACTCTAAATTGTTATATTCTTCTTTTTCCCTGTTCTTATAATATATGATATTGTGAATTTACTTTTACAGTTTAATTGTTACATTCAGTAATTTCCTCTTTCTTTTCCTTTTTAATAAGTTTCTCCTTCCAGGTGTCTGGACCATCTGCAAATAAAGAGGTTTTCCTTCCCAATCCCTCAGTCCGTGTATATTTAGTCCACTTGAGGGCATACTGCCATGTCCTGGTTTTATACTCTGGATGGAACTAACTATTCCATCGGTTATTCCCTTTATTTCAGAGTTTCCAAACTTAATCACTAAATTGTTCGATTTCCATTATTTAGACCTTCCCTTGTATATTGGGGGCACAGTCTTTTCCGAACTAGAATATTCTAATCTAGAGAAAGAGAGTTTACAGATTATCAAGAATTAAATAATTTAAATCTAACTCATACATTGCTAATACTTATTTCATCACAAAATTTATCTCATTCTAAACTTACAACACAATGAAATTCTTTCCAGAAATAAAGTACTTATAAAAACAAAGCAACACTTTATGTTATTCCTTTTAGGTTCATAGTATCTACTTCAAATAAAAAGAGCGGATAGTTTCCTCCCAACCATGAGAGAGGCTATTATGTCCTCTACTCCCCCTGTGCTCCTCGTCAGAGTATGATTACTTAGAAGTTTCTTCCATTTCAGGTTTTTATCATAGTTCCACTAGCTCCAACCACCTCTGGACACTCACCTTTTAGCTATCTTGTTGTCTTTTTCCTTTTGCACAAAACCCCTTTTCCTCATCAGGGTTTTTTTTTATTCCCAAAGGAAAGGTAACTGTCAAGTAACTACTTTTAATCTAACCACTCTGGTAACTTGGACACTTAACCATCACTTTATGGAGACCACTCCATAATTAATCTTTATAAAAAAATAAGAATTAAACTTTTGTTCATAGTTTCCTTAATATGCTCATTAAGTCAATTTAACTTTAAACAAGTCAAATGTATCAACTTAAATAACATAACAAATCAAATCCAGGTGTTACAATAACAAAAAATGTTTGTTAGATTATTTCAAAGATCTGTATAGAATTTCAGTTCAAAAAATATAAATATTAAGTGCAAAAATATGTGTGTACAATTTAGACTCAAGACTTATATAAACATTGAACAAACAAGATTAAAACCGAATGTATATGTTTGTTGTTGTTGATGGTGCTGGATATTCCTCTAACACTAGCGGATCTCCACGGTGTAAAGGCCCAACTAGTCCCTACACCATCTAGGATAGGAGTCCCATCTGGTTTGCAGGCCTAACAACCACCATATGTGTGTTTTGCTTTTGGATATCAAATGTAAAGAGATAAGTGTGAGACCAAGTGTAATATGCCAAACAAAATAGGACAGTTTCAACTCTCCACTAAAAGCTTGCAAGGCAAGATACAAGATCACAGCAACAACATAATCAACAAAAACATGTCATAAGAAAGAATCAAGTAGCTAAGACTAACTAAGGCATATATAATGGGAAAGTGCTAGAAACCAATTGCAAATTGGTTCACAAATAATCACTAAGATTTACATTAAATATATGAGTAGAGATTTAAAGTAAACACACAAGCTACATGCAACAAATTAGTTCATTAACATGTAACCGATATTTAGACATGCATGCATACATGATTAGTATATCGGTTAACCAATATAATCAATAGAGGAATGAATGGGAATCAATGCATGAATGGAAAAACTTCTCATTAAGATTGCTACATATTCAAATACATGTACCAGGAGCGCATCAAAACCCAATAGTGGGATGAGAGAAGTTCATATCATCTCCAAAACATAAAACTAGCCTCACAATTCCTTCACCTATAAGCTACCTAGAGAAAATGCTTTTAGCTCCTCAAGCACAAAATAAAACTCCTATTATTATTCTAGTTTAAGTGCTTAAATTCCATTCAAATGAGGCATCAAGCTACATTTATAAAAATGAGGAGGGTGACCTTTCACTTATCAGGGGCTCAGTTTTATGCTAAAAAGTCAAAGTTCTCAGAATAATGCAAAACTTGAATGACTACATAGTGCTCATCGTTCTGAATCTGCCGCACTTCATTTCGCGAAAAATGGACTATGTATGCTCCCCAAAATGAGTTACGTTTGTTTGCATAAACAGGCAAAAAAAATGGTGACATGGAGCCCAGTCAGCAACCTGTACGGCTGATGTGGCATGCTGATTAGGCAAGGTCAATGTTTGGTCAAAGTCCTTCGACAAATGATGGCATGCCAAGTGGCAGAGTTTGACTGGTTGAATTTTCAAATTATGTGGCAATTTTCTTTTGGTTTAAATTTGGTCCAATTAGGTGAGGACACGTGATGCATCGTAGGGCCGCCACGTGACCCCCTCCCCCCATGATGGATCATGGATCAAAAATTTATAAGTGAGTCCAAGCAGAGGCACCAAGGTTCAACCCCGCGACCTCCCACAAGCCAACGCCACACATTACTATTCTGCTACACCATGATTCTTAACCTTATTGAAGATCCACATATATTTAAATTATACCGTGTTCAAGGGCGAGGGGAGGGGGCCAGCCCCCAGTGCATAGGACAAAGGCCCGAAGACCACTGGCGCAACCAATTTTTAAATGTGGAGTTAAACGGTTAAACACCATTAAATTAACACTAATCCATATTTATTATCACTAAATTGGATTAGCACAAAAGCATTGAATTAAGTGCTAAGAAGGGTTAATTAGTGCTAACCGCGCTTAATTAACTTAATGAAGATTAATTTGGCGGACCGCTAATTTCAGTGGAAACTACCAGTTTAACTCTAGCTAGCCGGATTTAGCTCTAGTTAGCTAGATTTAGGCCTGAAATTGTGGATAAAATGTAAATGGTCATAAATTTTGGAGTTTTCAACAAAATCAGGTGCAGAAAGAGGCTAGATGACCATTTTTTGGCATTCTGGACTCATTGCTGCATGTTTCAGGAGAAAAAAAAAGCATTGTAAACAATGCATTTTGCAAATTTGATCATAATATAGAGGCTGAAGCCATGGAAGTTGGACCAAGGAGATGTAGCCCAAGAGAGGTGAAATCCTTCATCAAATACCTATGTTAATGTGTTGTATGGTGATGTACTATGTTGTAGCATAATTTGACTCAGCTAAAAGTCAAGAGAGATTATGAGTAATTCAATTTTTTGAGAAACAATTATTCAAATTCAAAAAGAGATGCAAAATGTTCAAGAAGATAACCACAAACTCAACGAGGATTCATCATCATATGTTGCAGGGAATAATTATCAGATAAGGGAGCTCTGTAATAAGCACGTCATCCTCTCCAAGATTTTTGTTGCATACATTCGAGGAGACTGGCCCATTGGGTTTAACGCTGAAGAAAACACCTTCATTCATAGAATTTATTCAAATGAATCTTTCTAAAGGGAACTCAGCAACTTCCTTAGCTATAAATAAATCTAGCCTGGAGGTGGTGAGAAATAAGGAACCAAAGTATGCACCAAGACTAGATATTGCTGACAAGTACAAAGCCTAAAATTTCTCAGCCTTGGTTTTGAGAATTGGTTCTTGGGAGCGTATTTTAAAATATGAAGAAGACTTGAGAGATATCATGAGAAACTTTTAAAATGTGAACATCAGCTAAACTTGCTAAGGAAGAAAGGCATCATGAGTGAGGATTTACCGTATTTTGATTCTAGTGGTGAATCATTTCAAGATCAAAATGAAGATAGCTATTATAGGTGCAACACATGAGAAAAAAGCTCAGTTATTTATGGAGTCCGATCACTTGACAGATAGCTATCTTCCACATTTCTCGAGTCTTCCAAAAAAAAGAGCTATGAGTAATCATACATGATTTGTGGGAGATCATATTTGTACATGCATTTAAAATCTAAAAGAAATGAGCAAGTATATTGATGTAAATGAGAAGTCAAAGTTTAGAAAATGCACATATTCTCAGGATAGTGAATTTCTGGCTCGATTTCAAACAAACGAAGAAAATTTTCAAAAATCCGCAACATGGGTTTTGTGTAGAATATACCTAGTTGACTTCCACGCAAGGATCGTCCAAAAATTCAAAGTGTTTTAGAGATTTCGCCAGTTCTTTAAATGATAGTTTTATTAAAAAACGTCCTGTAGTTGTGAATGAGGAAACTGAGGATGATGTAAACGTGTTATGCAAAGGGATCTTATGATTTTCCTCCTTAAACAGCAACATAAAGCTCAAGAACAATCAGCCACACAATAACTTAATAAAAATCACTTGAATAAGGAAAATCGCGTTCAATTTTTGAAGAAGGAAGTTATTATTCTATACGCATGGGAGAATTAATTGAGTAAAATCTTGAAATGTTGATGCTGCTATCTTTGTTGTTCGTGAAGCTCTTGCAAGTGGGGTGATGCTGCAATTGCACAGAATTCTAGGTATGGGAAAGAAGAAATCAATGGCTTAGATCTATTATGCCCACATCCAACAGTAACCCGAAATCACTAACTGCACAAAATTTATCCCAAGGAGTGCACCCGCAAGCAGTCTCATTAAATCCACTCACCTACAAATCAACGATTGATATTAACTGCCGGAACACTCTATTCAAAATTCCAAAATCCTCTTAAGTGCCCCCGCAAGTGGTTTCTAGTTTCAATAAAGGACATTATGTGGTGATAGCTGGAGCCCACATCCTTTACTTTCAAATCACAATTTTAATTTTTATGAATTTCGAATAATGTCCTATCATAAATCTTTCAAGTAAATTTTATTTAGAAAATAATAATATCATGTATTATATATACATATGATATTATTATAATTTTGTAATCTCCACCACAACTAAACAGTTATTAACTGCTTGAAGCAATTATTTCTGAAAACTGATTCAATGGTGAGTTAAACCACAGAGATAAAATCCCAAGAGGCAGAGTGGAGGGAGGTTACGAGTTTTGGACCTTTGGAAGACTACAATTTTGTACTTATTTTTCTAATGAATTAATGAAAGAGGCATCAAGTTTCCTGCAACTGTTGATGGTGATTCGTGTTTCCTGTGTCATATTGTGTTTTTTCCTTTTTGAATGAAGTGAAGTAATGTAGCTGTCGGTCTCTTAATTACATTTGTAAATAAGAGTTAAATAGCCTTAATATGCACTCCTTCGCTCCAAGTTTTCTCTCTTCACAAATTCATTATGAGACTTAAAAGTAATATATTTTGTGTTACAAGATATTATCTTGAGTTTCCCAACAGTTCTTCTTTCATTCAGATATCAGAAGTTAAAGGCCTTGTGGAATATTTTATTATTTCATATTATTAATGGTTTTAAAGAATTAATTTCCAGAGGAATAGGATAAAGACCGAATGATAAAAATTGTTTCCATAAAATAATAATAATAATAATAATAATTCTTAAGCATTGATTCCTTTCACAACCGAGGGATTTTTTCTTAACTTGTATTTGTTGTTGTTTAGCCTTTATTTTATGTGAAATTTTTCATAAAATTAACATGAAAAACACTCATGAGACTTGATAATTTTCAAGAGAACTTGAACACTTAAGAACACATAAGACATTTGTTTCAAATTCTGAAAAAGGAATTAGTTGAGCTTTACTAACATCCTCCATACAAATCATCTTTGTTATCAAAGCTCTTAGTCTTTAGGTTTTGTTGTGCAAGAAGGGATCTATTTGTTTTCAATTTTGTGTCATGCTTACAAGGTTAAAACTCAAAAGAGAAGAAGGGAAGATGGTTGAGAGCCTTGTAGTTGGGTCAAGAGGAAGAAGGGAAAGGTTGCCAAAGTCTTCAACACCAACACATCCCCAAGTTGAAGTTGAGTCTTCAGTGAGCATGTCTCATGAAGGAGAACCTACCATGACAGAAGATGAGAGAGCATTCAGCAAGGCATTCTTTGATATGACTAAGATGGTTAAGGTCCTCTATGAGGATAGGTATTTAAGGATTCAAGGAGAAATTTCTAGGCGTTCAAGAGGAGAGCGTTCTCCAGGAGGAGGAGGCCATGGAGATGGTAAGAAGCCACCATCCACTCCACCATCATCCTCACCACCATCTTCAACTTCCTCTTCATCATCTTCCACTACCACAACCCTACAATATGTTCATACACATACTTCAAAAGGAGCTCAAAAATCACCCTTAAACTTGATGTCAAATTTGAGCTACCAATGTATAATGGCAAAGTGAATTTAGAGGAGCTAGATAATTAGATTTGTCAATTCGAGGTTTATTACAGAATTCAAAACCTTCAAGAGGATGACATAAAGATTCAGTTGGCTTCCTTGAGAATGGAGGGCACAACACTTGTATGGTGGGAAGCAAGGACACAAGATGAGATCAAAAACCACGGTAAGGTCTCAATGTATTGGTCTAATGTTATTATTGTCCTTAAAAGGAAATTCTACCCTTTGGCTTAAATGAAAATATCCATTATGTACTGGCATAATTTTAGACAATTAAAGGGACAAAGTGTGCAAGATTACACTCATGAATTTAGGAGAAGAGCTCTTATTTTGGGTGTCAATTTATCTTCTTAAGAAACTTTGTTAAATTATATTGGGGGTTTGCATATTTATCTTATACATATTATTCTCATTTTCAATCCCACATAATTAGATGAGGTTTTTGTTCAAGCCATACATCTAGAAGCAAGATGGAAACATAGTCCAGATGAGAAAAGTGATAGCTTCCTTGAGTATGAAGGTAAAGGAAAGGGTAAGTTTAATGGAAGAGGAAGGAAAAATAGTTCTATCAAAATAGAGAAAGAGAAACTCACATGTAAACACTGTTTGAAAAATGGCCATGATGAAGACCACTGTTGACAACTCCATCCAGAGTTGAAGCCAAACAAACTTAAAAACAAAGAGAAGGAGAAAATTGTTGCAATCATTGAACATGACTTAGGTTAAGATTCAGGAGATGAAATCAAGATTACAGCAATGGGTGTGAAAGGTAAGAACATAGCGAGCACTAGTTCTTCAATTTTTTCTAATGTAACTCAAGATGAAGATACAAGAATTGAACTTTTTCATATTAGAATTGTTTCAAAGCATACCAAAATAGACACACTATTTGATAGTGGTTCTCAAGCTAATTTTATTTCTGAGGACTTAGTTAAGAAGTTAAATCTTGAAACTGTTACACATCCAATACCTTATCCTTTAGGGTGGATATGCAAGAATTCAAACTTGCAGGTAACAAGGAAGTGCATCCTATGCAATCAATTCAAAATTTCTTGACGAAGTTGAACCTGATGTAGTGTCGCTTGAGATTTCAGGTATTGTTTTGGGAAGTCCTTATCTTTATGACAGGAAAACAGCATTTTGATGCCATGAGAGTAAGTACCACTTGTTTAAGGATGGAATTGAGTACATAGTTAGAGCTCATAAGAAGAAGATAATTTTGTCTCTTATACATGTAGGAGAAATGAAGAGAATATGTGAATGCAAGTCAAAATTTGGCTTTGTTAATGTTCAAGGATAGTGATGTTTTGAATGATACATTTGAAAAATATGCATCAAATGAAAAAGATGATTTCATTGAAGTTTCTATTTTTTGTAATAAGATGTTTCAAGGTTCTAACATGTCACCTTTGAAAATAGGTAAACAAGATGTGAGATATTTGCAGTAGTCCACATCAGTGTTGAACAGTGATGGGAACAAGATGTCGGTGCAAGAGAGTGCAAAGTTCAAAGAGAAATCACCAAAACAATTTTAAAAAGAAGCCATAGGTGCCACAATTACTTGTTTTTGGTTTCAAAATGGTACATGGCAATGGTGAAAACACTTGGTCAAAATTCAACGCAAGTACAAGACAAGACAAGCTAAAAATCGCCATGTTGACAGTGCTCGAGGCGAGACAGATTTCGATTTTCCTTTGATTAACGACTGAGGTGGAAACAAGTTTGTTTCTTCAAAGAAAACTTGTTGTTCTGAAAATTCATGGAAATGTCAGCATGACAGTGTCTACAACAACAAGACATGGTCTCAAGAATCAAGGAAAAAGTTTAGTTTTTATGAAAAGCTCAAATTTTCGAAATTGGGAAAATTTCATTGGATTGAAACTGGAAGAGTGAGGGAATTGTACCCTCATCCACATGTTTAGTAATGAAATATATTTTGGGTTCCAAAGGATTCCAGTGGGGAGGAATGATCAGGGGCTCAGTTTATGCTAAAAAATCAAATTTCTTAGAATGGCGCGAAACTTGAACGACCATGTAGCGCTCGTCATTCTGAATCTGGTGCAGTTCATTTCGCGAAAAATGGACTTTGTATGGTCCCGGAAATGAGTTATGTTAGTTTGCACAAACGGGAAAAAAAATGGAGATAGGGAGCCCAGTCAGCAGTCCGCACTTCTGACGTGGTATTCTGACTAGGAAGGGTCAATGTTTGTTGAAATTCCTCTAGTGAATGACAGCCTGCCAAGTGGTAGAGTTCGAATGACTGAATTTTGGGGTTATATGGAAATTTTTGTTTGGTTTAAATTTGGTCCAATTGGGTGAGGACACATGGTACAGCCTAGGGCGGCCACGTTCCCCCCCATGATGGATCATGGAACAAAAATTTATGGTTGAGTCCGAGCAGATTTGCCAAAGTTCAACCCCGAGACCTCCCACAAGCCAATGACACACATTACCATTCTGCCACACCATGAGTCTTAACCTTATTGTGGATCCACCTCTATTTAAATTATACCATGTTCAATGGCGGGGGGAGAGGGGGTGAACCCCTAGCGCATAGGACTGAGGCTCGAAGACCACCGGCGTAGCCAATTTTTAAATGCAGAGTTAAACAGTTAAACACCATTAAATAAACACTAATCCACAGTTATTATCACTAAATCGGATTAGCAAAAAAGGGCCAAATTAAGGGCTAAGTAGCGTTAATTAGTGCTATCCATGCTTGGCATACCACCAATTTCAGCGGAAACTACCAGTTTAACTCCATCTAGCCGAATTTAGCTCTAGTTAGCTAAATTTTGGCCTGAAATTGTGGAGAAAATGTAAATGGTCATATTGTTTGGAGATTTTGACAAAATCAGGTGCAGAAAGAGGCTAGATGACCATTTTTGGGCATTCTGGACTCATTGGTGCAATTTTCATGAGAGAAAAAAAGCATTTCAAATAGGTCATTTTGCAAATTTGAGCATAATATAGAGGCTCAAGCCATGGAAGTTAGACCAAGGAGATGTAGCCAAGGAGAGGTAAACTCCTTCATCAAATAACTATGTTAATGTGTTGTATGGTGATGTATTGTACTTTTATTTTTTGTTGTTCAACCTTTATTATATGTGAATTTTTCATAAAATTAAAATGAAAAATACTCATGAGACTTGATCATTTGCAAGAGAACTTGAACCCTTAAGCACGCATAATACATTTGTTTCAAATTCTGAAAGAGGAATCAGCTGAGCTTTACTAACATCCTCCATTCAGATCATCTTTGGTATCATAGCTCTTAGTCTTTAGGTTTTGTTGTGCAAGAAGGGATCTAATTGTTTGCAATTTTGTGTCATGCTTACAAGGTTAAAACTCAAAAGAGGAGAAGGGAAGTTGGTTGAGAGCCCTGTAGTTGGGTCAAGAGGAAGAAGGGAAAGGTTTCCAAAGTCTTAAACACCATCACATCCTCAAGTTGAAGTTGAGTCTTCAGTGATCATGTCTCATGAAGGAGAACCTACCATGACAGAAGATGAGAGAGCATTCAGGAAGGCATTCTTTGATATAACTAAGATGGATAAGGTCCTCTATAAGGATAGGTATTTAAGGATGCAAGGATAAAGTTCTAGGACTTCAAGAGGAGAGGTTTCTCTAGGAGGAGGAGGTCATGGAGATGGTAAGAAGCCACCATACACTCCACCACCATCTTCAACTTCCTCTTCATCATCTTCCATTTCCATAACCCTACAATATTTTCATGCACATACTTCAAAAGGAGCTAGAAAAACACCCTTAAACTTTATGTCAAATTTCAGCTACCGATGTCTAATGGTAAATTGAATGCAAAGAAGCTAAATAATTGGATTTTTCAATTGGAGGTTTATTACAGAATTCAGAACCTTCAAGAGGATGACATAAAAATTCAGTTGGCTTCCTTGAGAATGAATGGCGTTGTTAGGGTCCTATAAATTATAGGATCCCAAGGTGATTGAGTATTTCATAAGATGCAATTTCATATTGTGTATGATTTTCAATATTCAAATGATTTCCAAAAAATATGAAAAAAATAAAAATAAAAGAGGGTATATTGAAAAAATAAAATAGAAAAAGAAAAAGAAAGAAAAACCCTAAAAAATAATAATACTTAAAGTGCTGCAAATCAGGATGTCACTGATAATTACCCCTGATCAAGGTGCCACAAGGAGGTTCAAAGTCGAGGTTTGGCGGTGGTACGTGGCGCCATGCACACACAGCATGACTGATATAGTACACCGCAAGATGGGAAGGGGCATGACCACACGCCAGATAATAAAATATGTCACAGGCGCAGTTGGCAACCACCGAGAATTGTTAGAGAATTTTTGGAAACAACGTTGTCAAGATCTTGCGTTAAAGTATGAGGCATGCTGGAGAGGAAGCACTAATCTCGAACGACAGTTGGAAGAAAGTGCAACAACGAAGACAGAAGGTTGGCATCGGCAGCTTTTCATTTGGTATGTTCTGCGTCTCCTAACCTTGATAATCACCATGAATGTAAATGTACATTGGATGACTCCCTCCATAAATTCCTCCACAAGTGGTTATTCCTCTGATCCTGACCCCTGTACAAACCTGGAAGTAGGCTACAGAATGCTTCAATATGTGCATGAGGCTCTTCTCCATAGTTATTTGGCCTTTTTAGATTATGTGGATATTCTTCAGTTTGTTTTATTCAATTTCAAGGATAAGGGTTTTAGGATTTTACAGTATGCAGTCTTTTGTTATTGGTCGAAAGAACGTAATGGTCGTTCAGATTATCCCGGCCACTGTGGTTATCCCTTGCTTTTGAACCCCCTGTAATGTCTCTTCTCCTTCCGGTTATGTGTTTGTGTTGGGGAAATAAGTTCATCTCTTTATGATAGGAAGGGTGTTGGGTAGGTTTGATGTTCAAATTGTTTCAGTCTCTCAATCGTATGAGCTAGCAAGTATGGCTAGGCATGATCATCCTGGTAACAATGCGAGAGGTGGCAATAGGTTGTGCTCTTGGGTTCATTTCACTATATGACATTTAGGCTACATGCAACTCTGTAGGGTTTACAAGGCAAATTCTTTTTGTACGTTGCTTTTTCTGGGGGGGTAGCGAAACCGTCCATCTGGGGTTCTATTTCATACACTCTACTTCTGCATTTTAGTTGGGTTATGATGAGCTTGAGTCAGTTTATGTTCAATTTGAGTCTGTCTGGGTTCATGGATTTACGTCATTTTTTAAATACCTTGTATGCCATATTCCAAATGAACAACAATGTTGTGGGCCCCACCTACAGTAACATCCACACTGTCACTAAATTTCTTATGCCTTACACAGGCTCTGCAAAAGTAAACGCAGGTCCCTCCAACTCTCTGTCTGATAATCCGTGGAAAATTCAAATCTTGCTTGTACGAGGACATACAGTAATGGCAAAAGGACAGACTTCAAAGAAGCAAGGTAGGGAAAAAGGAAAACAGAAATAGGTCAAACCCATTGCAAACTCCAGCAAGCAAGGAAGGAAATCCAAGAAAGAGGTTATAGAGAAACTTTTCGAAGTCTACATTACAGGTAACCCCCCTCAAGTATGCAATCTCATTCAGGGATGGGAGAGATAATGTGGGCAAAAAGAGGAAGATATATAAATACAGGAAGATGAAATGGACTTCATCATTGATCCGGGGAATACTAGAGGTCGGTTATCCATTTTCCATCAGTCTATTCAGACTTACTTAACTTTTAAGTGTGTTCTGGCAAAGGCTGTCACGAGCCCTTAAGAAGTGGGAGGAGACCCACATATGGTTTGACAGGCTATTTCAGTTCTACAGGATATTAAAAAGGAACTTCAAGTCATACGGGTATCTCAGCATCATGCAACAACACAACTCGGAAGAATTGAGAGGCAACTTCAAACAACACACCAAGTAGACATGTTGGGATCCAGTGTCAAAGACCCTGCACCGGTTGAGTCCTCAGATGACTGAATTATTGTTTCTCATTTTTGTTGTTTCATGTTTTTAGTGGATTTCATTTATATTTACAGTTTGTTGCAGACTTTGGTAGATATAATAGTATTAAGGTAATAGTTTATAGGAGGAAAAAACAATTTCAACACTGGATGGTTTATAACTCATTAAGATGGCCAACAGACATGGTTTCCTTTGGGCAGGTTGAGGCAATCGCGTTTTGATATGTAAACCTTCTTATTTTTTGATAAATATAAAAATGGAAAGGCACTACTAAACTTTAAAAAAAAAATTGCCACTGCTAATTAGATTAGTTTGTTCAATCATACAGTCTAAGCATGATTGAAAAATTTTAATTTTTTTTTAATAGGTTAGAAAATTAGGATTTTCCAAATTGTTTAAACTTGGCATATCAGTAGCTAGGTAGAAATAAAATTGACTCAACGGTTTAATCTGAGTCAATGGAAGGAATAAGGGATAGAGTAGCTTAAGGTTTTATAAAAAAGTGATTTGGGTCTGCAAGCCTAAATGCACCCTGCAAAAGAATGAATGAAAAAATGTTAGAATAATGAACTGGGTAGGTAGAAGTGAAAGAAGAAAAATAAATATCAAGGAAACATGAAATTTATTCCAAAGTTCATCCTAAGGACTTCATGTATTTCCTGGTTAAAAAGGAAAAAACAAAGGTGTTTTGTCCTAAGGTTCAGGAATTAATGCTTTATTAAAGATATTTTGACATATTAATGTCATACTCTAATATCCTAAGTCTTTAACTATACCCCCGCTCGATATTCATTTACCCGACCCCACCATCCACTCAAATCCCATCATCGCTTAACCTCCCATCGCTTTCTATAATATTCCCCAGATGGGAAAAGTAGGAATATAGTGCAAAACCATGGAATAGCAGTGTAAGACATTACATAAAAACAACAGGCCAATATTGAGACCTTCTATTCATTATAACAGTAGAAAAATATGCATAAGAAATGGGCCATAAGATGTACAACAAGATATAGCAAGCCTCCAATGGACAAAACCCTCAAAAGAGGTGATGCTACTATATATCAAAATGTCGGAAGGCTGCTACAGCGTTGTGTAAAGAGCACAGCTACAGCAAATGAATATACAAAATATCATGGGCTGATATATGCCTCAAAATATACAACTAGTTCAAATCTAGGCACCATACAACCTCCAATGAAGAACCCCACAAGGGTTTTCAACAATACACCAATGTACAAGATAGGAATCAAAGCCCTAGGCCTGAAGATTCACTGCAACATATAGATCTGGAAAATGTGGCTAATTTGATATAACAAATAATACAGCCTCCTCCAATAGATCCTTTAGATCAAGGGTTGATCCCTTCTCTAGAAAACCTCCACTCCAAATGGTGTACTGAAACCACCCTGCAACTCCTCCCTCAAAATAACGCAGTCCAAGATAGAAACTGCGTTGTATGGGAAAATAAATCAATGGCCTTATGCCAAGATATGAAAATATGCTCAAGGGCCTTCCTTACTATCCTCCCAATGAAAAGGAACCCTTCTCCACTAAAAATAAGCACTGAAGTGACGCAAAAGTGGTCTCCACTACTGCAACCTGCAACACAACTCAACCCTCAACAGGATCTGCGTTGTAGATGTAAGATGAAGCTTGGCCTAAAGCTTGAATGTGGAAGTGAAGTACAAAACTCTTCCAAGAGGCCTCTCAAGGAAAGAGGTGGGATTCCTGAATAGGAACACCCAGTGCTAAACAAAACTTGCAATCTTAGCTAAACAACCAAAGAAAGCTATGTGTCTAAATAGACCATATATTCAGAAATATCATAAACCAATACATAACGAATATGGCTTCCATCCTCTTCCTTTTATAAGAAAGAGGTGGAACCTGCAACACAACTCAACCCTCAACAGGATCTGCATTGTAGATGTAAGATGAAGCTTGGCCTAAAGCTTGAATGTGGAAGTGAAGTACAAAACTCTTCCAAGAGGCCTCTCAAGGAAAGAGGTGGGATTCTCGAAAATGAACACCCAGTGCTAAAAAAACTTGCAATCTTAGCTAAACAGCCAAAGAAAGTTGTATGTCTAAACAGACCATATATTCATAAATATCATAAACTAATACATAACAAATATGGCTGCCATCCTCTTCCTTTTATAAGAAATGAGCTTCCAAACCCTCGTCCCCATTCATTTATGACACTTCTTCCATGCAAGGTGTCTCCATCTAAAACTGCGTTGTCCCTCATTGAATGCCACTTCTCCATGACAGCGATGTTGATTTGGTCAAAGTTGACTCAGTGAAGGTGTTCCAGCCCCTTTTCACACCTAAGGGTGCTCAATTAAGTTGCCAAGATGTCTTATATTCACATTGACATTGATTTATTCATTACTAAGGAGCCTTATGGACCTCCATTGTCCTTTTATTCATAAAAAAAGATAGCAAAACAAAATTTAATATTCCAACTAGCTCATGGCTAATTTAGAAATATTACAATCCTCCTCTCCCAAGTGTTTCTTGTCCCCAAGCAACTGCAAGGACAGAACTAAAAATGTGGGGAACCCTTATTCCCATATGGAGCTCCAATCTCCAAGCTATCATCCATACAAAATGAATCACCCTCCAGCGTGGTAATTCATAGAAAAACTCCTCCCATCTACTCATGAGAGGCACCTCCCAAGTGCTCAAGTTACCCAAATGGCTCATCCCACAAGGAAACAAGAGACCCAATGTAGCAATCATGGATGGTCTAATGCTTTCCTAGAAATATGAAACATAATAACCATGGAGAATCTCTCTCTCAAAGGGCACATCCAATCCTTCCATCCTCCCTCCAATCATTCCCATAAAAAAAAAAAGGACATCATCAATATATGGGATCAAAACCCGTGATACATAAACAACCAAATGTAATAATGGAGGTGGATCATAGTCCCACATGTGGAACCAGCGCAGTATATCTCCTGACTGCCTCAGATCATGTTAGGGTAAGTGGTTTCCCCACCACTTACTTGTTGCCATAGCTTTCTCACAAGTTCTAAAAAGGTGAGAAATGTTTGGTGCCTTTGGTGCACACCCAAAATGATATATCATCTCCCTATATCCTTCTAGGGAGTGGCCCTGCTCAACATAGTTTAGGGCCCAAAGTTGACCATGAATTTTATAAGGAGGAATGCTCCCCCTTGGAAAAATGGCCTGCACATGTATGGTAAAGGAATACAAATATTCATCATATAAATCATCATACATAAAAATAAGATCTTTACCATATACTTTGCTCACATAAATGGGGTGGCTCATAGATAGATCCCCTCTCATTCCCTAAGAGGAAAGAAGTAGTTGTGATAACTCCATCAAAGAGTTATGTATCTCTATAATTGATCTTTTCCAAATTGATGATTTGAAAATGATGTTTCAGTCATACATTTATAGTGATTTTCAACTAGAATGAAGTGTCACGTCTTTTGGAGGGAGGCCGACATGAAACTGTGAGTGTAGGTCGGCTAGATAAAAAATATTTTTTTTTTAACTTAAAAATTCAATATCTCACAAACCTCTACGAGTTTCAGGGCAAGTAAAAGCTCATTGGAAAGAGGAAAAAATCATCTTTCAAATGGTCTAGGACTCATTGTGATAGGCTGCCTCCAAGATGACATAAACATAATTTTCTTTGTGACTTTCCTTAAATTTTATGTATCAAAAGTTTTGGACAGCATGAGGAATCTTTGGGGCAGCGTGGCTTCTACATTATTTGGTTTCTTCATTGTTATTAATGCCATGTAGCATCATGTATCAAAAATGTGATCATATACTAATGCAGTGATATGTCATAGTGCAGCCTTCATCTAAGTCAAAGTCATATTGACATCAATGAAAATCTGAATTAACAATCTCCCCCTTTGTCATTGATGGCAATATTCTTGCTCTTCCAACATTCTCTCCCCCTTTGTCATCAATGGCAAACGGGGTGCCCAAGTACTCCCCCTGTCAAGCTACTCCCCCTAATATATTGTACTCCTAACATGCTGCATGATTTAATGTGATGCAAGAGCAATAACTCCCATCTTTTGGCGAAGATACTCAAATGCTTCTCATGGAAGGGGTTTTGTAAAGATATCCACAATTTTCTCTTTTGTATTGACGTATTCAAACTTGATATTGTGTTCAGCAACTTGCTCATGGAGAAAGTGGTATTTGATTGGAATATGTTTGGTCCTTGAGTGCATTACCGGATTCTTTGAAGTACTGATGGCGCTAGTATTGTCACAAAAAATAGTAATTGGTTGCTTAGTTTCTATGTTGACATCCTTCAAGGCTTCCTTCATCCGTAGAATTTGTGTACAACAATCAGCAGCGGCAATATATTCGGCTTCAGCTGTAGAAAGAGATATAGATGATTGTTTTTTGCTGAGCCAAGATACAAGACAATCTCCCATAAAGAATTCATTTCCACTGGTACTTTTTCGATCATCCATGCTTCCAGCCCAATCAGCATCAGAATAAGTTGTCACAATAAGAGTTGAACTCTTAGGATACCAAATACCTAAATCAATAGTTCCTTTAAGATATATGAGAATTCTTTTCACAGCTGCTAAATGGGATTTTTTAGGACTTCACTGAAATCTTGCTACCATTCCTACTGCTTGCATAATATCTGATCTTGTAGTAGTTAATTATATGAGAGCTCCAATTATTGACCTGTAAAGAGTTGCATCTATGAGAGGGGTATCATCATCTTTTCTTAATTTACAATCTGTGGTCATCAGTGTGCTCATAGGTGCACAATATTCCATCCCATATCTTTTGAGCATGTCTTTAAGATATTTTTCTTTAGATATAAACATGCCTGCAAAGGTTTGAGATATTTGTAGCCTAAGAAATTAAGACAACTCACCAATCATTGACATCTCAAATTTTTTGGACATATTTAGAGAAAATTCATGACTCATTTCTTCATCATTTCTAGCAAATATTAGATCATCAACGTAAACAAGAGTGATCAGAAGTTTTTCCTTGTCCATCTTCATGTAGAGATTGCTACCTGCCACTCCCTTTTTGAAACCTTCTTGTTGCAGATAGTGATCCAAATTTGCATACCATGCTCTAGGGGCTTGTTTTAATCCATACAAGGCCTTTTTTAGTTTGCATACAAAGTCTTTTCCTTCAACAAGATCAAATCCTTTTGGTTGCTCCATGTAAACTTCTTCCTTGAGATCTCCATTCAGGAATGCTGATTTTACATCCATTTGATAAACCTTGAATCCTTTTTGTTGAGGAGGTAAATCCCCTCTGCGGACAGAGGCGATCCCTACTAGCCCAAATCGGGTCTAGCAACAATCAAACACGCTACAGTGCAGGTTCCTAATTGTAAATAAACCGACTTGCGAGGAAGGCTTACCTGGAATCCAACGCTGTCGTTTGTAGAAGAGGTGGTGATCCCGTTCCTTTGCCCTGGCAGATCACAATCCTCACGATCTCCGTGATCGGACACCTGCACATGCAAGAAACAACACAAACGCAAGCATAAAACCCAGTACATACAACTATATGTCAGTCGAAGAGGACATAACTCATGAACATGATCAAGAAAAAGAGTGGAACCATAACCGATAGTCACTTATCATTAAAGAGTCAAAAGAAGAATACAACCATAGCTTCAACGCAGCACTCTCCTTTAGCGGGTCGTCAGCACAACATGTCTCGATAAAGCCTGTCAGGGATGGGACAAGCCTCTCTCTCTGGATACTTGGAAATAGTCTCCTTGCTTGGATTTGGCCTTAAGGGAATCAAGAAGGCTCTTGCAGCATAAGGATCTGAAAGCTCTTGGGAACATGGAGATTCTGGAACTAGCTTGCAATGGAAATGGGCAAGCTTTTATAGAAGGAGGAAGGGGAGTTGGGATCCCTATAATTATGGGATTGGCCCTGTTATCTCTCAGGTTTTCCTTGAAGTTGTGGAAAAGGAAAGTATACCCAAGGTAACCACAAACCAACCTTCAGATGTAGAATCTAGCCAATTTGCATCCAGAGAGGGCTCTCTCTTTATAATTTATCTTTGTTCTTAGAAAATTTTAGGCCAGTTATAAATCCAAGAGTTTGTTTGAAAATGGTGGAATTCGCCAACTAAGGGCAAGGTTGAATATTTTCAAGCTATTGGGCTATGCAGTCAAAGGGATGGCTTTACTGGATTAATCTTCTACACACAATATGGCTTTGCAGGGTAAGATAGCCAAACATAGAACAATTTTTAGGAATTAAAGTGGATGGAATGGATTTTTGAAGGGATGAAAGGCAGTTAAGAATCTTTCAACATGTTCAAAAGAAAGAAATGGAATGATTAAAAATAAAGAGCAGTGAAGAATTATTTACTATAGTAATCAAAATGTTTAAATTAGCGAAGCAAGAGCATTTAAGAATTCATTGCTTATAACCAATCTAGAAGAAAACATTTTAGAATAATTACAACTGAACTCAGAGTACAATTAAGTAAATTCTGAGTTATTCTTTTATGTCAATTATTCAGAAATGGACACAATGATATTATAAACAGATATAAAACTTAAGACATAGGATAGAAAGACTTATTGAACTGCAGTTCGACACATGAATCCTGCAAAAAGTCCTGAGCTTCAAATTGTCATCCAGCAAGCCACAAATAAATTTCTCCAAAACACTTTTATTCCAAAAACATCAATGTCACAGCAAAGTAGTAGAATCCACCCTCAACACTCCATTCGAGGGTTTATTTATACAAAAAATGATTTAAAATATCTCACAAAAACCTAGGAAATAATCTAGGGTGACTAATGAATAAGTTACAACAAAAAGGGAGACAGATGGTCTCGTAGATAGGATAAAAGGCAACTGCTAGTGTGTTGTTTCCTCCTTTTATGCATGTGCTGGAGGTAGGTCCTACAATCTAGCTTGATGCTGTCCTCTTTGGTAATTCTTTTCTGACTGCCTTGCTTGTCTGATACTCTTCTATTCTTACTGATACACTTTCAACTGCTAAATTGATACTCTTTAACCTTGGTTCATCTATTTATCCTTTATCAAGATATACCTCAATAAAATATGCAAAGATTTTACCCAAGGATAAATTTCACAAAAGCTCCAACATGTCATCCCACCATTGAACTTCTGGGACTTTGGTTCTTTGTAGTTTCCTCAATGTTTCATCAACTTCAGTGTACTTGAAAAAATTAGGCTGATATGGAAACATATGTTTTATTTCATGTTCAATGTAAAATAAACTCTCCAATTTTTCATAAAGGCTTTTCCCTGTTGGTAATGATCCGGCTACCGTACTGGTCGAGGAACTGGCTTGATCATCAACCTGTTTGTTTACTTTTGCTATAAAACTTTCCAAATCCATTAATTTATTTTCTTCAGTAATTGGATTAGGCAAACCTTTATTTAACATTATATCAAATCTTTCTTTGAAGGCAAAAATTTCTTGCTGCATGTTTGAACACCTTCTTTCAAGATTTTGCATAAGAGTCCTTTTGGTAAAAACTCTTTTGATTTCCAAGATGGTTCCTGTTCTGTCCTGAATTCCCAATTCTGCAAGTTGCTGCTTATTCTGTGTATTCAAAAAATTGATAAGCCTATTGGCTTCTTCTGGCATCTTTCCTAACTCTTCCCTTGCTTTCTCAATTTCTTCCAGAGCCCAACTGACTAAATCTTGTTGTTCATATATTATTTGAACAAAAGGCCAAACCTTCTTTATGGATTGAATAATGTTATACCAAAGAATTTCTTTTAATTCACTTAAAGGTATTTCCATTACAGGATCCTTTTCCAATGCTTTAACTGACTTTTCTAGTTTTTTGATTTCTCTTGTCTTCTCAGCAATACTTATTTTTGATTGATCATATTTGTTTTCCAGAGTAGAAAGCTGAAACCTTAAGTTTTGGAGTTCTGTCACTTGCAGTTTTAATTCATTCATTTCTTTGATGAATTCATCAGAACTCTTATCAGAAGTGTTCACCTGTGTCAGCGCTGCTTGTTGACCTGTGATTGATGTACCTGTTCCTATGGCTGCCTGTGTTGTAGTTGCTGGAATAATGAAATCTTTATCTTTTAATGCTTGCTCAAGTTCTTTCTCTGTCTCAGCAAGTCGTTCATTCATTTTTAAAAGTAAGTCCATCATCTCTTCTTTTGAATTTTCCTTCATTATTTCTTCAGTCTGAGGGTGCCTCGAAGCTGGTGGTTTCAATTGCTTCCTCAATGCAGCAATGTCATCATCCTTATTTTTAATCAGTGCTTCAATGCCTTTTATATCTTTGGGATTATGACCCAAACTGATGATTATTTCCTCCAAATATTTTATTCTGTTATCCTTTGCTTGAGAAGAAGCTTTTTCAATATGCAACTGGGTACTTGTATTATTCAAAGAGTCTTGTAATCTATGGGCTGCCATTGCTTTGTCAGTAAGGGTAGAATATATCATTTCTCCAGTTTGCTTGTGTAATTCTATCTGGTCCAATGGGTGAATATCTTTTACTAGGACCTCAAAATTGGTCCTGATGTAGTCAGCTGCTATCTGTGGTTTTGGCACTTTAGATTTGAAATGACTCATTAACATTTTCCCTTGCTGAATGTCAAAAGCTGACATTAATATCTCTTGATTTTGTGGAGCCATTTTGAGATACTGATTATACACCTGGACCCTGAGTGGATCATTCCTTGCTTTTATACTGATAAATGTCTTTTTTATGTCTCTAGCATCTGTCTTTGGCTTTTTGAATGAAGACACTTCAGTGGTTAACTGTCTTTGTATTTCCTTTCCTTTATGACCTGTATATGCTTCACTAACTGAACCAGTAAGCTGACTATCCTCCCTTTCTTCATCAAATATTTCATCAACAGATTCCACTTTTGGAAGAAGATTCAGTTTCTGCCTTTTAGCTTGAGGTTGTTGTGAAGATTCCTTAGGAGGAGTAGGATCTTTAACTTGTATTTTCTTGCCTTATTCCACATTAGATGGAGTCTACAAATTTGAAAATTCAGGGTGATTGACTTGAATAGAAGACACCTGTGCTTGATCTTGTGCCTTGGAAGTTTGAGGGTTTTCTGTCATGGTGAATGTTTCAATAACTTGTGCTTCTGGTTCTTTCTCTTTTCCTTTGGATTCGACTGCAATTGATGGAATGTTTTCCTGTAAATTCTACTGAATAATACCAACTGAAGAAGTACCAATCTCTGGTCTCTGTACCTGTGTAAAAGAATCCAAGTCAAGTATTTTTGCAAGATCTTTCATAACATTATTTATATCAACCTGCTCACTATCCTACTCTATCAAAGTTCCTTCTACCCACTCATCTGTATTAGCATACTTTTCAATTTCAGGGATTCTTCGATGCATGTAGGGTGCTGATTTGTTTTTCATCCTTTTGTCACAAATAAAGTTGAATGGGTCATAGGGTACCCAATGGAAAATTTTCTGTAATCTGCAACGTTCCTCTAATATCTTTTGAGCTTCTTCCCCTCCATCCCTAGAATTGCAGATAAATGGACCTAATTGGCTCTTTATCTTGAGTTGAGCCTTTTTCTTGGCATTACAGAAGTGAATTATATCTGAATTGTTCATTTGTATGAAATACTCAAGTGCAAAAAGTCTCATTGGAACATATATGGGTAACTTGAAAGGGCTTAATTCACATCCGTAAATTATAATTTCAGTATGATTCTGATAGAAGTACCAGTCACCTATCTTATAATGTTTTGAAAGCTGAAGGATTTTCTTAATTTCATTGCTGAGTCTTGGAGGGGAAACTCCTGTCAACAAGGTAGTTGCAGGATGTATGAAAAGATCAATGAACTCCTTATAAGAATAGGGAGAATCTATGGAACAATGAGTAATGGCTGACCAAAAGATAACAGATCTTGGATTCCCTTGCGCATCAAGTTTTCTGATATGGAAAGGGAAAGTTTCAGACTGGTAATAAAGCATGAGATGGTAAATAACAGTAGAATATTTGAATACTTTTTCGTTTTCCAATCTCATGAATTGGTCATGTATTTTATCTGCAATCAAAGAGGCAAAGTCATGCCTGACAGCAGGAGGCTGTCCAGGGGTGAACATAGATAATAATTCCAAGGTTAAATGATCAACATACTCACTGGTATTAAAACCCATTACGAAAGATATCATACTCAAAATATTTTTCCCTTCTTCAGTAAAATAAACATTAGCATATGGGGGAGGGCCTTTGGGCTGGTGCTCTGGCCACATGAAAACTTGGCAAATGTGGGTTAACTCCTCATGAGATAATTTAGTGGATTTCTCCAATAGTTCTTCCATTAACAAAGGAGTAAGGGCTTCATCAGACTACAAATGTAACATATCATTGATGGATTGAGCAGTGATGGGAAAAAGGATGTTATGGCTTGGGGACAATATTGCTCTCTGATTTGGATCATAATTGGCATGACAATAGTGGATAATTTCTGGAAAGATACGGACTGAGGGGAAAAGGTACCTAGGAAGACCAGACTCCCATAACCCAATAATATCTGAGCCTTTCAAATAATTGTCTCTGCAGCGACAATGAATTCGAAGGGGATTTTCACTGAAAATTAGGTCTTTAATCTGAAAATCTTTATCCACTAACGGCAAATAATCCAAATATCTATGGGGGGCATTCAATGGAGCTACATTCAAGGCGACAAGAACTTTCATTTTGGTTCTTGTGTATTCAAAGTGGAAATTTGGGGGTATTTTCACAGAAAGGACACAATTTCAGTTTTGAGGACGAAATTTACAGCTTTCTGTGGACACAATTGAAATTCTAAGGAAAGGGAAGAATCAAAACACTCTGCAACAGTTCTTTGGTATAGAATTTTAAATGAACGGCATGATTTCACAGGGTTTGACATGGGAAATGATGTAAATACCTGTTTCAGAAAATGGCGACGTTCAACAGGGACAGGCAGATGGCAGATATATGCTTGGATGCTGGTCTGACAGTAGCGTTCAGTAATTTCAGTTAAATGGCAGTTTAACAGTGGACTTTTCAAATTTTTCAGTAGAGGATGCAGTCGCTTTCACCAGACAGAATGATGAAAAATGCGCGAAATTTGTTTTATTTGGAAAGTCAAAGGAATTTTTTATTATTTTTGAGAATGACGTCATCAATGTACGGGAGGACACGTCACCGGGGTCGGGCGGTAAGTGGTAAATTCCACACCGCTTTTAGGAGTTGGCGGTATTTGGTGAAATGGGAGCGATTCCATTCAGAGTTTAACACATGGCAATGGCACTGTTTTGAAACCACCGTGATTTCGCGAGTTATTTATCGGACGGGGGACAGTCAGCGGAATGAACGATCGCCGTTGATTTTCGCTGGAATGATCCAACGGACGACGGGACGGGGAGATGGTATGAGAGTTAACGTGCGGGCCCGACATGATTAATTATAAGTTAATCATTTCGGGAGGGTTTTCATTGGAGGTTTAAACGATTAATTAACCCAGATGATTAATTAACTTTGGTGGTTTAATAAGGGTTGGGGTACGGAGACTCGGGGTTTTTTTCGAAGTTTTGGTTTAAATTAAAACTTCGGGTTTTATTTTATTTTTCTGTTTAAAACATACAACGTATGTTTAAAACCTTTTCAGTATTTTTATTATATGGTAATAAAGTAATGAAATTTATTAACCATAGCGGTGGGGATAATTTATAAGGATATATTTTTAACCAAAGGGAATTGTAATGAAGGATTTTGTTTTAAATATATGGAATTAAATACTTTGGCCAAAAATTTATATTAAGAGGGTTTTGGGGATATTATATAGGAGGAGTTATACATATAGGGAAAGGTAATTTGTATAAGGATTTAATATTTAAAGTTAAATGTTAATATGACAAAGGAAACAAGGGAAACTCAAAATACTTTGCACAACTAGGAAAGTGAAGATTTCTGAAGTAAATTGTATTATCTCAATTTCAACACTTAAACTTAGAATAGTAAAACAATTTTGAGGGATTATTATGTAATGATGGATAACTTCAAGTACTAGGGGCTTTTCAATTATTAGGCCAAGGGTCCGGTCCCTCCAAAAGTCAAGGAAATGCCTTGAGCCCCTTTAATTTTCAAATACCTTTGCACTTTGGGGAAATTAGTAAAACTCTTAGGGAGAAAGTTAGGTGGGAAGTTAATGATTTTGACTTTGCTTTCTATGAATTTTCCAATGTATTTTCTGCTTCAATACTTGTGATGAAAGTAAAGGATTAAACACATTTAGCACCATCATTCATCATATGAAACTTTGCAACACCATCTACCTACCCTATCTACCTTACACTACCATTTTCTCTTATTTATTAGGGTGCACTTAGACTCGCAAACCCTTATCAATATTCTTTTCTTTTACATGACAAATCTATCTAATT
The DNA here is from genome assembly GCA_034641835.2 of Pinus albicaulis. Lineage (NCBI taxonomy): Eukaryota > Viridiplantae > Streptophyta > Pinopsida > Pinales > Pinaceae > Pinus > Pinus albicaulis. Next base: position 388,013,610 of record CM076579.1, on the reverse strand, counting down.
CTACCCTTATTACATCCAAGGGCTCAGATTAAACTGTTGAGCACATTTATTAACTCTACCTATCTACTTATCTGCCAAGATTAAACTGTTTGGTCAGATATTTATTCTCTATTCTACAACATGAAAATGAAACATGAATGAGTCAAGTTTAAACAATTTGACTCTTCATAAATTGTGGCAAATTTTTGACAAACTGCACACAATTGTTTATTACAGAAAATGAAATAGTAGTGGCATTTAGACTTGCACACTTTCCTGGTTTATTTTTGTTTGGGGTTAATTTCTTTCACTTTTTTGACCATTTTATTCCTTTTACCCTTTGATTTTTCTTTTAGGGTATACCCTCTTTACATTTTTTTTTTTTTTTTTTTAAGAATATGGAACACCTTTGCACAAGAAAAAGGTTTGAACATATTGCATAGTTTATCAAGACAATCATGAAATACGACTCCTATTGGTATAGGAGACTAACACTGGCTCCACTTCGGGATGGATTTTCCTGGCGAAAAGTCAAGAACGGTCGGATATATAAATGTCTTCAAGGCGAACCATGTAATCTCCTTCTTCTGGTAGCTTTATTGTATATATGATAGTGAAACTTTTGAAGCTTAGGGCCTTCTCTTCGGGCTTCAACTCCAAGAAGTTACCATCCAATCAAAACTGATGCATAAGGAAAGGATATATTATGTACAAGTTAGAAAAAATGAGAATATCCTAGTAAATAGGATCAAAATAGTGCTTAAGCATTCGACCATTGACTGGCCCTTCCTTAGCTTCTGAATTGTCCAAGTTCTTTAAAAAGTATGTGTTGTTCCCCTGTAAGGCATGAATGATATAAGGCCCTTTCCATAAGAAATAAAATTTCCCATGTTTTCCTTTTTCTTCCCTTCTGGAATCCCATCTTAGGACTTTGTTTCCTAGTTGAAAATCTTCTGCTTTAGTTCTTTTGTCAAACATTTTCTTTAACTTTTCCTGCAAGATTTGGGATCGTTGATATACTTCTTCTCTGGTCTGCTGCAAGTGAATTGTTTGGTTAATTCTCCTATGAATATCATTTGGTTCCACTTGAGCCTCCTGAAGTAACTTCATAACAGGAATTCCTAAAGATGATGGGAATCTTGCTTCAATCCCATAAACTAATTCATATGGACTAGTCCCAATTGATTTCTTAGTTGTAATTCTGTCTTCCCACAATGCATTAGTAAGTTTCTTATGCCAATTCTTTTTATTTTCTTCCAATAATTTTTTAATGATATTGATAAGCAAGCTTTTATTGGAAGATTTCAGCTACCCATTACCCTAGGGGTAATAGGTCGTAGATAGGCCGTTGAATGGCCTAAAGTGATGTGATATTTATTGCAAAAACTAATCATTTTCTTTGACTTGAAAGCAGCAACATTATCAATTATAATTTTCTCAGGACAGCCAAATCTTGAAAGAATATTGGTTTCTAAGAAACCTATAATTATAGAATCATTGGCTTGTCTGGTTGGGATTGCTTCGATCCATTTAGTAAAGTAATCTGTGGCAGTAAGGATCCATCTGTGTTGGCCGGAAGAAGGGGGATGGATTTTTCCAATGAAATCCAGGCCCCACTGTTGAAAGGGTTTCTCGGTGGAAATTGGTTTTAATGGTAAAGGAAGTAATTTTCTCTTGCCTTCAAAGATCTAACACTTATGGCAAGCAGTCACAAATTTCTTAACATCTGAAAATAAGGTTGGCCAATAAAAACCAGCCCTTAAGATCTTATCTCCAGTTGACTTCTAGTGGAGGTGTCCACAACAATCTCCTGCATGGAATTCATTAAGAACCTTGTCAGCTTCACCTTTCAATAAACAATTTAATAGAATTCCATCATGATTCTTCCAAAAGAGAGCATTATCTAAAATACAATATTTTAAAGATGTCATTTTCAAAAACCTTTGTTTCGTTCTGGACAACCCTGGAGGAGCTTGCAGGTTTAACAAAACATAAATGATATCAGTGTACCAAGGTGAGTCTATAAAGGCCTGACTGATTTGTGGAGTCGCCATCTCCTGTTCGTCATCCAGTTCATTGATATTCAGGGCTTGGAAATTCATTTCAGTCATCAGTTGAGCCAAACCTTGACCTTTTATGAGTTTTTTAGGTCTTATTTCAATATCATATTCTAATATGGTAGCTATCCATTTACCTCTTTTGCCTTCAATTCCATCTTGAGTTAAGATGTCTTTAATGACAACATTAGGTACATAAGCTATCACATGAGAATACAATATATAAACTCTGAAATATTTAATTTCTTTCACAAGTGCAAAAGCTTGTTTCTGCATGATATTGTATTTCAATGATGTATCTCTAAGTGCTTTACTAAAAAAGGCTAGAGGTTTTTCACATCCTTGATCATCCTTTTGTAATAAAACAACTGCAACTGTATGTTCAGAAGCAAATGAAAAAATTATGAAATATTTATCAAATTTTGGATTGGTAAGAACTGGTGTTCTAGTCAAAGCCATTTTGATTTCTTCAAATGATTTCTTGGCTTCCACTGTCCATTGAATACTCGAATCCTTTCTTAACATGTTAGTGAGTAATCTAAGAAATTCAGCTAAACTAGAAATGAATCTTCTCAAAAAATTGATCTTTCATATGAAAGCTTGAAGTTCTTTAATATTCCTAGGATGAGGTATTTGCAATATGGCCTATATTCTTTCAGGATCAATTCTAATGCCATCTTTAGAAATAATGTGACCCAAGAGTTTTCCTTCTTCAAGACCAAACGATGATTTTTTCGGATTTAAAGAAATACCATACTTTCTGCATTTTATGAACACTTGTCTTAGATGATGTAAATGTTCCTGATCTGTTTCAGAAAAAATAGTTAATTCATCTAGATAAATAACCAGAAAATCATGAATTTCTTTGGCGAATGCAATGTCCATTGCTCTTTGAAAGGTTTCCCCTACATTTTTTTATTCCAAAAGGCATCTTAACATATTTAAAAGTACCCCATGGTGTTGTAAATGCTATTTTGTCTTGATCATCAGGATGAACCATAATCTGGTTATACCCTGAAAATCCATCCAAAAGAGAAATCCTTGAAGATCCTACTACCCTTTGTAAGATATGGTCCATTTTAGGCAAAGGATAGTTATCTTTCAAAGACACCTTGTTTAAATTTCTCAAATCAATGCATAGTCTAATCTCTCTAGTCTTTTTTCTTGTTGGGACTAAATTAGAAACCCATTCAGAGAACCTAATAGGAGCTATAATTCCTGCTTCATACATTGTTTTAATTTCTTTTTCAATTGAAGGTAGTAAAACAGGATTTATCCTTCTAAGTTTTTGTTTGAAAGGTTTCTGATCTGGTTTCAAAGGTATAGTGTGTTGAATTATTGATGTATCATATGATTTAAGATCTTCATAACTCCAAGAAAAAACGTCCTGGAATTCTTTTAAGAGTTCAACATATTTAGCCTTTTGATCTTCTGGCAGAGATTTGGATAACTTAACCATTTTGGGATTTTCTGGAGTTCCTAAATTGCATTCTTCAATGTCAGCTTTAACAGGTTCCATTTTGGGTTTTAAGGGAATGTCATTTGAGTCAAAAAGATCTTCCAAAGGAGTTAAGCCTTTGGGTAAATGATTATCTTTCAAATTAATGATTTCAGTTTCATCTTCTATGATCTCATCGAATTCCATTTGTTTCAAATCTTGCATATCTTTTTCAGTGAATTTGGTTGGGTGAAGCATGTGATTGCAGTCTCTTCTGAAATATTCATTTCTTGTTCATTTACTTGATCAGATTCATTGATTGTTATGTCTTCATCTATATTACTATTAGAAAACTCATTTTCTAGTGTCAAAAAACTATTGATCTGATTATTATTTACAAATACTTGCCAATTCATCAGATTGTCCGGTATAGCAGGTCTATGTCTAATCTCAGTTGTAAACTGATGATTAGGTCCAAAAGGAAATTTACATGTGCTAGCGAACATTGCAAGACTGTGAGCATGCAAATTTTGTTTCCTGGGAATCTTGGAAAGTTGAGCTTGCAGAAAAGTGTTGAGAATTTCCACAACTGTTTCTCTGTATTGTTTCAATCTGGGATCTTTTGTTGAACATTCACCATTAATCTGTTGGATAATTAATTCAGAGTCTCCTATGATTGATACTCTAATTGCTCCTAACTTTTTGACATGTTTAAGCCCTAACAAAGGAGCTTCATACTCTGCCATGTTATTAGTGCATCTAAAGTTCAACCTATAAGCATGGCCTTCGGCGTGATCGTTTTCAACATTATGTATCCAAATTCCAACTCCTGCTCCTAACTTGTTTACTGAGCCATCAAATTCTAAATGCCACAGAATTTCATGTTCATAATCTTCGTCAATTGTTTTAACATGTTTCTTAACAGGAGCTAGTTTTTAGTTCTTTCTGGAATTTCTTGTTTTTCTGGTGTTTCTTTGTCTTCGGAAATTTCTTCGATCTGAACAGTGGATTTATTTGTAGTTTCCATTTCAGGTGCTTCCAGCTCAGTAGGAAGGTCCATTTCAGCATTATAAAGAATGAAAGAGTCCATATCAGAATGCACTGAATAGACAGGGAATTTTTCAGGCTTCTCATGGCTACTGACTAAATATTTCATCAAGGTCTCTCTATACAATATTTTAGGTTGACCAAATATCGAAATAGTGGCATATGACATGTCTAATTGAATAAATCCTCCAATTTTAGCACTCCAGGATCTAGACAACAACATACCATATTTAAGAGGAATATCAGCCACTACTATATCCATCAAAACAGACTTCGCAGGGTATTGCACCAAAGTAACACACAAATCTTTAATCAAACCTAAACATCTTATCTGAATAGAATCAAAAGAAAACAGATCTTTATACAGTCTGGTAATGTCTAAATTTAATCTTTCCATCACAGCTTTTGGCATCAAATTGTGGGATGCTCCAGAATCAAGCATAGCATTATGGAGTATTTTGTCATGAACGTTCAAGCTCACATAAAATGGAGGAGTTCCTCCACTTTCTGGTTTGCCATTTACCTCAGGACCAAAAAGGAGTTTGGGTTGATCATCAAGAATATTTACCGAGTCATCCATTCCAGTAATGTTAATGTTAAGGGATTTGCTGATTTGGCTTCTGTAGACATCATATTTAGCCAATTCTGATAAGGGAACAGCTATCTTTATTTTGCCTATTTCAGCCTCTAGATTGAAGGGTTTTTCTGTTTGAGTTCTAGTGTTTTGAGCAGTTGGGTTTTCTCTATTTTTTGGGTCTTCAATGTTTTTCTCTTTTTCATGAGTGGGATTCTGATTTGAAGGTGTTTCTGAATTAACTTCTACTGGTTCTTCTACATTTCCTATAGGAGGAAAAGTATTAGATTGTTGTTTATTGTTCAGTTGATTGTCAGAGACATGTTCAATTATTGGGTGTGCGGGGTTAGGACTTGTTCTAGATAAAATTTGTACGTGAGGAGTGTTTTGTACAGGAGGAATGTTAGTTTTACCTTTGAAGTTTTGTTTTACCGCTTTCTGTTTGCTATTCTCTGGCACATCAATCCGTCTGCTTCTCAAATTGTATTGTTTATGAACTTCATAAATTGCTGTGTCATAGCCTTCTTTAAAATCAAAAGTTTCTCCTGAATGAGTCTGAAATGTTTCAAGAATATGATTCTCTTGAACATCTTGAGATAGGAAAACTTCTGGTTCATTTTTGTTTTCAGTCACGTTATTTATTTCAACATCCTCGGTAGGTTCTTCAGAAGTTGAACCTTCAACAAAATTTTCTTGGAAAGGTGGCCTGATGTTTTGGTCAGGGACATTTTTCCCAGTATTTTGGTTCTGATTTCTTCTAAAGTTTGGGTTTCTCACAACATTTTGATTATCACCAGAATACTTTATTTCGATTGTCTCCACTCTGTCTCCCAGTCTTTCCATACCTTTGATGATTGCATCCAGCTTTCTTTCAAAAGCTGAAAGTTCTTCATTCATAGGCATTCTTCTTTCGGCCCTAGCTCTGGCTCGTTTTTCTATGAGGTTTGCTTCCACACTAACCACTATGCTCTGCATCTCTTCTAGGGTTTGGGGGGCTCTTTCCCTAAGTGAATATGCTATATCAGAGTCAAAACCATCAGGGAATTTAACCAATACTGAATCCGGAGGTGGTCTAAGGTTTTGAGGAACAGCGTTGTAGGCTTCATTAAATCTGATGATGTAATCTTGTACTGTTTCATTAGGTCCTCTTTTTAATTTTCCAAAGTCAGATAGGATCTGAAGAGGGTCTTTCTTCTTCTCCCATCTATTTAAAAATGACCTATACAAAGCTGGTAAATCAGCAATACTGTTTGGAGCAAGGGCCCTAAACCATGTCCTGACTTCCCCAGTAAGACTCTGAACAAAAATTCTCATTCGGACATCATCAGCGTCAATTTCATAAAATTCAAAGTAATCAGTCATCCTTTTGGTGTGTTGTTGAGCAGTATAAGTACCTGAACCGTCAAAAGGGGTGATTTTACTCTAATAATCCTGAGGCAAAGCAACAGGGTTGTCTGGCAATCTTAACGGGGCATATCTATTGGCCATTGGAAGGTGTAATGGAATAACAGGCGATGAAGGTCTGGGTGGAGGAGTAGAAGGAGTGACTGGGGTTTGAAAAGCTTGAGGAAAAGTAGCTAAACTTGGGGAAGCTTCAGTAATTACAGAAATGTTTGAACTTTCTTCAAAGGTTTGTTCAGATTGAACAGAATTTTGTAAATGTCTGTCAAGATGATATGAAACAAATCTCAATTGCAAATCTTCCAGAAATAATGGATCTGGAACTAGCTTAGACAATTCGGATTCAGAAAAATTCAAAAACAGAGATGTTTCAAATCGTTCATCAAAAGGGACTTCATCAAAATATATGATCTTCATAGGACAGGAATGTGATCTAGAAAGAAGTCTGGAACTTCCAGAACTCTCTTGACTTCCTCTTTCAGAACTTTCTTGACTTCCTTGTCTTCTAAGAATCCTAGGAATCGGATTTGGATTTTCAAATATTGGTGGTGGATTAGGGTCAGGATTTGACCTGGTATGACGAATCCTTTCTGAAGCCAGTTTTCCTAGACTTTATCTTTTTGATTTTTTGTTTTAAATAGAATTAAAGTACAACTTCGACAAATTCTTTAAGAAATTTAAGATTTTGGATTAAGATTTTCTCAAAGATTTATTTGAACTAGAGAGTCTGATTAAACATTTGAAAATAAGGTTCAGTGTATAAGCTAAATCAGAGATAGACTGAAGCAGTGTTTATTTACTATGCAATTGTAGAGCAAAAGCATTTCAAAGGCTACCTGGCTGATCTTCAGACTCTGTCTATAGCTTATAAGTGAACAATATTAACAATAAAAATGATTCAGGGTCCCCAGTATGGTCGCCACTATGTTATCACTCAGGTTTTCCTTGAAGTTGTGGAAAAGGAAAGTATACCCGAGGTAACCACAAACCAACCTTCAGATGCAGAATCTAGCCAATCTGCATCCAGAGAGGGCTCTCTCTTTATAATTTATCTTTATTCTTAGAAAGTTTTAGGCTAGTTATAAATCCAAGAGTTTGTTTGAAAACGGTGGAATTCGCCAACTAAGGGCAAGGTTGAATATTTTCAGGCCATTGGGCTATGGAGTCAAAGGGATGGCTTTACTGGATTAATCTTCTACACACAAGATGGCTTTGCAGGGCAAGATAGCCAAACAGAGAACAATTTTAAGGAATTCAAGTGGATGGAATGGGTTTTGAAGGGATGAAAGGCACTCAAGAATCTTTCAACATGTTCAAAAGAAAGAAATGGAATGATTACAAATAAAGAGCAGTGAAGAATTCTTTACTATAGTAATCAATATGCTTAAATTAGCGAAGCAAGAGCAATTAAGAATTCGTTGCTTATAACCAATTTAGAGGAAAACATTAAGAATAATCACAACTGAAATCAGAGTACAATTAAGTAAATTCTGATTTATTATTTTATGTCAATTATTCAGAAATGGACACAATGATATTATAAACAGATATAAAACTTAAGACATAGGATAGAAAGACTTATTGAACTGCAGTCCGACACATGAATCCTGCAAAAAGTCCTGAGCTTCAAATTATCATCCAGCAAGCCACAAACAAATTTCTCCAAAACACTTTTATTCCAAAAACATCAATGTCACAGCGAAGTAGTAGAATCCACCCTCAATACTGTATTCGAGGGTTTATTTATACAAAAAATGATTTAAAATATCTCACAACAACCTAGGAAATGATCTAGGGTGACTAATGAATAAGTTACAACAAAAAGGGAGACAGATGGTCTCGTAGATAGGATAAAAGGCAACTGCTAGTGTGTTGTTTCCTCTTTTTATGCATGTGCTGGAGGCAGGTCCTACAATCTAGCTCGATGCTGTCCTCTTTGGTAATTCTTTTCTTACTGCCTTGCTTGTCTGATATTCTTCTATTCTTACTGATACACTTTCAACTGCTAAACTGATACTCTTTTACCTTGGTTCATCTGTTTATCTTTTATCAAGATATACCTCAGTAAAATATGCAAAGATTTTACCCAAGGATAAATTTCACAAAAGCTCCAACATGTTATCCCACCATTGAACTTCTGGGACTTTGGTTCTTTGTAGTTTCCTCAATGTTTCATCAGCTTCAGTGTATTTGAAAACATTATGCTGATATGGAAACACATGTTTTATTTCATGTTCAAGGTAAAATAAACTCTCCAATTTTTCGTAAAGGCTTTTCCCTGTTGGTAATGTTCCTGCTGCTGCACTGGTCGAGGAACTGGCTTGATCATCAACCTGTTTGTTTACTTTTGCTATAAAACTTTCCAAATCCATTAATTTATTTTCTTCTGTAACTGGATTAGGCAAACCTTTATTTAAAATTATATCAAATATTTCTCTGAAGGCAAAAATTTCTTGCTGCATGTCTGAACACCTTCTTTCAAGATTTTGCATAAGAGTCCTTTTGGTAAAAACTCTTTTGATTTCCAAGATGGTTCCTGTTTTGTCCTGAATTCCCAATTCTGCAAGTTGCTGCTTATTCTGTGTATTCAAAAAATTGATAAGCCTATTGGCTTCTTCTGGCATCTTTCCTAACTCTTCCCTTGCTTTCTCAATTTCTTCGAGAGCCCAACTGACTAAATCTTGCTGTTCATATATTATTTGAATAAACGGCCAAACCTTCTTTATTAATTGAATAATTTTATACCAAATAATTTCTTTTAATTCACTTAAAGGTCTTTCCATTACCAGATCTTTTTCCAATGCTTTAACTGATTTTTCTAGTTTTTTGGTTTCTCTTGTCTTCTCAGCAATACTTATTTTTGATTTATCATATTTATTTTCCAGAGTAGAAATTTGAAACCTTAAGTTTTGGAGTTCTGTCACTTGCAGTTTTAATTCATTCATTGCTTTGACTAATTCATCAGAACTCTTATCAGAAGTATTCACCTGCGTTAGCTCTGCTTGTTGACCTTTGTTTGGTGTACCTGTTCCTGTGGCTGCCTATGCTGTAGTTGCTGGAATAATGGACTCTTTATCTTTTAATGCTTGCTCAAGTTCTTTCTCTGTCTCAGCAAGTTGTGCATTCATTTTTAAAAGTAAGTCCATCACCTCTTCTTCCGAATTTTCCTTCATTATTTCTTCAGTCTGAGGGTGCCTCGAAGCTGGTAGTTTCAATTGCTTCCTCAATGCAGCAATGTCATCATCCTTATTTTTAATCAGTGCTTCAATGCCTTTTATATCTTTGGGATTATGACCCAAACTGATGATTATTTCCTCCAAAGATTTTATTCTGTTATCCTTTGCTTGAGAAGAAGCTTTTTCAATCTGCAACTGGGTACTTGTATTATTCAAAGAATCTTGCAATCTATGAGCTGCCATTGCTTTGTCAGTAAGGGTAGAATATATCATTTCTCCAGTTTGCTTGTGTAATTCTATCTGGTCCAATGGATGAATATCTTTTGCTAGGACCTCAAAATTGGTCCTGATGTAATCAGCCGCTGTCTGTGGTTTTGGCACTTTAGATTTGAAATGGCTCATTAACATTTTCCCTTGCTGAATGTCAAAAGCTGACATTAATCTCTCTTGATTTTGTGGAGCCATTTTAAGATACTGATTATACACCTGGACCCTTAGTGGATCATTCCTTGCTTTTATGCTGATAAATGTCTTTTTAATGTCTCCTGCATCTGTCTTTGGATTTTTGAATGAAGACACTTCAATACTTAACTGTCTTTGTATTTCCTTTCCTTTATGACCTGTATATGCTTCACTAACTGAACCAGTAAGCTGACTATCCTTCCTTTCTTCATCAATGATTTCATCAATAGATTCCACTTCTGGAAGTGGATTTAGTTTCTACCTTTTAGTTTGAGGTTGTTTTGAAGATTCCTTAGGAGGAGTAGGATCTTTAACTTGTCTTTTCTTGCCTTGTTCCACATTGGATGGAGTCTACAAATTTGAAACTTCAGGGTGATTGACTTGAATAGGGGAAACCTGTGCCTGATCTTGTGCCTTGGAAGTTTGAGGTTTTTCTGTCATGGTGAATGTTTCAATGACTTGTACTTCCGGTTCTTTCTCTTTTCCTTTGGATTCAACTGCAATTGACATAATATTTTCCTGTAAATTCTGCTGAATAATACCAACTGAAGAAGTACCAATATCTGGTCTCTGTACCTGTGTAAAAGAATCCAAGTCAAGCATTTTTGCAAGATCTTTCATAACATTATTTATATCAACCTGCTCACTATCCTGCTCTATCAAAGTTCTTTCTACCCACTCATCTGTATTAGCATACTTTTCAATTTCAGGGATTCTTCGATGCATGTAAGGTGTTGATTTATTTTTCATCCTTTTGTCACAAATAAAGTTGAATGGGTCATAGGGTACCCAATGGAAACTTTTCTGCAATCGGTAATGATCCTCTAATATCTTTTGAGCTTCTTCCCCTCCATCTCTAGAATTGCAGATGAATGGACCTAGTTGGCTCTTTATCCTGAGTTGAGCCTTTTTCTTGGCATTACAAAAGTGAATTATATCCAAATTTTTCATTTTTCTGAAGTATTCAAGTGCAAAAAGTCTCATTGGAACATATCTGGGTAACTTGAAAGGGCTCAATTCACATCCATAAATTCTAATTTCAGTATGATTCTGATAGAAGTACCAGTCACCTATCTTGTAATGTTTTGAAAGCTGAAGGATTTTTCTAATTTCATTGCTGAGTCTTGGAGGGGCAACTCCTGTCAACAAGGTTGTTGTAGGATGTATGAAAAGGTCAATGAACTCATTATAAGAATAGGGAGAATCTATGGAACAATGAGTAACAACTGACCAAAAGATAATAGATCTTGGATTCCCTTGGGCATCAAGTTTTCTGATATGGAAAGGGAAAGTTTCAGACTGGTAATAAAGCATGAGATGGTAAATGACAGTAGAATATTTGAATACTTTCTCGTTCTCCAATCTCATGAATTGGTCATGTATTTTATCTGCAATGAAAGAGCTAAAGTCATACCTGACAGCAGGAGGCTGTCCAGGGGTGAACATAGATAATAACCCCAGGGTTAAATGATCAACATACTCACTGGTATTAAAACCCATTATGAAAGATATCATACTCAAAATATTCTGCCCTTCTTCAGTAAAATAAACATTAGTGTAAGGGGGAGGGCCTTTGGGCTGGTGCTCTGGCCACATGAAAACTTGGCAAATGCGGGTTAACTCCTCATGAGATAATTTAGTGGATTTCTCCAATAGTTCTTCCATTAACAAAGGAGTAAGGGCTTCATCGGACTGAAGATGTAACATATCATTGATGGATTGAGCAGTGATGGGAAAAAGGATGTTCTAGCTTGGGGACAATATTTCTCTCTAATTTGGATCATAATTGGCATGACAATAGTGGATAATTTCTGGAAAGATACGGACTGAGGGGAAAAGGTACCTAGGAAGACCAGACTCCCATAACCCAATAATATCTGAGCCTTTCAGGTAATTGTCTCTGCAGCGACAATGAATTCGAAGGGGGTTTCCACTAAAAATTAGGTCTTTAATCTGAAAATCTTTATCCACTAACGGCAAATAATCCAAATCTCTATGGGGGGCGTTCAATGGAGCTACATTCAAGGCGACAGGAACTTCCATTTTGGTTCTTGTGTATTCAAAGTGGAAATTTAGGGGTATTTTCACGGAAAGGGCACAATTTCAGTTTTAAGGACGAAATTTAAAGCTTTCTGTGGACGCAATTGAAATTCTGAGGAAAGGGAAGACTCAAAACACTCTGTAACAGTTCTTTGGTATAGAATTTTAAACGAATGGTATGATTTCACAGAGTTTGACATGGGAAATGATGTAAATACCTGTTTTCAGAAAATGGCGACGTTCAACAGGTATAGCCAGATGGTGGATAGATGCTTGGATGCTGGTCTGATAGTAGCCTTCAGTAATTTCAGTTAAATGGCAGTTTAACAGTGGACTTTCAAATTTTTCAGTAGAGGACGCAGTCGCTTTCACCAGACAGAATGATGAAAAATGCGCGAAATTTGTTTTATTTGGAAAGTCAAAGGAATTTTTTATTATTTTTATGGGAATGACGTCATCAATGTACGGGAGGACACGTCACCGGGGTCGGGCGGTAAGCGGTAAATTCCGCACCGCTTTTGGGAGTTGGTGGTATTTGGTGAAATGGGAGCAATTCCATTCAGAGTTTAACACGTGGCAATGGCACTGTTTTGAAACCACCGTGATTTCGCGAGTTAATTATCGGATGGGGGACAGTCAGCGGAATGAACGATCGCCGTTGATTTTCGATGGAATGATCCAACGGACGATGGGATAGGGAGATGGTATGGGAGTTAATATGCGGGCCCGACATGATTAATTATAAGTTAATCATTCCGGGAGGGTTTTCATTGGAGGTTTAAACTATTAATTAACCCAAATGATTAATTAACTTTGGTGGTTTAATAAGGGTCGGGGTACGGAGACTCGGGGTTTTTTTTGAAGTTTTGGTTTAAATTAAAACTTCGGGTTTTATTCATTTTTCCGTTTAAAACATAAAACATATGTTTAAAACCTTTTCCAACATTTTTATTATATGGTAATAAATTAATGCAATTTATTAACCATAGGGGCGGGGATAATTTATAAGGATATATTTTTAACCAAAGGGAATTGTAATGAGGGATTTTGTTTTAAATATATGGAATTAAATACTTTGGCTAAAAATATATAATAAGAAGGTTTTGGGGATATTACATAGGAGGAGTTATACATATAGAGAAAGGTAATTTGTATAAGGATTTAATATTTAAAGTTAAATGTTAATATGACAAAGGAAACAAGGGAAACTCAAAATACTTTACACAACTAGGAAAGTGAAGATTTCTGAAGTAAATTGTATTATCTCAACTTCAACACTTAAACTTAGAATAGTAAGTAATTTTGAGGGATTATTATGTAATGATAAATAATTTCAAGTACTTAGGTCTTTTTGATCATTAGGCCGAGGCTCCGGTCCCTCCAAAAGTCAAGGAAATGCCTTGAGCCCCTTTAATCTTCAAATACCTTTGCACTTTGGGGAAATTAGTAAAACTCTTAGGGAGAAACTGAGGTGGGAAGTTAATGATTTTGACTTTGCTTTCTGTGAATTTTCCAATGTAGCACCTTCCTTTGCAATTTGTGATGAAAGTAGAAGATTAAACACATTTAACACCATCATTCATCACATGAAACTTTGCAACACCATCTACCTATCCTACCTATTTTACACTACCATTTTCTCTCCTTTATTAGGGTGCACTTGGACTGGCAAACCCTTTTCAATACTCTTTTTCTTTTACATGAAAATCTATCTAATTCTAACCTTATTACATCCAAGGGCTCAGATTAAACTGTTGAGCACCTTTTATTAACTCTACCTATCTACTTATCTACCAAGATTAAACTGTTTGGTCAGATATTTATTCTCTAATCTACAACATGAAATTGAAAAAATGAATGAGTCAAGTTTAAACAGTTTGACTCTTCATAAATTGTGGCAAAGTTTGACAAACTGCACACAATTTAGTTTATTACATCAGAGCAAAAAGTAGTGGCACTTAGACTTGCACACTTTCCTTGGCCTTTCTTTTTTATGGGGTTCATTTCTTTCACTTTTTTGACCATTTTATTTTTCTTACCCTTTGATTTTTCTTTTAGGGTATACCCTCTTTACATTTTTTTTTTTAATTTTTTGATTTTTTGGTTTTTCAAAAATATGGAACACCTTTGCACAAGAAAAAGGTTTGATCATATTGCATAGTTCAATCAAAACAATCATGAAAAATGACACCTATTGGTATAGGAGTCTAACAGGCCCTATCATCAAGGAAGCTTCCATGAGAGGTGGCAAACCACTTCCTCTCTATGGAAATCCGTAGCCAAACCTCCCAACTCAAGATAGAAATCAGCCCAGGAATTTGTTAGGATGAAACTTCCGCCTTTATTTTTAAAAAACACCTCTTAATATGGTTGGCGTGGGTGCGGCTCTATGACAGAGCGCCAATTGGCGCGCCTTCTTTGGATGATTTGCCCCCTTGGCACGAGCGCTGAACTGTGGAACCGCGCCAATGGAAAAAGAGCTATTTTTAGGGTTTTTTGTAGGGAGATGTCTTCAGGGCAATTAAATCTCATCTTCAAAGGGATGCAATGAAAGTATTTTCAAGTCTTAAATCTGCCCACAGGTCATGGAATGAGCCCTCCAATGTGCGGGATGGGGATTGTAGGGACGGTAACAAATTGTTGTGTAACATATGCCCCCTAAAGCATGAGGCCCAAGAGAGAGAAAGGGGTGAAATTATTTACGAGAACATGCCGACCGAAAACACCGCCATCGGAAAACCTGCAGAGCGAAGTACAACTGATGTCTCAAATACATGATATATATGCGTGGTATGGGCACAGCCATCCATAACAGAGTGTACAATAATCTAGATCCAAGGCATGGACGCAGCCATCCAGTGAGGATCGATAAATAGACTCAGGTATGGTCGCAGCCATCCAATCAGTGAGTCATGTAAATAATCATAACAATCCACAATATCGTAGCCTAGATTACAACAGACACAATCCAGGGTCTTGCGCTCCATCTCGACCCGAACAAAGTACAAGTTCAAGCATGCGAATATGTGAGCTGAAGTCGAACATGCAAGAACATCGTCTGATTACCAACCAATGATGAAAGCTATTAACAGACGCGAGAGGAACCACCAATAATGACAATGGCCCTCAAGGTACTATAGGTACAATCTACGGTATGTGAATCAATGAGCTGACGTCGAACACCCGTAGAATCACTCGATCGGAAGCCAATGATGAAAGCCTCACGTCGAATGCGACGAACCTGCCATTGAGGCATGCAGGCTCCAAGGTACCATAAGGGAGTCTCTAGATCAGCTTCCCGGATAATGAGTTGAAGTCGACGGGAAGTGACCTTGATCGAAGGTGGGCCATAATGTTTCCCACATCATCGACACGAGACAGAGGAACATAATGTTATTGTGAATCAGGACCATATGAGAATCAGAGGAAGGTTGATACTTGCAGAGGTCAAATTCTCTTGAACATGTAAACGGCACGACAGTGGACTTGGCAGTATTTGACATCAACGGATCAGAGGTCATGGTGACAAGGAAATGAGCAGACGAGAGGTCAAAACGGATTATCCAAACCCATGGAGGCAAAGTGAAGACCGAGATGAGATGTCCCCAACCCGACACAAATGCAGATAGGTGCCATGTTCAAGAGCGACATACTATCGACACGACAACGATACTGGTTCCATTTTCCCGCACCATTTCTGGCGAATACCCCAATTATTTTTTATAACAAGCTTGAAGGGGATAGCATATGCTTGTGATATAAGTCCACCCTTCGGGCGAATCCGTCCTAGTACATTTAACGAGCCCTAGGAAGGAGTGACTCGAATAACGTCATTTCGACTGAATCCAATGTCATCAGGGTTTAACGAGTCTGACAAAGGAAGAACTCTGTCTCTTTTCATATTTAGAGAGTTTGAAAAGACAACAGAAAAGTAAACTCCAGCGGTCCCTTTTCGTAGATAGTTCCTCGGATCCGAAAAGGTAGAAAACAATATCCGAGGAAACCTCCTAGTCGCGATAGGCTAGGGTATTCCTTTTTCGTAAATAATCCATCCCAGCCCGAAAAAGGGGTAAATGTATACTGGGTAGATGTCGATTCGTGTCCACTTTAACGAGATCGAAACGACAAGGGCCTCGGAAATCTTTTCATGTTTAGAGAGTCAGAAAAGAGCTGAAAGATGACTCCAGAGTGACTTTTCGTGTATTTACCGAGTCCGAAAAAGTATAAAATACAACTCGTTTCACCATTTCAGTTGCGTAAAAGACCTGTTGCTGCACAAAAAGGCAAGTGTAAAACCCATTTTCGACACAAATACATTAAAATATTCAAAAAAATAACTTTCAAAACCTACTTTGAGTTTAAAAAGTTATAAATACTTCAAATTGTAAAAGTAGAATTACTTTTTACTATTTACCTCACCGAAGAGCAACAGTGGTCCATTTTGGTGTGCAAACTTCTGACAGTGATTACGACCGATCCGGGCTACCATTCAGAGTTCCGTCAGTTCCAGGTAAGAGGCGCTTCTTTGTACTCCATTTCAATCCATTTTTTAATAGTTTTCCATCATGCATTAGATTTCTGTGGCAAATTTTTAAATTTTTAGGGCTTCGCTCATTGGCACGGGTATCGGGCACGGACCCGCGCCAATGGGCTTTTATATGCAAAGGGCTCGTGCCAGCTGGCGTGACTGTTCAGGAAACAGCCGCGCCAGCGGCAGAACCTCAATTTTAGCCTAAAAATTCGAGATTTTAATCAATTTAAATGAAATTTGAAGCTCATCAGAGATCTAATTAAGGGTTTTGACCATGTTGATGCAGGAAACCGAGAAAAATGGTGAGAAAGAGAGGGAGCACGGTGAAGAGGATGAACAAGCCATGGAAAATGAAACTTGCATGAATGCCCTCAGGAACTGTGGGCTAAAAAAGTTCTTCCTAACACCTTGTTTACGAGCTCAGCCTGAGCTTCTATAGTACTTGATCAATATGTGGGACGCAGATGAACAAGTATTCAAACTGCGGGATCAAGTGTTAGAACTGGAGGTTGCTGACGTGTACTTCATAACCGGATTATCGCGCAGAGGTTCGGTGCCCATATTGATAGGGAGCAGACCATCTGGTGAGAAAATGGAGCAAGTGATGGCACGAGTGTGCTGAGGGGCACAACTGGGATCCAGAAGTGGAAAGGTGGACATCCATACCATTCCTGATCTGGCACTGAGAGTGGTGCTGCATACCATCACGCGGGCTGCGGGGTCATAGGCACCGCACGAGGCCACAAAGGCCCAACTTTTGTTAGACTTAGAGTGTATGACTCCTCTATTGTTTTACTGGGCCACAGCAGTGACAATAAACATAAAGAGGCAACTAACCAAATGCAAACAAGCCAAGCTGAAACAGTTTGGCTATGGTTCTATCCTAGTATCGTTCATTCTGGAACGATTACCAATCTTCCAGGGCCAAGGGGCCATAGTAGCTGAGCCGATTCCACGAGAGCCAAGAATGGCTCGCTGGGCAGCACTAATGCCCAGAGCTGGAGGGGGCCAACAGATGTCCTGGAGGCCAAAGTTTTTTGGGTGGTTGCGGCGTCAGTTGATCGTAGTGGAAGACTGACCATATGCCAGTACCAATTTCACTGGTGATCTAGATCTCCCACTGCCGGAGGGAGATGATTGGGACGAGGAGTTGGGTATGACCCCTTCTCTTTTTATTTTTCTGTTTTATGATTTTTTGTTAATACATGCTCTTCCTGACACATTTTATATGTATGCAGACGTGGGTCCAGAGAGACCAGCCGGTATGTCTCCTATCGCACGGAGGACTCTTCCCACACCTGATCCTCAGGCAGAGGGTGCAGAGGGGGGGGGAGTTAATCCAGAATCTCGAGGGCATCGCCCGAGGGATCCCAGACTACGCCCGGCTGGAGGATGTACCGATGGCGTACCAGCGACACACGGTGGGAGTGCCTAGTCGCCTCCACTGAATTCTGAGATGCTTAGTGCATGCAGTCACTTGTTATCATGAGCACCATGCGGATTAGACTCTTAGGACTTTTATCATGCATATTTTTTTGAGAGACATGTCGTCTCCGGATGTATTAAGACGAACATATATATTTTTTGATTTAATGTGATGCATACTATGCAAACATTTCGATATATATATATATACATATCTATTTCTGGATGGATCTTTCTTTTTCATGTGATGTTTTTTTACAAATTGCGCAAATGTCTATCTAAAACCAAATTAGCTACTACATCAGTTAACGCATTCATACGCCTGGGAATATGTTGGTATGCAATATAGTCAAAATTTCTTTCCAGTAAACGAATACGCAAATACAGACGTAAAATGGATGGGTTTCTGACCGAATAATGACCGTTCAGTTGTAATACTACAAGTTGTGAGTCTAGATACACAAGTAATTCACGGATACCAAGGTTTACAGCCTCAGTTAATAATTCTAATACAGCACTATATTCCGCGATGTTATTTGTAGTACGTCCCAGACACACACCTTGCAGGTTGACCAACTCACCAGCAGGATCGTAGATTACCCAGGCTACTGAAGACAAATTCCTAGTACTGCGGGAGGCACCATCCGCGAAACCAACAAACGGATGAATGGACATCTGCACAATCAGGAAGACCCGATCAGCAGAAAGATGTTTACATCGCAAACCACACCACACATGCACACAAATGAAATAACACACTTATGTACACACTAAAGACGGGCATGCCCCCCAGCATGGTGTCTCAATTCGAGGTGCATGCCCCCCAAGCTTCAGTCCATAGGAAATGGAGTGAAGGTTGAAAGCAAAAGAGATTTGAACTAAATCTATCAAAACTCGAATTGAACATGCTCGTGTTTCATTGTTTTAACGAGGTTGACACACTTAAAAGAACTATCCTCGTAGCATCTTGTTTCATTGTTTTAAGAGCTTGACACAAGGGGAAGAACTGTGCTCTGACGAGCTCTAAGGAGGAGGCTCAAGAGGGAGATGATCATGTATGTCCTCAACGATCCTCGGTTTAACGAAGACGTTGATCGGGATGATTTGAGTGATATTACTCAGGTTTCCCTCTGAAAAAACCTCGTGCGTCAAGATGGACGTTTGGAGAGGAGGAGTAGGAACCTGAGATGCATAACGCTCCAGACAATCCGACATTGCCCCCAAGCTAGGCATAAAAGAGGAGCGATGATGTCCATCGCCCCAAGGCAGATCCTTGAGAGACATAGTTTCAATGATGGCTTCATCGGAAGGAAGAGTCTCTTTGAGAGGATCAGGTGAATCGACCTGACCAAGCCAGGGGGATTGAGAGTAAACATCTAGAGCCATGCTCAAAGGAGCATGCTGAGGAGGTGGAGGATCAGATGCGGCAAAAATTTCACAGTAGCTGATCTCTACTAGAATCAAGGGCATTGATTCTCCAAACTCAAACACCTGCTCAGGCATAGGGATAAGCCAGGGGTCATCAGACCTGGAAATCATGTTAACTTGAGCGGTGTGGGGTGGTGGTGCGGGAAAGATACCCATGAGGACGGGGTCTTTGAAGAGACCGGGTCCTACACTGTCAAGGGGATTCGGAATCTGATCCACGTATGGTACATTGTTCTCAGAGGTGGAGGTGAAAAAGGACAACTGATCCACCATGACGATTTTGCCCTCGTGAGGGAACTTAATAAGTCGAAAGATGGTGGATGGCACGCATAGCATGGCATGGGTCCAGCTGCGACCAAGAAGTATATTGTAGTTGAGCCTGGCGTTGACTACTTCTACTTCCATGTTGACAGTCTTCCCCTGTAAAGTGATTGCTAAACTCTCGAGAACACCCAGGGGTTTAGATTCCCGACCATCAAATGCCTCAAGGGCATTGGGAGAGGACTAAAGGGCTGGAGAGCCAATGGCCTTCCAGCAAGTGGATGACATGACGCAGGTAGAAGCACCTTCATCCAAAACGGCCCTATGGATGTTAAGATCGTTAATCCCGACTTGAATAACGAGAGCGATCTGATGTGGAAGTCGGGGGGAGAAATTCTCTAAATCGAAGGTGAGAAGACTTGAATCGGCAGGATCAATGCCACCGATTGTAGACAATAAAGCCTTCCGTTGCAAAGGACAACTTTGAAGAACTTCTAGTGCAGACATAGCAGAAGGTCCCTGTGCCAAATCCTCAACAATGTTGTAGTGTTGAGCAGCACGAGCATTCGGATTATAAGAAGATCTTCGAAGAACACCTTTAGAAGGTGGCTTCACAACAGGTTCAGGAGTAGGCTTCTCGATTTCCAATGAATCGGAGACAGGTGGGGGAGGCGGTTTATCCGCAACTTCCTTCCCGGGTGCCTGCCGCGATTTGTTGTAATCCTTCGAACGCGTAGCGACAGAGATAGGTGCAGCACCATTCATCATAAAAACTTGGGACCCAAATGGTGCAGATGGTGACGGCTGTTCAACCATCTGGGTCTGCTGAGACGGGAATGGCTCTTTAAGAACTACCGGAGTCTGAGCCCTTGAGAAGTTGACTAACCTCAGATCATCATGGACAATCCTTAGTATAATGGTCTCCTTCACAAATGAGGCAGGGGTACTTCGGTTTACGCTGAGAACCATCCTCAGTACGAGATTTGGATTCTGGCTTCGGGGCATCGGATTTGGATTTACCTTTGCCCTTCTTTTTCCCTTTGGAGGCTTTCTCTGTAGGATTGGCCTGAACGGCGTTCACCTCCGCAGTTTTGCCAGAATCTGATGGGGTGGGATTAGCAGGAGTATTGTTGGAAGAATTAGACTTCTGCTTCCCATTCGAAGATTTCTTCGAATTCTGAGATACAGAACCAATGACACCATCGACTACAGGGGTAGGTGGAGCCTTAGAGGTTCCGGACCGTGGGGCATCAGGCAAGATATCATAAAGCATGCCGGACTGAGAATATACAAGATCCAAATATTGGGCACGCGCAATGGCTTGTTCTTCCGTCACACACGCTCCCATCGCAATATCTTGGGTGATTTTATTCACGAAGGAGGTGGTGAACCAGTGAGTTAGTATCTGATTAGGTATATGGAACTTGATTAGTCTACGACGGCGCTGCCACTCATGAATGTGATCAGAAATGTGAGTGGCTTTATCCTACTTCAGAGAAGTCAGGAGGTGCGTCCCGGCTTCATAACGAACCGGTAACGGAAAGTGCGTGAGAAAAGCCATGGCTAAGGAATTGAAATCTTGGAAGATACCACGGGATAACTCGATGTACCACTTAGCAGTAGCTCCAGTTAAGGTGTGCTGGAAGAGGCGTAGACGAATCGAATCGTCAACCCAAGAGTTAGACGAACACCAAAGATGATACGTCATCACATGCGCCTGGGGGTCCTCTCCAGCTTTTCCCTCAAACTTGGGGCAATCACCTGGTATCTTGGTAGGAACCGGAGGCCAATACGGATTATGTAAAATCGGATCATTGGTCAATTTTGAAACATCCGGTAACTCCAAGGTGGCCAGGAATGGCAATGGCGGATTAACCGGCATGCCAGGCCCGGGATGAGGACCGGTACCCATACTCCACAATGGTTGTGAATATCCTTGCCCCCATGGGTTTTGTCCCGTAGGATTCTGACCGTAGGGGGTATAGGTCGTATAACCAGACTGATTTGGATGCTGGTAACCAATGTGTGGGGCTTGATAACCAGAGTACGGACCCTGATTATGTGTCGACCCAGTATAAGCAGCATTTGGATTTGGCTGCTAAGTATAGGCGGAACCGGGTGGAGGAGGATAGTACTGAGAGCCTCGGGGTTGATTATAATTTGGTTGAGGTTGACCATGAGGATAATAACCACCCTGAGGATGAGTCAGCTGCTAATAAGTGGAACCCTGCGGAGCCTGATAACTAGGGCGCAGTTGTTGATTTGGATGCGGCATCGAATGAATCGGCTGCTGGGCAGGGTTAATAGAATGAGCGAGCTGCCCTGAGTGAATAGGTTGACCCGACTGAGAGGGCTGCCCTGAATGAACAGGTTGACCCAGATAGACAGGCTACGCCGGTTGCGCAGGTTGACCTGGCTGTGAAGGAGCCCCAGGTTGTACCGGATGGGCCGGTTGGCTTGGAGGCGGAACACCAGGTTGTACCGGATGGGCCGGTTGGCCTGGTGGAGGAATAGGGCCAGGTGGTTGCTGGTAACTGGTTTGACCTGGAGCAGAACCATAGGATGGTCCCGGCTGATATGCAACGTTAGAAACAACAGGATATTGTGGTTGCATAGGTTGAGAAGGCTGGATTTGCCCCCCAGGACCATAGACCGGTCCCGGTTGGAACCCCGGCTGAGGCTGCACAGGTTGACCGGCAGGGCTGTAATACTGTCCTTGCGGACTGTACGATGGCCCTTGCTAGCCCGCAGGATAGCCTTGAATGGGCTGCCCCTGTGGGTCATAAGGATAGCCAAGTTGGCCCGAAGGTTGGCCCTGGAAAGGTTGCCCTTGCGGGTTATAATCCTGGTTATAAGGTAAACCTTGAGCATGGAGGTAAGCCTCAGGAGCGGGTAGACACAAAATGTCCTCGTGCTCATCATATTGACCTGGAAAAGCATACACGGGTGTACCATCCTGTGCATAGTTCGAAAAGTAAGAGCGGTTGGGATCTTGGCAGGATGGTCCAACCTCGGGGTTCGGCTGTTGCAGGGACAACCGATACTCCTCCGGAGAGATATTCTCTAGTATAGCAGTCGCTAAATAAATGTCTTCAGGAGACGACATAGCCCTAGCAGAGGGTGCCGTGATAACGGGTGTAGAGGCAGCCACACAAACAGTGGGTCGAACGGGTACAGAAGTAACGGGTGTCTGGGGAGACACCCCTGGTGAAGGAGAAGCTGGCCTCGGAGAAGGAGCTGACACTCCCATAGAGGCTGTGGCAGAAATAATCTGACCCAAGGACCTGTACCCCGGTGGTAATGAGGGACTGGCTGTTGACATAACAGCTGATTTAGAGTTGTCTCCCGGAAACAATCTTCGTGGGAAGAGCTGATAGTCTTCACCAGACGTTGGGATTTCCTCACCAGAATCACTCATGGTTGAGCCTGCCACTAGATCTCGCAATAGACGGTGAGGACTAGGAGGAAAGACAGCAGCTATAAAAGGCGAACCCGATGTAAGACAAAGGAAATCAGCTCCTAATCTCAATTCAGACACAGGGTCCGAAAAGGACCAATCGAACTCAACTGGTCCTCCAAAGGGTTGCTCAGAAAGAACCGGTCCCCCGTCAGGAAACTCAGAAACGAAGGGCTGCTGTGGTTTAGCAGAGGATTGGGACACCTCTGATGAATCGTCCGTGTAAGGACTACCAGTAGACGAAACCAAGGGTTCCGCCACTGTGGCAGCAACGACAAGAGAAAAAGATCAAACACACACACGGGCTGAAAAAGAGTCAAGACACATGATCAAACGGTCAACAAGCATAATCTAACAAGGCGTGCGATCGTGGGTGATTAATTTTTTTACCACATTGAAAAATAAGAAACTTCACCGTTTCATGTTTTAAGAGTCGAGAAACGGTCAAAAAGGTGACTCTATCTCTTTCAGATTTGACACAAGCGTGAAAGGACAAGCGCTTGGTGATCTTTTCAAATTTAGGGAGTCAGAAAAGATCAAATTACTGCTCAGGAATACTAGGCAAAAGGGTGTACCAAATAACCGTGAACTACAATATACACCTTGGTTTCAATAATGAAAGAGAAATCGACCAAGGACTTTCCGTACGTGCAGGCAATCTCCCCGAATGCTGTGTCCGGTGTATCACGGGTATAGGGCGGCAGACTCGGCTTCCTATGGATAAAGGATTGAAACCTAGAGGGGTCTACCTTTATATACGCGATGGTACGGGGAGCACAAGTCCGTACTAGTGTTGTCTAAAGCCAAGAGGCGAACGACAGCTACTAGGTTTTAAGATGCCAGAACACGTCTCTAGCCTAGACCTCTAAATGTGTTTCATTAGATTTCAATGCTGCCTTAGTGTAAATTGAGTATATTTTAAAGTTGATCTTCAATTACGTTTCATTTTTCAGGTCCTAATGAATGTGTTGTCTCAAAAATCTCCTAAATGCAAAACTACATGCCACAGTACATCATTTCGTTCGATGAAAACTAGCTACATAAGAGTTGAGAGTTTTTTTACACAAACAAAATGATCAGAAGACAATCAATGATATCTCTAATGCAACTAATGAAACTAAAAAAAAATATTTTAAATTCACTAAATATTAGTAAAATCAAAAAGATTTCAATTTGCACTAATCAACCAAAAGCAAAAGAGATTTTTTTTATTTTCAATGTTTGATAGCTAGATGCACTAAACAAACCGAAAACAAATAAGAAGAAATTTGAGAAATGATATTAAGAGAGAAAAAACAAGCAAATTTCACTCAATGGCATAAAAAATCAGATCTCAAATCGACCAAAAGTCTCTCAAAACCAAGAAAAGTCCCAAAGACACCAATGAGCTGTGTGATCTAGGCCCAAAATGAAGCAAAGCGAAATTCGAATGAAAATGAAATCAGTCACTCAAAAAACGCAACAATATGATAGATAATTGTCAAACGAATGCAAGTAAGCAATCCCAAAGCTGACTGAACGAACGAGAACCAAAAACTCCCAAGGGAGGCTCGACTCACAAAAGCACCTAGATGCCCTAGGACTTGTATGCAAAATCGAAAGAAAAAGGGCAAACAACCAAAGGAAGGAGGTTCCAACCAGTCAAACTAGGCTCCAATGCACTCAAACAGCCGAAAAAACAAGATCAAAATCACAAGTCAGCCTCAGAAAGCTTGAAACATAGCAAACCCTAATAGCTTACAGGATTGGCGCGACTGTGAGCTTGAAATTAGCGCTAGAAAGTCAATGGCGCAGGTGATACACAGGCAACCTGCGCCAATGGGGGCGACTGTCACGCTAAAAAGCGCGCCAGCCGAGTTTACTATGGAAAAAATAAAAAACAAGCAATCTCAGACACAAACAAGTGATGACAAGGCTAAAACAAAGCCAAACAAACAGAAAAATCCAGCCCAAAGAGCTGACCAAGCAAGCAAGACCAAGAAGTTGACCGGAAAGAGAAGACAAAACTCCAAGTTGTTCAGTCCGTAAACCAAACCGGAGATTGACTGAAGCAGCGTTGATCTACTCCGCTAAGGAGGAGAAAAGCATTTCGAAGGCTATCTGGCTATGCTTCAAACTCCGTCTATAGTTTACAAATCAAACAACAAGTTGATTCCCCAACGGAGTCGGCAAATTGTTGAGGAGGTAAATCCCCTCTGCGGATAGAGGCGGTCCCTACTAGCCCAGATCGGGTCTAGAAAAAATCAAACACGCTACAGTGCAGGTTCCTAATTGTAAATCAACCGACTTTCGAGGAAGGCTTACCTGGAATCCAACGTTGTCGTTTGTAGAAAAGGTGGTGCTCCCGTTCCTTTGCCTTGGCAGATCACAATCCTCACGATCTTCGTGATCGGACACCTGCACATGCAAGAAACAACACAAACGCAAGCATAAAACCCAGTACATACAACTATATGTCATTCGAAGAGGACATAACTCATGAACATGATCAAGAACAAGAGTGGAACCATAACCGATAGTCGCTTATCATTAAAGAGTCAAAAGAATAATACAACCATAGCTTCGACGCAGCACTCTCCTTTAGCGGGTCGTCAGCACAACATGTCTCGATAAAGCCTATCAGGGATGGGACAAGCCTCTCTCTCCGGATACTTGGCAATAGTCTCCTTGCTTGGATTTGGCCTTAGGGAATCAAAAAGGCTTTTGCAGCATGAAAGCTCTTGGGAACTTAGAAATTCTGCCACTCTTTGGAACTAGCTTGCAAATGGAAATGGGCAAGTTTTTATAGAAGGAGGAAGGGGAGTTGGGATCCCTATAACTATGGGATTGGCCCTATCATCAAGGAAGCTTACATGAGAGATGGCAAACCACTTCCTCTCCATGGAAATCCATAGCCAAACCTCCCAACTCAAGATAGAAATCAGCCCAGTAATTTGTTAGGATGAAACTTCCGCCTTTTATTTTTAAAAAACACCTCTTAATATGGTTGGCGCGGGTACGGCTCTATGACAGAGCGCCAATTGGCACGCCCTCTTTGGAGGATTTCCCTCTTGGCGCGAGGGCTGAACTATGGAACCGCGCCAATGGAAAAAGAGCTATTTTTAGGGTTTTTTGCAGGGAGATGTCTTCAGGGAAATTAAAGCTCATCTTCAGAGGGATGCAATGAAAGTATTTTCAAGTCTTAACTCTGCCCACAGGTCATGGAATGAGCCCTCCAATGTGCGGGATGGGGATTGTAGGGACGGTGACAAATTGCTGTGTAACACTTTTGCACAAGTAAAAGCTAAAAACATTCTTATGGCTTCCATTCGAGCTACTGGTGCAAAGGTTTCTTTGAATTAAATTCCTTCGATTGCGAGTATCCTTTGCAAACAAGTCTGGATTTATTTTTGATGATTTGTCCATCTTCATTCATTTTGTTTTTGAATACCCATTTTGTTCCAATTATATTTTTATCTTTTGGGTGAGGTACCAGTTCCCAAGTCTCATTTTTTTCGATTTGAGACATTTCTTCTTCCATGGCCTTTATCCAATAAGGATCTTTGCTTGCTTGAGAAAACATTCCAGGTTCTATTAAAGATAATATAGCCACATCATATTTTCTTAGGGTGCTTATCATCCTTCTTCGAGTTTGAATTCCTTCATCTATATTTCTGATGACCTGTTCATCCGAATGATGTCTTTGAATAAACTTGATCTTAGAGGGAGTTTGTGAAGATTCACTTTGAGGTTCTCCATTCTCCTCTTCTTTTTCAGGTTCTTCTTCTTCACTTTGTTCAAAGAAAGGCTCAACTTCATGATTTTCAATTCTCTTTTTTGGAAGGCCTTCATCAATCTTCAGATCAATGCTTTCCACTATTCTTCGTAGACGATTGTTGTAACATTTGTAAGCTTTGCTCCTAGTGGATTATCCAAGAAGC
This sequence comes from Pinus albicaulis, assembly GCA_034641835.2. NCBI lineage: Eukaryota > Viridiplantae > Streptophyta > Pinopsida > Pinales > Pinaceae > Pinus > Pinus albicaulis. The sequence continues at coordinate 387,986,414 of CM076579.1, read as the reverse complement.
ATTCCTTCGTCAACTTTAGAATCAAATTTACCTGGTGAATCAGCATTTATTTTTATGAAGCATTTGCTTCCAAAAACCCTGAAATATTTTACTGAAGTAGGTCTTCCTTTGCATAATTCATAAGGAGTCTTTTCATTATTTGGTCTTAGTTGAGTTCTATTTAAGGTATATACTGTGGTTCCAACTGCTTCTCTCCAAAATTTTGGCTGCAAATCAGCTGCTAGTAGCATTGTCCTTGTCATTTCTTGAATGGTTTGGTTCCTTCTTTCAACTACTCCATTTTGCTGGGGTGTCCTAACAGTATAGAGTTCTCTTTCGATTCCATGCTCTTTACAGAATTCATCAAATTCTTTTGAGGTGAATTATCCTCCTCTATCCGTTCTAAGACATTTAATCTTAGAATATTTCTCATTCTCAATGAGAGCCTTAAGAATCTTAAAACATTCAAATGCTTCAGATTTATATTTTATGAAATATATCCACATCATTCTAATATAGTCATCAACAAATAGAGCAAAGTACCTTTCATCTTGAAGAGCTGGAGTTCTAGTTGGCCCACACAAATCTGCATGAATGAATTCCAAAGGTTTTGTTGTTGAGAACTCCTTATTTTTGTGGCTAGTTCTAGTTTTATTTCCATGTTGGCATGGGCCACATACAACTTGATTTGGTTTGGACATTTTTGGAATATCCCTTACTGCATTAATTTTGCTGATGTTGACTAGATTATCAAAACTTGTATGCCCCAATCGCTTGTGCCATAACCAAATTTCATCTGTTTGACATAAGTAACAATTATCTTCTTGGATTCTACTGAGAATGTAAACATTATTTGGTTTTCTTACTCCTTTCGCCACAAGTTCTCTCGAGAATGAGTCTCTTATTTCACAATTTTTTGTACTAAAGACAACATATGTCCTTGGTCACAAATCTGGCTAACACTTAAGAGATTTTGTTTGAGCCCTTCTACCAGCAAGGTAATTTGAGCCTTTCCTAGTCCATTGACAAGGGTAGCAGTTCCTTTTCCAGTGATTTTAGTGGATCCACTTCCAAAGGATACATTTCCACTTTTCTTGTTCAATGAGATAAACTTCTTTTGGTCACCTGTCATATGTCTTGAGCATCCACTATCCATGAACCAATGATTTTGTTCACTATGAGAACATAGAGCTAGGCCACATTTATCATTTTTTAGATTTGTGTTTTTAGCTTTCTCCCTTTTGAGAGGGAAATTTTGTTCATTATGATCATAATTATCACATAATGAGAAAGACAAATCAAACTTAGCCAAAGGATCAAAGGAATTGTAAGGTTTTATTTTTCCTTGCTCTTTAGGACCACGTAGTTGGTTTGTTTGATCATTCAATCTTGGTGCTTCATTCTTATGAGCCTTGCAATGCTTAGCTTGATGCCCAAAGTTTTTACAATTGTAACAATGCCCAAGAAAAATAGTTTGATACTTATTATAGTATCCATAGCCTGAACCAACATTCTTCCTTAGAGTTGCTCTTTCTTCAATTCTTGGTTTTGAGATGGGACTTTGTTCCTGACGAGATGACTTTTCTTCTTTTGGATGGCAAGAGAGTACATCAACATAACTTCTGGCATTATTCTTTGTACTTGATGATTCTCCTTTGGAACCAATTCCAGACTTGTCATGTTGAGGTTTTTGAGTATTAAGAATGTTTTCAAGAGCTAGAGAGCTTTGCCAACTCCTTTTAACTTGTTCTAATTCCTTTCTTATAGATATTATTTCAGCTTCACGTTTTTCACAGATATCATCCTTCTCTTTTAGCTTAATGTTCAAGAAGTATTCCCTTCTTTTTGCTTCCTCTCTTTCTATTTTGAGAGAAATTATCTTCTTTTGTAGATTCTCATTTTCTTCAATGGCACTTATTAGAAAAATATCCATGTTTCTTTCATCTTCTAGTTCTGAGTCATCATCATTTGTAAATGCCATGAATAACGTTTCTCTGATTCCAAAATAATTACTTTCCTCATCTGATTCATCATCACTTTCTTTGTAATGATGCATATTTCTAGTTGATTTCTTTTTTATGACTACAAATTCATCTTCATCGGACTCATCTTGTTTGGAGAAGAAGTTCTTCTTATTAAACCCTTTCTTTTTGTACATCATTCTTTTAGAGTCCTTTTCATCATCACTATCATGTTTATGAGGAAATTTTGCAGCATAATGACCTATTCTTCCACAATTTAAACAAATAAGAGGGTACTTACCTTTTAGATTAGATCCCCTTTTTATTCTTCATAAAAATTGAGCTAACTCGTTTTCGGTATCATATTCATCATTGTTGCAATTCCATCCTTTTCCTTCTTTTGTAGATCTTGAGGCTTTGAAAGTTGCTTCTTTGAAATTTGGGCTTCCTTTCCTCATCTCATAGGCAATAAGAATTCCATGAAGTTCATCCATATTGAGATTATCTAGTTCCTTGATTTCTTCTATGGCACTTTGGAATCAAATCTGTCAGGAAGCGATCTCAGGATTTTTTGAAAAATGGTGCTTTCTTCAATATTTTCTCCTAGTACTTTAAGACAGTTAACCACTTCAGCTACTCGGAGGAAGTATGATGCAATATCTTCTTCATCATCCATTTTCAGACTCTTGAATTGTCTTCTATGGGTTTGAAGCTTTGCCTTCTTAACTTTGGAGTCCCCATCATATAGAGAAACCAACTTATCCCATACTTCTTTGGCTGAGTCACAATTCATGACTTTCGTAAATTCAGAATTGGTAATTCCACTGGTGGTGGAATTTAAAGCTTTGGCATTAGCAATGTAGGCTCTTCTTTCATCTTGATCAGTTGGAAGATTCGTGGGAGCTTTTTACCCATCCAAAACAGGGTGCCATACTTCAGGACCAAGATACATTATATAGTAGGACATCCTCTTTTTCCAAAAACTAAAATTTGTTCCATCAAATATAGGTAGTTTCCCTGTTGCTTCCATGTTCTTCATTGTGCCTAAGAATCCTTCTTCCAGCTATTAGGTTGATAATGAAGAAGCTGGCTCTGATACCAATTGTTGGAAATACTGAGAGGGGGGTGAATCAGTATTTCTTTTCAATTGTTAATTTTTTCCAGTTAGATTCTTCACAATTAAAAACAGAGAGGTGTATAATAATAATATTATTAAGGATTAATAAGAACTTTAGTCCTTTTTCAAATAATTGAGTACAATAGATGTGTGAGGGCACCAACCCTTCAATGAACCAGGCACCAACCTATTTCCAAGCACCAACTTGGACTTAGATGAGGCTTCGACCTCTAGGGCTTCCTATCTTTTCAAGGCACCAACCTTGTGTTTAGGAGCACCAACTCCAAAGACACCAATTCTTTTGTCTTCTTTTAATAGAGAATGTGAATAGTGTTTACTTGAACATCCTTGACACAATTCTTCATTGTTTAATCACTTCCAAAATTCTTCTTTGTCTGATCACTTCAAAATTCTTCACTGTCTACTTGTTCATTGCTGCACTTTAATTCAAAAATTCTTTACTGTCTAATCACTTAAAAATTCTTTACTCTCTACTTTTTCACCACTGCACTTAAATTCCAAAATTCTTCATTGTCTACATGTTCATCACTGCATTTATCTTTCCACAGGTTTGTGCCCTAAAACTAGACTGCAAACCATAACACAAGTTATTGGTCCAATACTGTAATTGCAGAAATCAATAGATCTGAGGGTTGTAGGTGTTCCAAGCTTCAGTTCATAAGGGACAGTCTGAGATCCTGAAAGGTATTCACCATCAAGAATATACTAAGGGTCTTTGTTGTAATAACACTGGTCCGAGACTGTGATGTGGACAATCTAAAACACAAGTCCAAGCCCTAACACTGGGTTATAACATAGGTCCAAGGGTTGGTTTAGCTGATCTAAGTTCTATGTTATAATTCTGTCACTCTAGTAGATAACCCGAGTTGGTATAGCGAATGATCCAAGTTTTGATATTAGCTTTATCCTCCAACAAAAAATCTGAGTTGTATCCGAGCTCAAATATTTTCCTAATTTCTGTTTAGTCAGAAACTCAGGTCTACACTACAGGTATTCTACACTTCAGGTATCCTCTACAGCTCTTCTCTCCTTGACCAAGGTCTTGAATAACCCAACCTTCATATTTAACCCTTCAAATCCTTCTCGGTGTCCCTAGTTCACGAGTTGTGAACTGTTGTATGTCTTTGTAATTGATATTTTCCAAATTGATGATTTGAATATGAAGTTTCAGTCGTACATTTATAGTGATTTTCGACTGGAATGAAGTGTCACGTCTTTTGGAGGGAGGCTGACATGAAACTATGAGTGTAGGTCAGCTAGATAAAAAATATATTTTTTTAAACTTAAAAATTCAATATCTCACAAACCGCTAGCAGTTTCAGGGCAAGTAAAGGCTCATTGGAAAGAGGAAAAAATCCTCTTTCAGATGGCCTAGGACTCATTGTGATAGGCTGCCTCCAAGATGACAGAAACATAATTTTGTTTGTGACTGTCCTTAAATTTTTTGTATCAAAATTTTGGGACCGTATGAGGAATGTTTGGGGTGGCATGGCTTCTACATTATTTGGTTTCTTCATTGTTATTAATGCCATGTAGCATCATGTATCAACAATGTCATCATATACTAATGCAGTGATATGTCATAGTGCAACCTTCATCTAAGTCAAAGTCATATTGACATCAATGACAATCTGAATTAACATGGAATGGAGTTGGGTTTATAGATCCTTCCAACTCATGCAAAGGTTTTGTTTGTTTAGGCATGGCTAGCTCAACCAATGATGTTTCAGAATGTTTTGCATCAAATCTTCTCACTAAACTCCTAGTGAACCTTGCATAAGTAGATACATTTACATGATTCAAGGAAGAAGTTTCATAAAACCACCAGGCATAAGCCTTACCTTCAAAATGCAGTGCTGCTACTCTAATGGCTTCATCTTCTGAAACTTGGTGTTGTTGAAAATAGGTGTTTAGCTCCTTCACCCAAGCCCTAGCTGTGCATCTAGGTGACCCATCAAAAGCATATAGAAAGAATCTACCCAAATCATGTTGCTTGCACCTTTTGCTTCTATCATGGTTGCTAGGTCTTTTATTCTCCTTGATATTTCAAAACTCTTGGAAGTTTAGATGATATTTGAACCTCTATGATTGAGATTCATATTCTTGAAGATAGTCGCCAAGATTCTCCTCCTTTGGCACATCTCCTTCCTCCATCTCTCTTGTTGTGAACATAGGCATGGTAGAGCATTGTAGATCTAATTGTGTGGCTGAATTCTCACACCCATAATATGAGAATTTGGAGTTTTCTCTATGCACAAGCTATTTTGGATAATTTCTACATCTCTCCATCCTCAGTTATATGGTGAAGTTTTTTAATGCCCTACATAGTTTGGAAAAGAAGTCTTGAGAACTCTTTCCTTCTCATTCCTCCTGATAAAGGAGTTTTACCCTTGTCTTCTTCTTCATTTGTATAATCATACTTCTGGTGTCTTCTTCTTTGATACCTCTTCTCTCTATTAGTAAGAGGATCTCCTTCTTCTGATGACATATTAGCTTTTCAAGACACACAGGTTGTGCCAAGATTATGCAATGATACCATTGTAATATTCCCCAAATGGGAAAAGCAGGAATATAGTGCAAAAACCATGGAATAGCAGTGTAATACATTACATAAAAACAAGAGGCCAATATGGAGACTTCTATTCATTATAACAGTAACAAAATATGCATAATAAATGGGCCATAAGATGTAAAACAAGATATAACAAGCCTCGAATGGACAAAACCCTCAAAAGAGGTGTTGCTACTATATATCAAAATGCCGAAAGACTGCTACAGTGTTGTTTAAAGAGCACAGCTACAAAAACTTAATATACAAAATATCATGGCTGATATATGCCTCAAAAGATACAACTAGTTCAGATCTAGGCACTATACAACCTCCAATGAAGAACCCCACAAGGGTTTTCAGCAATACACCAATGTACAAGATAGGAATCAAAGCCCTAGGGCTGAAGATTCACTGCAACAATAGATCTGGAAAATTTGGTTGATCTGATATAACAAATAATGCAGCCTCCTCCAATAGATCCTCTAGATCAAGGGTTGATCCCTTCTCTAGAAAACCTCCTCTCCAAATGGTGTATTGGAACCACCCTATAACTCCTCCCTCAAAATAATGCATTACAAGACAAAAATTGCACTGTAGGGGAAAATAAATCAATGGTATGATGCCAAGATATGAAAATATTCTCAAGGGCCTTCCTTATTGTCCTCCCAATGGAAAGGAACCCTTCTCCACTGAAAATAAGCACTGAAGTGACCCAAAAGTGGCCTCCACTATTGCAACCCGCAACACAACTCAACCCTCAACAGGATCTGCATTATAGATGTAAGATGAAGCTTGGCCTAAAGCCTGAATGTGGAAGTGAAGTGCAAAACTCTTCCAAGAGGCCTCTCAAGGAAAGAGGTGGGATTCTCGATCAGGAACACCCAATGCTAAACAACACTTGCAATTTTAACTAAATAGCCAAAGAAAGCTATATGTCTAAGCAGACCATATATTCAAAAATATCATAAACCAATACATAACGAATATGGTTGCCATCCTCTTCTTTTTATAAGAAATGAGCTTCCAAACCCTAAGCCCCATTCATTTATGACACTACTTCCATGCAAGGTGTCTCCATCTAAAACTGTGTTGTCCCTTATTGAATGTCACTCCTCCATGACAACATTGTTGATTTGGTCAAAGTTGACCCATTCAAGGTGTTCCAATCCCTTTTCACACCTAAGGGTGCTCCATTAAGCTGCCAAGATGTCTTGTTTTCACATTGGCATTGATTTATTCATTATTAAGGAGACTTATAAACCTCCATTGTCCTTTTATTCATAAAACAAGACAGTAAAACAAAGTTTAATATTCCAACTATCTCATGGCTAATTTAGGAATATTACACTTTCCACCTCATCTCTGCTCCCTCCATCTCATCCAATGGTCCACAATCATTTCCGACCCCCCCTCATCCTCTGAAAGTTAACGTCGGGGGGGGGGGTAGTTCCGAAATGGGCAAGCCCTCACCATTTTGAACCTCCCCACTTCATTTCGCTTACCATTCACAACCCCCTGTGAAAAGTAGTTTTCCTCCATTGCTAAACCATGTCACTAACTGTTATATCCCCACCACAACTATTACGCCATGAAAACCACTCCTGTCACCTCCATCCAATCACCTACGCTCACACTTAAACGTATGTTAGGCATTTAATTGACTAAGTCGTTATCCAACGGGCCCGCACCATGTCAACGGTATTCTTGTCACCCTACATAATCAATCTCCCTCACTTGTTTCAAATTTTACATTGCTTCTGTGTTCTTATTGTTTCAGGTGGTCAAATTTTAAGCTTTACAGATCAAAGAAAGGCACAAAAAACCTTCAACTGTTTGTAGATTCAACAGAATTCCCTCTTCAATTCCTTTTTCTGCCAGTTCCTTTTCTTATCAGTAGAAATCCATTTCTTTATTCCTCTCTTCTTCATATTTCCTTCTATGCACCTGCAATAAGAACATTGTTAGTTCATTTTTCAAATAGCAGTAATGCCTCCAAAGAAGAAGCAGCAGCCATTTAACCCAATGGTTCACCCTCATGTGGACCTGGATCATGTGGCTCTGGCTGACAGAGACTTCAAGATACATGAGACTGATTCATAATTTGACTTGTTTGATGTTTATTGTTGGCTAGAAGACAAGCTCATCGATGAAGTCGATGATATAGGGATGTGGGAGACTAAATTACCTTATTATATATTCCCAAAAACCCACAGTTTCCTTGAGTTTATTAGAAAATGCCATGCTTGCTATGATATAAACCAGAGATCTGTTGTAGCCCCCATAAGAGAAGTTCTCTTCACCATTAGTGCCCAATCCATCATGAAAATGATGCAAGCTCCTGTTGTTGAAGAAGCCACACCTTTTTTCTATGAGGCCCTCAGAGATTTATACCATAAATTGGATTTTTTTAGGAAAGCTAAAACACTAGAGTTATTCATGGCTACAGACACTCCATTGCCCAAGAAGAATCCTCCTTATCCATCTTCTACATTCCCTGATAAGACCCAGCATATTGTCACTATCCTTTCATACTTGTTAGGATATCATTTAGATCAGTGGATAGATGAAGCAATGATAGGTTTCTAGTCCATACTTTCATCAGAGTCCAAGCCTTCCATCATGTTTAACTTCAGTCAATTCTTGGCAGATTCCATTCACGACCAGTTTGTCAAATTTCACATAGAGGAAGTGTGTAAATACACTTCATTCTTAGTTTACATGTTTGTATATTTTCAGGCCAGCAAGTTCCAATTTACAATGAGGAAATTTAATGAAGACTCCCAACCTCAATCAGTCATCTTTTGGACAGCCATGGTAACGAAGGAATAGAAATATTACACCTACAAAAGATTTGTTGAACCCTTTGTGCATCCATCAATGAGCATACTCAGCAGTACAGTGGAACCAAAGATCAATGGGTATATTAAGAATATCATGCAACTATCAGACCAAGTAAGAACTGGAAACTTGTACTTGTACCAGAACTACACAGAGCTCAGAATTTATGGGTGTGAGTTGGCCCCTTACAAGCTACCAAAGTTCCTCCCCATGAGGATCTTTTCCCTGGAGTACATCAGGAATATGATCAATGCAGATGAGGTACACTTTTTATCTATGAAAAATAAGTCTCAATTTAGGATCGAGTCCCAAATTGGTCCTTTCATTTGCAATAGCAGAGCAGCGGGAGAGGAGGCTGACAGGATGCTGAAGGAGACGAAGTTCACACACAGCTTCACTTAGTCTTATGAACCATTGGGCATCATCTTAAAGAAAAGGGTGGAAAATAGATCAACTCCATACATCCACACCCACAGGACTGAAATTAAACAATTCATGAACCAAACAGAGTGGGAAGAAAACACATTATAGGAGGCTGAAGACCAGGTGATTTCAACCTCAAGCAAACAGACCCCTACTGCACAAGAAAAATAGAACCCAGAGGACAAGGAAGATAGAGGAAAATAACAAGAGAAAGAGGCAACAGGAAAGAGGCCAAGAGATGATTAGTCTATTTTGGAGACTGATACTTCTAGTAGAGAAATCAAAATGAAATACAAAAATAGTGAAAGAATCCATATGGACATAGATCAAAACAAGGAAATAGAGCAGCATATAGTCACAACAATTAGAGATTCTCCTAGTTCATCTCTAGCAGGTGGCCAAACTATATTTTCTACATCCTCAGCTACAATTCCATTTCAGCAGCAAACCCTTCCTACATCTATTGCTGCTACAGGGGAAAAGGAGGAGACAATTTATGACACCTTCAGGGAAATTAAAAGGAAAAATGAGATATTGAAGACTAGCACCTACAATCAGTTTTGGAAGAAGACTAGTAGTTCACAAAGTAGGATTTTATCATCCTTTGACTCATAAAAAGGAAAATGAGAATGGCTTTCTTAGAAGCCCAAATTTCTCAACCTAAATCACCTACAGATTTCAAGCATACTGCTTTTTCATTTAATGTCAAGGACATCCATCCAATATACTAGATGGAAATGCGCAATAATACTACAGAGATGATCTCATCTACCTTGACAAGCACTACAATGAGCCTATCTAAATTTCTTGTATCACTGGCCAACATTCAATCTCAGGTCAAAATGGATAATATTTATATGGACCTATGCATGTTACTTCTCTTGATAGCTACTTGTATTTCATGATTTTTGTTGATGATTTTTCTTGCAATTCATGGATATTATTTTTGAAAAATAAATGGGAAGAATTTAACATGTTTAGATATTTCAAGAATCTGACTGAAAATCAAACAATAAAGTTGATCAATGCTTTCATATCTGATAATGGGGGAGAGTTCGTCTCCAATTATTTTAATGATATTTGCAAACATTCTGGAATAAATAAATAAACCACTCTTCCATTCAATTCAAAACAAAATCGTGTAACTGAGAGGAAGAACAAAACCATTATTAAAGTGGCTAGAGCCATGATGAATGATCAAAATCTACCAAAGTTGTTGTGGGGAGAAGCTGCAAATATTGTTGTTTATGTGCAAAACAGAACTCCACTTACGGCCTTAGACAATAAGAATCCTGACGAAGTATTCACTGATGAAAGGCCTGAGGTGAGTCATTTGAGAATGTTTGGTTGTCCTGTGTACTTTCATGTGCTGAAATAGAAAAGGAACAAACAAGAAGCTTCAAGTAAGAAATATATGTTTGTTGGTTATTTTCATAATTCAAAAGTTTATAGAATTTATGTACATAGTCAAAGAGCTATAGAGTTTAGCATGGACATAACATTTTATGAAGATGCATATCTTGGAGAAGCAACAGACTCTCCTCCTCTTTCCATTTTTGTAAGACAAGCTATTAATGAAAAATATCATGCATTTGAGTTTGAACCATAACGTGAGAATGACCTTGTTGATAATTCCATGGGTTCCATAGATCCTCTAGATTCTCAACCACATGATCCTCCTACCAAAAAGAGACCATTATAGATGGAAGATACCTTGTTAGATGTTGATCAACATGCTTCCCTAAGAGGAGAATTCAGAGAAATTAAGAAGCCAGTTTGGTTTCAAGGGTATGTTGTTGCCATGAGCAACATCATTAAAGAAAAACCATGCACCTATAAAGAAACTGCAAAAGAACGAGTCTAGAAATACTACATGACTGAAGAATATGAGTCCATCATCTAGAATGATGTCTAGGAATTGGTTCTTAGACCTCAAGGTAAATATGTTGTCACTTCCAAATAGGTTTTTAAGATTAAACATGATGCAAATGGTATTATTAACAAATATAAAGCCATATTTGTAGCTAGAGGTTTCTCTTAGAAATAGGGAATAGATTATGATGAGATTTTTGCACCTATTTCTCGATATATTACTATTTGATTTCTTGTTTCCATAGTTGTTATCTAGGGATGGACTCTTCGCCAATTGGACTTGAAAAGTGCTTTCTTCCATGGCTTCCTCAAGGAAGAGATATTTTTGGAACAACCACAAGGATTTGAAGAGCATGATAGGGAAACTCATGTATGTAGACTAAAGAAAGCCTTATATGGGTTGAAGCAAGCTCTAAGAGCTCGATATGCTAACATTGATACCTACTTGATGGAGTTTGATTTCACTAGAAGAAGTGCATATTGAAACCTCAATTTCAAGATTGTCTAATGTATACCTATGATTTTGGTATTTTATGTTGATGTTTAGTCTTGACAAGAGGAGAACCTCTTATCCTCCAGTGTAAGAGGGAGTTAGCTTCTAAATTTCAAATGAAATACCTTGGTTTGATTCATTACTTTCTGGGTCTAGAGGTATGGAAAAGACCTGGTGAAATTTATCTTTCTCAAGGAAAATATGTTGTTAAGCTTCACTAAATATTTTCTAGGGTAGAATGTATGTCCATGCATACTCCTATGGAAATTAAATTTAATAAATATGTGGAAAATTTGTAGGACCTAATTTGGAAAATCCCACAGAGTATAGACAGCTCATTGGTGCTTTGATGCTTTTGGAATACACTAGACCTAAAATATTTTTTTTTGTAAACACTTTAATTCAATGTTTCATTGATCCTTTCCATACCCACTGGATAGATGCAAAACATTTACTTGAATACTTGCATGGAACTATCAATCTAGGATTGAAATACACTGCTAAAAATGTAAGACTCCATGGATATATTGATATTGATTGGGCCGATAACTCTGTTGATAGAAAGAGCACTTATGGGTGTTTCTTTAGCTTGAGATCTTCCATGATGTCTTGGATGAAGAAAAGGTAGAAGCATGTTGCACGAAGTACAGCTGAAGCTGAGTACATTTATGCTAGCATGGCTAGTTATGATTCAATTTGGATAAGAAATCCTTTTGGGGAACTATTTGAGAAATTTCTAGACACAACAGTTATATATTGTGGAAATAAGAGTTGGATTCGACCTGCAGAAAATCTTGTGTTTCATGAAAATTCCAAGCATATTGAGATCAAGTGTCACTATATATGGGATATGTTGTAGAGAGGAGTAGTGGGGTTCCATCACATATCCATTGAAGATTATATATTTGGCACTCTTACCAAACCTTTATCGAAAGGAAATTTCTTGGCTTTTAGAGAGAAACTTGCAGGACTTATGGGCGTGACCCTTCCCAAAAGTTGTCACAGTTGATCGAGAAAACTAAGTTTCCTTTCCCCTATCATATCTCATAGTATTAGGGAATGATTTTAGAAAGTTCGTGAGAATGAGGGACATTTTTTGTAGTGTGTGCCACAAGAGTAGGCCTCAATATGCATCCAATCCATAGTTTGGGACATGGGAAGAGCCACCTATCTAGCCAATAGGTGTAGTGAGACTTGTATGTGTGACTTTTCAAGGATGTAGGTTTTCTGCCCCTTTTCGTTCAATGAAACTTGGTTGTGATTGATTATTGTCGGTGTGACTTTTTTGAGTCTTGTTTATGTGATGCATGTGTTATATCACTTAATTTTTGTGATGAAAATCGGTTGAGTGTAATCCTTGTCTATGTGACATGTGATGATCCTTTCCTTTACAAATTTGTGGCAAGTGGATGATTCTTCTTTATATTGCAACTTCATTGTTACATATGTTGCATAGTAGAGTTGAACTCAGATGAATGTAAGAGATCAGAGGAAGCAGAGATCTTTGATGCAGAAAAACAAAAAATTTCTCCCTAGATAAGAGGGAGTGTTAAAATTTGGTAGGTCAAGGGTGAATTTCTCCTAGAAGAAATCATATCTTTCAATTTTGTTTGAACCACCTATAATAAAATTTTGTTTTTGACAATTATAATATGACTTTCCAAAAAATTAAGTCACATCTCAATTTGGAAGTGACTTTCCAAAAATAGAAACCCATGTCTAAATGATAAAGGATGATCTCGACATATGGAATCCACTTTAAAATCAAATCAATCATGATTATACAAGTTGGGAATTATTATTTTATCCTTACTAGTATTATTATTATTATACTATTATTTTTAAAATAGTCTAAAGTCATTCACCTTTAATGGATTATAAATATTATTCTCAATAGTCTCATGGAATAAGTCACATAAATTGAGAATCTCTTACTTGGAAAATCGAACCTCTCTCTTGGAATAAAATAGTAACTCTGCATTTAAGAGAATGTAACTCTCCCTAACTAATTCAATGTATGGCAAAAGTGTAACTCCTCCTTAATAAATGCACTTGTAACTCCCTCACTCAATTTGATTTGTAACTTTGACCAAATATTCTCTCATGTTTAAGTGTAACTTTCTCTCTCCCTAATTCCAATTGTAAATCCTCAAGACAAGTGTAACTCTCTCTCTATTCTTTGGATGAGTTACACTTCTCCTCAAGTAACTCGTCCCTCATGGAATTCGATTCTCCTATTGTTGGCTTAAGGAATGACTTCATTTTTTAACTCCTCTCCTTTCTCATATATTTAAGCAAGAGCAAGTGAGATTTGAGCATAGAATGTTCAATGTGAAGAAGGAGAGCAAGTGTTGAGTGTGTGTAAGAGTAAGTGAAGAGAAAGATCAATGGAAGATCTAGAGAAAGTGTGAAGGATAAGATCTTTTCAAGTGAAGGAGGAGATCTTCAAGAAAATATCAAGAGCACTTCAGTTGCAATTTAATTAGACATTGGTGACTTTATTCATTTTTTTTTTTGTGTGTGTATACTCTACTAAACAATTGAAGAAAATCTAATAGAAGAATAATCATTTGGGTTTCCCACTTGAGGGGTTTTCCCCTGGGCATTGGACTTAAATATCAGTGTCTCATATTTGTGTTTAGTTATCTTCATATGATCCTTAATTTTATGTTCTATCTGCAATCGTCAATCTAAAAAGTTTTGAAGAATAAATTTGCATTCTAATTAATTGTAACATCATAGCACATTCAGTTTTCTGCAAATTAATTTCAAGTCTCGGTGTAGAACATTTAGTTTTTTGCAAAGTACATTCAGTTTTTTGTAAAGTACTTCAACTTTCTGCAAAGTACATTCAACTTTATGCAAATTAAGTTCAATTTTTTGCATAGAACTTTCATGTTTCTACAAAGAATCTAAGTTTATGCATAGAACTTTCAAATTTTTAACAATTTTCGATGTTATCTCACCTTGAAATGTACTTCCACATGCCACACCAAAATGCTACCATGTCACCCTATTTGTATTGCGACATGTCATTTCTAGATGTTACCACATGTCCTGAAAACCCGAAGTTGGGAAACACTTTTTGGCGGATGGAAAAAATTTGGGTGAAATTTTTAATTTCTCATTCGAGGAAATAATTAACTCAATTTCTCGACCGAGAGTTTTTAGAACTCTCATCCAAGATATTTGTAATTTTTCATTCGAAAGTTAGATTGGGCTTGACCGGATTTAAACGGAGTTAGACTACTCTCAGACGAGAGTTAAGTATTTTCTCGTCTGAGAGTTTTATTGACATAAACTCTCGGGTTTAATGATTTATACAACTCTCGGATGAGAGTTCTAAAAATATCGGCCTAGAGTTGTTTTAACTCTCGTCTGAGAGTTTAGATTCTCTTATATACAATATGTGCCTCTTCGATAAGATCAGAGTGAGAAATATGATCTTCCAGGTGCGAGAATCTGCATATATCAAGTGCCTCTTTTTTGTTCCACACAATTATCAGGTGACTGTAGGTAGTAGATCTGGATTCTTCTCTTTATTTGGCAGCGGCTTGAATGCAGACCTCTAACCTGTTGAGTCTCCAACTCCAAAAAAAATTTCAGGGCGCTCTAATTGTCAGAACTACAGGTCTCCCAATCGGGGAGGTTCATGTCCATAACTCATCGGTTGATCGCAATTAGAAGAGTTTTTTATACTTGTCATCCACCTGTTAAAATTGGAATTGGAGAGACGTAATGTGAATAATACATATATCCACATATAAGATTGTGCGAATTATGAAAAGGAAAAAAGTTTGAGAATGCATCATCTAATTTGGTACAGCTGCATGTTCCAAAAGCACTAACAGGCCTACAAAGACATGGCCGGCATATTATAATTCTTCTATGTTTTTTTATGTTATTACGGTGATTGTGTATATAACTTAGTTGAACATATTACATTTATTCAAACCTTATATTTGATCCTATGTCTCAATTTTCATTAGCAGAGCCTCCTGGAAACATATTTCTATATTTATTATATAATAATAAATGAATGGTTTTGAGTGAAAATAAAATAAAATAAATAACATGCAATGAAGATCTATGTTTTACAACATCATATTTTTGGATAAATAACATATTTTTGCGTAATGGAGTAAGGGAGGGATCCATATCTACTGTGGCTAGTGTACACGATCATTTGGCTCAGTAACATCTCCGCTAGAAGAGTTCATAAACCTTTCAGGCTCGAATTCTAGAGGGTGTTCCCATTCAGTGGGGTCTTCAAAAGCTCAGTGTTCATGGACACATGATGCCCTCCATCTGTGCATGGCTCCTTCAGAACCTGCGAGCATTACAACAACAATGAAATTACCCATTCCATTGTGAAATCGAAGACAATACCAGGCTTTTTTCCATTGGAAAATAGTGCCCGAACTTTGAATCTGTTGTAACACTAATATCATGTGATACTCGAGGTTTTAATGAATATCCAGTGCGTGTATCCAAAAGGCCTTCTTTAATGCCAAAAGGAAATATACCAGTAGAGATGCAATTCATTTCTAAATTGGAATTAGACAGCTGATATGATTGTGAACACCTCATTCTCTGTGCTTTTTTACTAACCTTCGAGCGTTCTTGTTCATGGGAATTTTGGTATCCTCCCAGGGCTTGAGTGATAATCTGCACAGAGGGCGAAGTCAAAGGAATTTCATTGGGAAGACTGTCTCCATGGATATTTCAAGGCCAAGGATATAAGAAAAATGTTGTATACAATCATCCACACCATTTCTAGAAGTTCCCAAAGTTCTCGAACGCCTACTGATATCTCACATACAAAATTTCTAAGTTACTTTATCCATCAGTGATCATCCATAAAGAAACATTATGCAAGGAGAAGCCACAAATTCCCATCTGTTTGTATACTTGAGATGTCTATCTACTACACATTGTAGTTTTGTTGGACAATTCACATGTCCACATAATGTTGTTGTCTTAGTCAGATAACATTTTTATAAATCCTGTGGCCGATATATACATATTTACCAAGAATTATTGCAGATTAACATTGTTTCTGGATGAAAATTAAAACCTGTAGCTCGTTTATCAACCGAATCACTACATCCACATTGGCATTCGAAGGTAGGAAAACCTACTAACTGAAGGTAAAATACCTTCACACGGCCAGGCCCAGGTTTGAATGTGGCTGCCCTTAACAACTAGCCCAACACTGACAGAGTAGAGCACTAAATGCTATTATAGTATGAACGTTTATATGCATGGCCTTTTGCAAAATATGGTTCATAGCATTCATTATATACTTTCTATTTCTGAATATACTATTTCTGCTTAAGAATTGTTGTTAACTGGAATTCATGACAGCTTGCATCCAGTGTATTTCTCACACGCAAACTCTCGGCCGAGAGTTTTTAAAAATTTTGGGCAAGAGTTTATCCGCGCGGTTAAATTTAACCTGTGGTGGTTTAAAATCTCAGTCGAGAGTTTAACATTTCTTGCCCGAGATTTTATTAAATGTCTCGCCCGAAAGTTTTTGGTCAACAAAAACCCCAGAAAATTCTACAGTTTTCAGGAACCTGCAGGTTTGGAGGGGAAGAACACCTACAAAAACAAAATGTTATCTTTCGAACCTCGTACCATTAGATTCATCTCTGAATCTAGTTTCTAATGATATAAGATTTGTGTATTTTCATTAAAAATTTCAATTTGTTATTAATTTTATACTAAACTATGTCACTATGGAATTTCATTGTTCTGAATATTGCAGTGAAATAAATTCAATAACTTTAAAATGGCAACACCAAAAAAATAGAAAAATCATATTTTGATTCCTCTCCCTGTATCCTTCAAAAGGGTATTCTCATTTTTCTTATTGACGATCACATTGAAAAGAAAATGTAGCGCTCATAAAATGTACTGAAACTTCACAGTTTGTTTTTCTTCATCCATTTCAAAAATAATAAAAATTAGTGATTTAATCTGAAAATTACCGAAAAATAGTCATTGTAGTAGTGCAGTATATGTATATTATGATGATATGGTTTATTTCCAAAAAATGAATAACCATCCCTAAAAAATTTAGGGTTCAAAAAGTGACTAATTATGTTTTCCTGAAAATTTCAAGTATATGCAGTTATTAAACAACAAATTTACCCCTCTATATGTCAATATATTTATTTTTTTACATATGAGTATGGAGGTACAACAACATATCCCACAATTATATATATTAGCACACTTAAAAAAATATAATTAGAGTTCAAATATTAGAATCTCGCTTCATACATGAACGAAAATGGTTTGGTGATTGTCTTCCTTCCTGATTATATATGCTTGCAACAATTACAACAATTATTTAATTTAGAAAAATAAAAAAGTGTAAAATCAATTTCACTCATATGTTTCATAATATTTTGATCAAATAATTTGTTTCATCATGAGTATTGGAGGTGATGGAGAAAATTTCACTTGCTAGCTTTGACATGGATTACTTGACTAGACAACCTACTTTAAGGAAATGATGGGGGTTGGGGAGGATGTAGTTACAAAAATAGTAGATGTAACCACCATAAATCTAGCTATAGTAAATGAAATTCGTGTTGTTGCATCAATGGATTAATTGATAGGAGGTGGGGCTCTTGGTTGGACAACCTACTCTAAGCCAATAATGGGAGCTAGGGATGATGTAGTTGTAACAATTTTGGATGCAACCACTATAAGTGTAGCTATAGTAAATTCAATACTAGTTGTTACAACAACAAATGAAATTATAGGAGAGGTCGGACAATTGAGTTGTATACAATGAATGGATGTAAGCATAGTGGAAGGATAAATAGTTTGGGTGAAGGATTGCATTGGGTGGGTATGGAAGGGGGAAGGACAAGAAATGATGGCACCTCCATAAAAAAATTTAATATGTCGGATTAGTATGAAAAATCAAATTTAACTAATTTAAGATGATGAATCTCAAATTATAAGAAGATATGGTATAACATATGATACTTGGTTGGGGGGTTATTTGCTAATCGTAGGTGGAGATGGATACGTAAAAAATTCAATTGATAGTTGTGAAAACATAATAAAATTAAGATTGATTTCTTGCAAATAACTTGGACATTTTCAAAACAACAAAATTTTAAATCGTACTAAGTTATCATTGAAGTAGAAAAGTATAAATTTGTTTAAATACCTATGTATGCGGGTTTTCAATGTTAAATGTTCCATCCATGGCTACATCGATTTTAGGATAACTAAATTATTCCCATCTCAATGGTTTTGTATCGTCTTGTAGCATTTGTACATGCCAAAAAAAGGACTTAAAAAGAATTAATCTTAATTTAAGTTTGTTGAATATTTTACAATTGTGAAACCAAATATATAACCAATGATTTAGAATTAATTAAAAATTTTACTAACCTGATCCATAAATATCTCGTGGATAGGATCTTCCATTGGTCCATGTCAAGTATTCCCACAATTAGAGCATAGATGTGGTGCTACTCGACTCAAACCAAAAACACCAACTTTCCTACATGGAGTCGATGGTCTATAATCAGTGTGGCCCAAAGGCACACATATGAAGGCATAAGAAACTCCTCTGATGGATATCGTTTGGAGGCTACCACAAACGAACTATGATACACTAGACTACAAATGAGATGTGTTATCACATTTCCAATGGCAACAATGCAATTTGAAAGCCAAGGTTCATATGGTGGGGGCGGGGGTGGGATTACACCTCGGAGCGAGTGAACCTCTCAATGAATTATGCCTAGCATTTATTCAATCTTGAGAAGAGCCAAAACCAAGCCCCTGGAGCTCACTGGTGTTAAAATAGCTAATATGGAGACCAATTATGAACTAAACCCAAAATATTTCAAGGAAATATAATGTCACTTTCTTATTATTACAAGGAATTTTATCAAAAACCATAAACCAATGACTCATCCAATTCATTTTCCATGGATAAAATGTGCACCAATCCATTCAAAGATGTATTTACCTCGAATAAGGGGGTTTTTTGGTTCTTATGCCAATAAGTAACCCCACAATCATTTGTTTGGTGATATTCAAATATTAAACTTGCTTTTTATTGATACCAATGGAGTAAAATTCTCTCGTCCTGTCTCTATATTCACTTATATTTGTCAATTGACCATGGGAATGATTAATGGAGGAAAAAATGTTATTAACGGATGTTGCTAATGAGAATCATGATGATTTTCTTGCGTTTCTAAGCTCTTAAATCCATATTTTTAACTAATTCAAATCTTATGTAATTTATGTTTGTGGATTGGGATTTGAATATGGGTTAATGTTTTCTTGGGGCTCTTCTTTAGGGTTGCTTTGTTGATTTGGATCAGGGTTTTTAGCCATGGTAATTGTGTTTAATAAATCTGCAATTGAAAAAAAATCCTTTAAAACCTTCAATTTTTTATTTCATTAAAAAAATAAAAGGTTTACCTCTACCTAGTGAACCACTAGAGCCTTGAAACTCTACCTAAAGTGTGCACACATTTAGTTTGAGTTGGAAATCAGTTGTTGGATGGTATATTCATAGTGGGGGGAAATAAGGAGACCCCATGGGCTTGGGTTTTCTTTCTCTTTATGGACAAAGAAACATGCATGCATTATTTTTTAAAGCATGTGTGCATTAAAATAATGCAAACACACTTTTATAAAAATAATTCATGTATATTTCTTGGCCACATCAAAATCTAAGTGTGGAGGTTTGGCAATTATTCAACCTAAAGAAATAGGAATGTTCTTACACATTTGAGAAAGCATGCACATTCCTAAAAAAAATCAATAATGTTCTCCTATTTCACCAAAATTAGGTACCATATCCATGTGACCACCCTCTAATCAACAACCATGAGGAACACATTAATGCATATCAATTTGAGAGTCATGCGAAGAAAAAATATCCTATTGAAGATATGACTCTTTCCCTGCAGACACGAATAAGGTCACCTTTTTTCCTTTCAAATTTCTTGAGTTACACAATACATTTTTTGAAATATATAAAATAGATGATCATATGGAATAACAATTGAGAATTGAGGATATTAACGATTTCATATGTATTGGAAGATGTAAATAGGATATGATTTATTTTTATTTTTATGGAAACTATGTTTATGATACTAATGATTATGCTAGAGAAATATTAGGATAGTTTATTTTTACAAGCCAAATATTGGAAAGCTCTCATAACCACTTTCATCCCTATATATGTAGTGATGATTATGAATCACATGAGGAAATTATGACCATAGATTTGCTTCAATCAATATTACCTCCTCCTTGTGATTATTTTTAGTCATCCCTTTACTTAATTATAGATAATTATCCATATGAAAGGTCAACATACAAATATATGTTTGAGTCTAATATTTGTGAAGCTAATAAATTGTTCAGAGTAAAACTTTACAATCATATCCTCTTGCTTATTGTCCTCAAATTGTCACTAAAGACACGAGTAAGAATTACATGTTTGGTATGAATATAGCTATGGAATAGAAGTATTTTCAATTAGTGGCTTATTTTTGTTTGTTTGTTAAGTTGCATGTGATCCTCCAGGCTTGACCTGTGGCTTGAGGAGCCACTATCCAGGGGCATCTAAGCCATCAAAGTCACACGGGGATCGCACCCGGCCTGGGCCACACCAGTCCTTTTACTGATTTGAGTTTTTAGCATGTCTCCTCCCCCTAGCACAGGGCACAACTATTTTACAGAAATCAAACCTACGGATAAGTATGTTTTCCCTAAGTGTGGTGGTAGCACTTAGAACAATAGAAAGAAAGATATTTGACCTTTTCCTTAAAATGAATACATAAGGGAATAAAACCTAATTTTAATATGTTCACTTTTCCTCACCTCCCTTCGTCGCTTCCGTCACTCTCAATCGAACTGAACTCGCTTGATTGGTACCTACAATGGCAAACAAAAGACAGAAAATGACATAAAGGAAAATTATCTATTCATGTTAAACAAATTGAATTGATTTCATTTGTAAATACACATATAACATCATTGACACGTGCATTAGGAAAGAAACAAATGTCTTTATTATGAAGTAGAAGGAAAAGTACAACCACTTGATTGATTCGATGTCACTCACTCCAGCTTCAGTCCCATCCTCATCACACCAACATCATCACTCCAGCAGCATAACATTACATGCAGACAACACCTCCAAGGGTTTTGATCTCACCAGCATAACTCTACTTAATACAAATTCTTTCTCCCTTGTGCACCATGATCAGTGCTCTATTTATAAGTAGATGAAGGTAGTTTGACATAAATGAATCATTGAATTAATTTTCCATAAATGAATGAAGAGGTTTCCTTTTTCATGGGAATCTGAGGATAAGAGTTTTAATGGCTCCATGGTTTCCATGTTCGAAGCTATCAGATGAGGTGAAAGCTGGAACAACTCCTAGAAGCCACTAGAGGTTGGGAATATTCCCATAATCCAATGAACAATTAGCTCCCAGTCGACCAACGCACTCTAAAGTGGGACTATATCCTCTGCAACGCATCCTTGTATGGGAGTATATGCTCTGCAAAGTAGTTACTACAGTCTAGAAGTGCGTTGATGGCTCAATGAGGCACTTCAACTGGCATCTAAGCAGTGAAACTTTCATGAAGGAAAAAAATCAGTGAGATGAATTGTTTAGGGCATGTAGCAACTAATTTAGAGTATGATAGACCCTAATGGATATTGATATTTGTTTTGGGATGATGCCCAAATTGACCTGTAACAACAAGCACCCCCCAAGAGGTTTGATCCTGGGTCGCCCTACTGACGAGGCCCATCCTCAACTAGTTGTGCTAGGGGGACTTGAATCAATTAGTGACATGTTGCAAACATTTCAAAATATTTAAAAAAAAAATGTAAGAAACCCTAAAATTTAAGAAATTTTTTGTGAGGCTGTAAATTAATTTCCAATTTCATCTCCATGCTTGTTGAGAAACCTTGAATTTCTTTATACATGCTGAAGATTTTGCGGATGATGTTGAAAAAAACCAAAGAGATCATTTCTTAAACAATAAGCTAGGTTTACATTGTGAAAGGCTTGTTAAGAGCAAGAATGAGCTAACATCGCTTTATTTTAACCCTACTATAGCTAATGCTTATGAATTTCACCCTATCGTTGGTCATCATGTGATATTGATTTTATAATCACCTTATTTATGGCATGCCTTTATTTGGTTTCATATGCACAAAAATAGAATTTATGGTTTTGATATGATCTATGTTGTTGCATTTTTTTTTGACAAAGTCAGTTGTTGATTATATTGAAAAAAAAGAAGGGAGCAGGAGCTCCATTACATCTAAGTTGCAGAAAGAGATACAAAGGAGGGGTATCATGCCAAAAACCCAACCTCCTAGATAATGTCTACTGCTGCTATATTTAATACTTGAATGTTTATAGATCCTGACAAACTGTAGCAACATAACAGTGACTTTAAAATACATAAGACATAATAGAGAAGTTGTCAATGAACTTGCAAGAGAAATGAATAAGAAATAGCTCCTTTGGTTTTGCTTCCCATTGGAGTTATCTGGAGTTCCAAGATTTTTTTCCGAGTTAGTGTTCATTGCATTTTTGGAGCTTGAACTTGGTGTTGCTATTTGTTCAATCATGTAGCGAAGGCTTTCTAAGGATTCTTCAATATGAGCGCAGCGGTTGCTGACTCTTCTCAACTGTATTGTAAGGGATTGATCTTGATAATGGAGGAAATTTATGTCCAAGACATGCTTCTCCTATGAGATCTTGAGTTGTGCCTTTATTCGCTCCAGTTCTTCTTGCATGTCGGAGAAAAGAAGACAATCCTCACTTTTCATGTTGGATGGAGGGAGAGAAGACTGCAAGATAGCTACAACAGAAGTAGCGATGGGAGGGAAGGATATGAGGAATGTCAGAACAGAAGAAGTGCATAAAATATCAGCACTGAGATCTCACAGATGCTAGAAATGCCCACGAAATTCGCTGCAAGAATATAAAAACACTACACTGATGAGAGACACAGGAATATCAATAATGAAGGGGAGAGAGTGCAGAGAAGGCTTGGCTTGTAAGGAGGAGCACCAAGACACTGCGGTGAATAAATAACAAGGGAGGGTGATTGATATAGAGGGATGGGGATAGGGATTAATAGAGGTGGGGAAGGAGGGGTGCGTGCGAGGGGAAGAGGGGATTAGGAGAGGAGTGGGAGACAGGGTCACGGGATAGGAGAGGGGGAAGGGACGGACATGACAGGGAATCGGGAATAAAATCAAGAAGGCACAAAAAATGGAGTAGACCATCATGGGTGAAAAAGGGAAATATCAAGGGATAATAGGGATAAATTGAGAGATACCTTGAGAGAAGAGAAGACCAGAGGGTTTGGAATAGCCTGAGCTAGCTGGAGAATCAGTTTTTTTATTATTGACTCTAAGAATGTGATAGAAGGCTATATCCCCAATGTTCTAAGCCAGAATTCGGTTTCAGGTTATGAGTTTATTAAGTGTAATGTTGGGAGTCATTGAGGCATTCAACATCATTCAGATAACTATAGAGGAATCTCTGAACAATAATTTTTTATTTTTTTTTGAGATTCTTGATTAATTGGGGACCTTGCATCAAGGAATATGCTTCCACCTTGTTGTTTGACATCAGGCCCAAGCACCATTCGAAAGAATCAATATGATCTCCATGTTCATCCATAATGAGGCCACCCACTCCAGCTACCCTGGGATTTGACTTTGATGCACCATCAAAGAAGAGCTTTGGCTGGTGGATATGATTGATCCATTCTAGGAATTCATTCTCTTTGAGTCTTACGTTCCATTTCTCTTTATGGTTGGGTTACCTTGCATAAGGCCTTTGATATTTAGGGAGGTGGTCGAGCACACATATGAAAATTTGTCTTTCCTCAACTTACATATCATTTACATTGAAATAGATGTTTTTCTTAGCAAGGATGGTCTCAACAGTTAGACTCCAAGTATTACTTTGCATCTTTCTCACACAAGATTTTTGATCATGAAATATGACTGTTTCTCATAAGCCATATATTCTAAAGGAAGACATAAGGCAGAGTGTCCCAAATTATTTTGACTAGGCTTTTTTTTCTTTTTTGCGCAGGGATATTTCTTTTTTCCACAAATCTATGGAATATAAAATAGAGACATTTTCTTCGATTTCCATAATAAGAGGGGAAGTGAGGAATTTCTAACAGTTTTGAGCAAAGGAACAAGCAACAAAAAGGAGTTATAAATATTCCTCAGCAACATTACAAAGGGGAAATCTAGAGGCCCCCTGAATGCCTTTCTTTTTAAAATTATCAGTCGTCGGGATCTTCCCCTTTGCTAAGGCCCAAATGAAAATTTTTATTTTGGGGAGTGCTTCTAATTTCCATACCTGCTTCCAGACATCCCACGGTGGAGAGAAGGAGAAATCACCATGAAGGATCTCATATCCCACTTTGATGGAGTAAGGAGACCCAGTCGGATCCCATTTGAAACTATATTCTTCTCCCATTTCCAAAGGGGTAATCGCCATTGAGCATACTCACGAGCTTTAAGATGTCATTATGGAGATAAGGAGGGGGGTTTGGGAGCAGCCAACCATCCCAAAGATGATTGGTTTGTTCCAACGATAAATTTTATTTAATTTGTTGATGCCAAGCCCCCGGAGGTGGTGTTGGATCCGTAGGAAACCCGGGTCATTTGTGAGGGGAGGCTTGCCCATGATCTTATCATTCCATATGTAAATGATAAGGTCCCCATGGGGAAAGTTGGAGATGTAATTGCGGAGGAAGGCTACAGCTTTCTTACAGAGGGACCAAATGCAAGAGCATGGTCTGTTGGGAATAGATTGATCCAGTAAGCATTGTCTTGAGGCAGAGAGATATTTCCACTCCAGGACTTGTTTCCACCATGAAAATTGACTTATAATTAGCCTCCAAACTATCTTACCTCCAAAGGCTAGATTCATTAATTGAGGAATGTGAATGGAAAGGCCTCCATTCTCATGCATGTTAGTAACATGTCACCATTTTACCAGATTGAACTTCCTTTTGCCTAGCGTGCCTCCTTGCCATAAAAAATCCCCGAGGATTAGCTACATTTTTTTGTGAATATTAACTAGCGCTTGCAGCAGGGAGAAGTGGTATAGAGGTAATTCCAAAAGATCGTATTTTATTAGGACTAAGCGCCCAGCCATATTGAACCAAGTGGCTCCCCATTGAAGAATTTTCCTCTTCATCTTGTCAAGGGTGATGTTCCACGCCTCATTACTCAGAGGTCCATAGCTTACTGGCATCCCAAGATAGTTGAAGTATTTCCAGTTCCATTTATATGGGACCCCAAAAATTTAAGGAATGCTATGAATGGTGTTCTGAGTTGCATTCCAACCATAAATACAACTTGTAAGGGAATTTATTTTTCCTCCGAAAGATTGCATAAATCTGTCGAGAAGGCTTTTAAATATTTTGGCAACTATGCAAAAATCTCCTCCCATCAATAAGGTATCATCAACAAATTGTGAATGATTCATGTTCTTGGTCCCATCGCAAAATTTTATGCCTGTAATTAATCTCATTATGCGATTGAAATCCAGAGCTCTGCTGAAGGGTTCAACCATGAGGATGAAGAGGAAAGGGGAAAGAGTGCATCCTTGCCTAGGGCCTCTAGAGTTTAGAATACTGGAGAAAAGGACTTGGTCTCCCATTGACCAAAGGGGAAATCCAGGGGTGAGAGATGCAAGCTTGAATAAGAGAGATGATTTCTTCATTGAAGCCAATTTTTCTTAGGACAGAGTAGAGGAAAGATTTCCTTACTCTGTCAAAGGCATTGGCAAGGTCCAACTTTAACACAAACTCCTTTTCCATTCTTCTCATACTAGAATGAATAACTTCTTGTACTAGCAGTATGGAATCAGAGATTTTCCAATTGGCTAAGAAGCCTCCCTGATTTTCAGAGATAAGGTTGGGGAGAAAATATTTTATGCATGTAGCAAGGATTTTTGTGATGATTTTGTAAGAGGAATTGCATAAGGATATTGGATGGAATCTAGAGAAGGAAGAAGGACGACATTCTTTAGGTATTAGGGCTAGATAGTTCAAGTTGGTGAATCCACCTATCAATTTTTTCCTTTGGCTCCAATGTATCATTTTAATGAGATATTTCTTAATTACCTCCCAAAAGGTATGATAGAAACTAATAGAAAATCCATCAAGCCTTGGAGCTTTGTCTGGTTGAAGAGTCAAGATTGCCTTAATAATGTCATATTCGCCAATATCTCTGGTTAAGGAAGCATTGATTTCTTCATTGATCATGATGAGAGTGTGCCTCAATATATCTTCATAATCCTCTAGCCCCATATTTTCTATTAATAGGCTTTTATAATGCTAATGCGCTGCCAATTTGATCTCAACTTGATCATTTGAAATGTTTCCCTCATCGTCTTTTATAACTGAGATATTGTTTTTAGAGGTTCTAATTTTTTATTGGTTAAAGAAAAATGTGGTGTTCTTGTCCCCAGCTTGGAGCCAAAGACTCTTGGACTTAATCCTCCATTTTTCTTCCTCCTTTCTGTTCGAGTTGTACATTTCCCAATACAATTCCCACTCTTGATATTGTTTTTCCTTGGTAATACCTTTCTCCTCAATTTCATTTTGAGTTTCTTTTAACCTTTTCTTTATATCCTGCTTAACCAGTTCTGGTTCTCTGTAATGCTCTTTGGCCCAATTTCGAAGACCTGTGTGGACGAGTTTTAATTTTGTCTCCCATTTGAACAAGGGATACCCTTCTACCTGCGTACGCCATGTGCTTTTGACAATTTCTCTTGCCTCCTGGAAGTCACACTATAGCGGGTTAAAGCAGAAAGGTAACGGCCCAAAATTTAACTACACACCTAGGAACAGAGAAACGGGGTAATGATCTGAGGCCGAGCACGGTAGAATAGAGGAGGTGGCGATGTTTAGGAGGGAGATGAGAGAGACCGCCACTAGAAAATGATCCATTCGCTCCATGATATTACCTGGGCCAAGCCTGCAGTTGTTCCAGGTGTACCTACGATACCTTGGTATGATGTCCACTAGATCATGATCTCTCATAATGCATTCCAACTTTTCTCTTGAGGGATCATGAGAAAAAACTCCCCCTCTTTTCTCCTTTGGGTGTAGAACCAGGTTCAAATCGCCTCTGATAATAGTGTGTTGATGCTCTCTCCAGAGTGATATGGAATGTGATGTTGTTGCATTAATTGTATAGAAAATATTACAATACATTATGTGACATGCATATTAATTTTCCACAATTTTTTTATTTTTATAATATTAATTTCATTACATAGATATTCACTTCTTTCTTTTCCACAATTTATTACTTCTTTCTTTTTCTGGTTTTCAATTTAATATTTTTTACATTTTTGAGATGCAGTAATAACTATTTATTTTTATTCCCCGGATGTGGGTGATCAACCACAGGTGTAAGTTGATATGGTTTTGGGTTGGCGCGTGGATTCATTACACCGCCACCCAAACTCATGCGAGGTTGCATTTAAATCTGCCCGTCATCCTTTGTTACACTGCATTAATGCAGTACAGTCGCCAAGACCAGCCTGCTCCCATAACAGCTATGGCGTTCTCTGGAAACTTCATTCCCGCTCTGCCTCCCTTGCACTCACGCTGCTCCCCTATTGTTGCAGAGCCTAGCTCTTGAACCAGCGCGGGGAGACGATGTTCCATTGTCTGTTGCATTGAAATTATGCCTGGTCTTCACATTTCGCAGAGCCCTATCTACACTCTGAGGCTCAAATTTCTCAATGCGAATTCCCCTACTCTGAGAGAACGCCCTCTGCACACCCTTCAGACTCCCCTGCTCTCTCATACTTCCACTGCTCTTGCCCAATCCGTCTCTAGTCATTCTGTTGTTCAAAAGCTCCACTCTGCTTGGAGGATAATTTCACGCCTTCGCCAGCGTATGTGCTACAGGAGAGGCAGCAATCGTGGACAATCCTCTCGCCAGCCCTCCACATCCATTACTGACTCCTCCTCCCCCTCCTCTGATAATTTCATCGGTCGCTATCCTGAAACTAGAAGTGGTCGTGGGCGTGGGCGCCATGGGCAATCTCAATTTGAGATGGGCCCTCCCCACATCCCTACCTCTCAGACCATCTTCCCTGCACATTCCCAAACTACCCAACTTCGTTTCCCCTGCTCTCTAAATAGGCTTATAGTCATTTCCACCATCACCATCGAGCTCAAGGAGGAACCACTCGGTTCGTATGCTGAGCAAACTGGTGTTGGGAAGGAGACGAGCGCTATCGACAAGAAAAGCACTCCTCCTAATGCAGGTTTGAAGAGGAAGGCTCCCAGTTGCAGTGAACACCAGGACTTAGGCGACTTCAAGTGAGGCTACTCCAACGACCAGGACGACTTCAAGCGAGGCGGCTCCAGCGACATTAAAGACAAGCAGGCTAAGGTAGATGATTTGTATGCTTATGGCTGTCGTATGATACATAATCTGGTCAGAATTAGCAGTTTTTCTCTTCACAGTCTTTCGGCGGAGTCATGTTACTCAGTGCTCTTCATGCTATCTCATCTATGGTTTCAGTTTTTTTGTCATGAGACTATGTTAATGGTTCAAGGCCAGTTTCCCCTGCGTGGGCGACATGTTCTAGTTTGTCTAGCATGGGTTAATGATCTAGTTTGTCCGAGATGTCTGGTAAACAATCTTCCAACAGTTTTGCAATATAAGAATGCTGCTATTTTGGGCAAGTTCTGCTGAGGCCGGTGCCTCTTTGTAAAAAATTTGTTATATTAATAGATTAGTCAAATTCAAAAAAAAAAAAAAAAAAACTAACTAACTAACTATTTATTTTTATTATTAAAAATAATTTTTATATAATTTTCAATTTCAAATTATAATTTCTATTATTTAAATTTATAATTTTAAAATATATAAATTATTTAAAAAAAAAAAATAGCTATTCAAATTATCCTATATGTTTATATCTTTAAACATATTTATTTTAGAATTTACTTTTAAAATTTTATTTTAATTACCAATAATTATTAGGTGGGAGGTAGATATTATCCTTAATAGAATACAGTTCCATACAGTTCCACGTTGAAATTTGATTCTAGTCTTTCCGTGGTTCAAGAAATCCTTCCCTCAATGTTCCTGTGGATGATAAATCTATTGATTGTGAGAAAAGAAATCGAAAAAAGTTTTGGTTTGTAGGTTTAATGGATTTTGGCCAAAGCTAGTTGATATGCACAAATGGATCTCTAAGACATGGAAGCCCCTTTTGAAGAATGAACTAAATATTTACCTTGTGTCTTGAGATTTTGTTGTGATTTTTGATAATATAGAGGACAAAAATGCCATTTGTGAAGTCGAACCATGGTTTTGGGCTAGTGTTGGTCTCTTCATGTAGCCTTGGACTCCCATTTTTTATTCAGTAACGGTATCAATCTCTACGGATCCAATTTGCGTAAGGCTTCCAAACCTCCCCTTGCAATTTTAGAATCTTCCATTGTTTTTCTCTATTGGGAATGTGTTGGGAAAGTTCTATTCCTATTTTCTTGAAACTGAAAAAATAAAATAAAAATCAAGACTACTTATGCCCAGTATGTTTGGAGATGGACTTCTACAAGGTTTTTCCCACAGAAATTAATTAGACATCTCCAAACTATGCTTGGGTCCAAATGCTCGACTATGAGAACATTTATTTCTAGTGTAGAGCATGTTATTAAATGGGGCGCGTAATTAAAAACTGCCACAAGCATTTATAGAACAACAAAGACTGAAAAATATTTCGAAATCCTAAATGGTGGGAAGGAGCTCAGGGTATTCACTATACAGTCTTTAAAGAGGAAGTTTCTTATTATAAGAAAGAACCAGAAGACAAGGAGGAAGAAGATATGACCAAATAAATTTCATCAGTGACAACATATTCTAAGCAGGAAATAATGAATGCCAATGAGAATCCTCCAGACACTGTAAAAGTAGAAAAGTATAAAACCCTCGTGGAAAAAGGATCCTCTCCTAAATCCTCAAGGATTCTTACTGGAAAATCATATTCTTAGGAAGATGAGGCATGAATGAGGCAGACGAGGAAGAATCCAATTTCACTTGTCGAATAATGATACACCAGGATAGAAGAAGACATGGGTTGGACTCAAGTTGGGAAGAAAGGAAAAGCCATTTCACCAAGGAAAACAAGAAGTTAGACTAAATAAAAAACAAAAGTAGTGAATAATGGAATGTAAATGAATCTAGATATTAGGATTTTTTTGGAGAATTTTTATTTGGAAAGGGTTTGAAATTTTTGTATCATGGGGAACTTGTTTGAGGGTTTGGATTGAGCCCCAATGCTTAATTTCAAACCTCCAAGGATAATTGGAATATGTGATGTTTTTGGCCTAGTAACCATATTTTCTTATTAATACAAACTCCTACATGTTTCTTTGAAAAAAAATAGTAATAGTTATATCAAATAAAGTTATTTAACTTAGTTGATTTTTATGTTTATTTTAACTTTAGAAACTTGAGATGTATGATGAAGTAAGTGTTTTTATGCTTATTAAGGATTGTTTCCTATTCTCATTTACTAGCCATATAGTTTAGGTGAGCAAACTCCTAATATTGAAAATAATAATATTACTTGTTATACTTTATGTTCAAGGTTGTAAGGTCAAAGTGGTGGTTTCAGGCACTTGACATTATGATCTCATAGTATGAAACTCATGGCATTACATGTAGTTAAATTCATTAAATGGTTTGTGGATTCTCCATTATAATGTGCTAGAGTTGAGTATGCAAAAGGATCACTTGGTTGGAATGGCTACATTCAAACCAAAAGATAGTAGACATATTATTAGGTTGGTTTTTTCCCAATTAGAGTCTTTCCAAAGTAAGCCACGATCAAATCCTTGAAAAATCCATCATTATTATTCAATTAAAGGCATGCCACCATGAGAGCATGGACCTATAACATCTTTATTAATGTTCATGGAAGATGGGCTCCTAACTAATCATAAGCATTTCCAGATCATATTCCAGGACCAATAGTATAATCTCCCTTATTGTCATTGTTAAGACTACCACCAAAAAATTCATGTTCTCTTTATTAAAATTTGGCCTTAATTCCACACATGAGATTGGATATTAGACTTCTTTTCAATTTAACCACTTATCAAAAATAATTATTTTTCATTAAAAATAAAATAATTTTTTTTATATAATTTAAAATTACTATTAAGCCTTCTATGAACGCCATTTAACTTTAAAACTCCTTATTATGCCCTATATATTGAGTTTCTACATTTCTACTATTATATTGTTACTACATGCTGGAACCATTCATTGTACCATTCCATCGTTATTGTAAAATTTCTCTCCCCCACACCCACACACACACTAAAGAGGCGTAGCCTTAAGATCATAAAATATTGTATTGTACATTGTATTCAATGTAGAAGGAAGTTTTCCCCTCAATGTGAATTGTAATTATAGGTTCCTTATCATTTTTAATTCACAAGGTTCATAACATTTAGTATCGGAGCTATGATCCTATAGTTTCATTGCTTGAAACAAGTAATCTTGTCATTTTCACCATAAATTTTTCTAGTATGAATCAAATGGTAAAAAAATTGAGCATTTTATGGAGAGATGTCAACATCTAGATAAAATTTTAATTTTTTTATATACTTTTGGAGGTATATGTTGTGGAATTTAGGGTTTGTGATTTATCCTGAAATTTGTTTCATATGAGTCATCTCAAAATTTTCATTATAATAATTTTATTGGGATATTTTAGACTATGAAAATTAGAAAAAATAGAGAATACATCTTAAGATACACCAATAAAATAAATTAGATTTTGGTTCGCTATAATTTTAGAGATATACCCCATAGGAGTTAGGGTTTATGAATGGTAGTGAATTCAATTTTTAAGGAGTGAAATTGGAAATTTTGCTATAATTCAATATATATAAAGCCTCAAACTATGTAATTTTAAACATATAGTAAAAATATATCAAGGTGTGTCTGATAAAAAATTTGTATTATGGTTCATTATAATTTCACAGATATGCCATGTGGAAGTTAGGGTGTGTGAAAGGTCCTACAATTAATTTAAAAAGAGACATCATCGAATTTTTGATATAATCTTTTTCTTGAGACACCTTTTTTTTTTCAAAGTAATGAGTACATTCCACTAGGCACAATTGGTAACTTCATCAAAATGACTGCCATTATTCTACCTTGTAGAACCAATACTGCAAAAAATCCACAAGATCCAACATGTTTATGGAGATTTTAACCCACACTACTTGGGGAAAAAATCGTGAACCATACCACTTTGATCTAAGTTCCTTCAACATTTTTCCTGAGACACTTCATATTGTGAATATTTTAGAGTTTTGAGGAGACATCACGAAGTATCTTTAAATCATATAATTTTCACGAATTGGACAATGTCACATTGTACAAGTTTTCTCTTGTGAAGAGGAAACAAAATAGAAATATTTGGGAAAGTTACAATAAATTTCACTTGGCACATTCAAATTTCGCCAAACATGTGGAATTGCAAAAAAACATATCAAAGTATTACATGGAAAAATTTCATATTCAAAAGGGCTTAAATTTCATAGATATATCAAGAAAAATCTAATCCATTCATATGTTCTCCAAATTAAGGTTTTAAATGTGTGTAACTTGCAAATGACATGACCATTGACTAGAAGACCCAATTTTTAAGGTGACTGCAAATTGCAATAAAGAGGAGTACTATTGTTATCTTCTCATGTGGCTCCAAAAAACGACAATCCAAAATACTACACCAATGAAACCTCATAAAGGCTCATATAGGGCTCATGAAGAAAGTGAAGACTTAGAATTTAGGTTCTCATAATTAGAGAAGAAATTTAATGAATGGATGGTAACATGTTGAAAATGGAGGATTTATCAAGTTATTAAGATAACATTAAAATAAAAATGATGTATGAAAAGAAATATAAGTTAAATGAAAATAAGGAAGAAATGAAAAATGTCAAGGAATAAATACAAAAATCCATAAAATAATTACAAACTAGTCTATTAAAGGACCTCCCTAAAAGGTATATGGAGATCCAAGGATATCATGAAGATAAGGAGAATCATGGTGTTAATACTTAATCACGTATGGGGAGCATCTTATCACAATTGGAGAGAAAAAATGTTAAATAATAGAAATATAATCATGACTTTCAATACGATATCCTCATCATGGAGGCTTCAAGTTAGCACCAAGGAATCAATACATTCTAAATATCAATATGATGAATTTTGATGGTAACTATCATATAACATGGATATTCCAAATGGAGCAATGCTTTGATCTACACTAAATACAAAAATTCATAAGATAATTACAAGCCATTCTATTAAAGGACCTCCCTAAAATGTATATGGAGATCCAAGGAAATCGTGAACATAAGAAGAAGCACGGTGTTGATACTCAATCACATATGGGGAGTATCTTATCACATATGGAGAGCACAAATATTGAATCATAGAACTATAATTATGAATTTTCAATACAAAATACACATAATCAAGGCTTCAAGTCAACACCAAGGAATTTGTACATTATGAAGATCAATATGAAGAAATTTGATGGTGACTATCCTATACCATGGATATTCCAAATGGAGTAATACTTTAATCTACACCAAGTGGAATCTTTACAAAAAGTAAATATTGCATCAATGTTTTTAGAAAAAGATCAACATGTATGGCATCAATGGATTTGTGAAAGGAAAATTTTTTATGTGGTATCTTGGTCCATTTTTACATGGGAGTTGATAGCATATTATAATATATTAATATCAATGCATTATTTAGTCAATTGGTAAATATTTGACAAAAAACTCCAATTATAAAGAACATTGGTCAATTCCAAAAGTTGAGTCTCGAGGTAAAGAACGTTTCAAAGGATAATATGTTAGACCTGTGGGAAATTTAAAGGAAATCATCCAAATGAGGTGCATCTCTTTGAACCTAAATCCCTAGAGTATGCTTATAGTCTAATAAGGAAAATTGAAAGTAAAAATATGGCTACTAAAAAATTGGTCACTAACAACTATAAAGAAAACCATGCTCCTTGTGCTAAACTGATAGGGTTGACACCTCAACAAATGAATAAAAGTAGAGAAAAGGACTACGTTTAAACTATGACATCAAGTACAATAAAGGGCATAAATTTGGTGAGAATAAATTATTCTACATAGAATGTGAAGATCAAGAAGATCAAGAAGTGGAATCGTGACAAGATCTATAGATAGAAGAGACTACTCCAACAATATCTTGTCTGGAATTCATTGATCTCAATATTCCACAAAACCTTATGATAGAAGGATATATTAAGAATTAAAAGGTAAAAATACTAATTGATTCGGGTAGTACATATAACTTGATCAAGTACAAATTGGAAAATTTTCTCAATTGTTTGTGTTCCTATAACTATAATTTTAAGTAATGATTGCATATAGGGGAGTTTTTATCGCATAGTCTCATGATTGAAATATAAATAAGTGGTTTTGATGTTTTATTTGGGTTCTAATTGTTACAATCATTGGGAACAGTTGCCCTTAATTTTCAAGGTTTTTTCATAAACGTTTACTAAGAAGGAAAATAATTTGAGATTATAGGTATCCAAGGGAAACTCTATAAATTGATCATCTTTGATAGCATGAAAACATTTCTAAAAATGGGATACCATGGTGTAATTTCACAATTATGTCCATTAGAAGTTCAAACATCTATATACTCTACTTTAGTGGATCTCCAAAAAGTTATCAACAATCACCCAAGGAATTTGGAGAGATTTCTAAGACTCTTCCACCTACTCAAGGTCATTACCATGATATTCATTTTAAACATGGAGATACACCACCTAATATTAGGCCTTACAGGTTTGCATATACATAAATGAGTAAGATATAACATATGGTTCCAAAATGTTAGAATTTGGAAATTTTCAACCTAGCCAAAGTTGTTTTCTCTTCACTGGTGGTGGTGGTTATCAAAAGTATGGCTCATGGTGTATATGTCCAAATTATAGACAATTCAAAAAAATGACAATCAAATATAATTTTCCTATTCCTATCATTGATGAATTACTATATTAATTGCATTGAGCAGTTTTCTTTACTAAATTGGATCTTTCAAATCGGGATGAGGCATAAATAAATTCCAAAAAAAACCTTTGGAACACATGAATGTCATCATAAGTTTTTAGTTATGCCGTCTGGACTTATTAATGCACCTTTAAAATTTCAAACATTTCAAAGCTTGATGAATTCTATTTTCAAACCCTTCCTAAGAAAATTTGTGTTAGTATTTTTTGATGGCATACTAGTCTACAAACAATCTTGGGAATATCATGTACAACATGTTGATATGGTCTTAACACTATTGAAATAACAAAAAATATACGTAAATCCTTCCAAGTGTTCCTTTGTGGTTTAAGAAGTGGAATATCTAGGTCATATTATACCCCATCAAGGTCTCAAAGTACACCCTAAAAGAAATCAAAGATATGAGCTAATGGATAATCCCAAAGAATTTGAAGAAAATCACAGGGTTTTTAGGACTAGTAGGAAATTACCAAAAGTTTGTAAAGAATTATGGCCAAATAGCAGCACCTCTAACAAAATTATTGAACAATAAATTATTTTCTTCCACTGAAGAAGTGAACAACGCTTTAAATTGAAAAACTTAAAGGGGCAATGTGTATAACTCTCATAATAGCAAGACCTAACTCTACAAAAACCTTAATTGCGGAAGGTGATTCCTTAGGCCATGGCATTGGTGAAATTTTGTAGCAAGAAAGAATACCCATTTCATTTGAAAGTAGTGAATTTAAAGGAAATAACTTACTCATGTTGAGAAATCTAGGGCATTAGGATTAGGTGATTTCTCTTTAATGATAACTGTTTGTGAAATCTTTTTAATTATTTAGATTAGGTTCTTATTTTGAATTAGATTATTGTAGTGTTATTCTTCATCAAACAACTTCGAAACCATAAACAATAATGAGACAAGAGACACAAAATGTAGGCGATCAAACAGGGCCAAAACCTCTCCAACTTGAGAGGAAAACCCAAACGAATTCTTCTTCTTATAGATATTTAAATTAACAAATACCAAGACCAACGCACTTGACACAAAAACATCTATAAGACCAAGTCACAAGACCCATATTCACTACTTCTTCTTCTTTACCAAGTCAACATTATTCAAACTACTTGCCTTCTCTTGATTTTCGGCTACCCTTCAAATTTCAGCCTTTTGGATCAGGTCTATAATTATTGACCTCCTCATAAACCCTATTTGCAGCATCTGTGAGATATTTTGTCTCTTAAATTCCTTCGCTCTAGGTGGAGATCCTTTCTTTGTTAATTTGGCTTGAGAATCAACTTGTTTTCTTCCTTGATCTACCCTCCTAATGAGACTGTGATATATCAGCTCCTTTTGTAGTAGATAACGTCAATTCTTCGCATGTGTGTGTTCGAAATATTGTCATTGATGGCAAAGGAGAAGACAGGAGTAGCACCTGAACTATCACTAAGGCAAAAGAACAAAGAAGAACCAGCAATAAGGCAAAGGAGAAGACAAGAAACAGAGAGGTAGCAGAGGCAGTAGAGAGAGTATTAAACAAGAAACAGAGGGAGCACAGAGTAATGAGGATAGAAAGGCCACTGATTGAATATTAGGCCTGAAGGGATTTCTCCAAATAAATACTGGTTTAATATAGGGGTTTTATTTATGAATTATAGAGTTTACAGAAGAATTGAACTCTGGTTGATTGGTATTATTGAGAAATTATTCTTATTTGAGGTATTAAACATTTGATTGCGGAAATACCATATAGCTATATTGGGTCTTGAAGTAACATTTGGTTTTGATAGCCGAATGATAAAAACAACAAATCACAAATGCCGGAGAGGTTGAATAACCTGTTAATAGAAATAATATTGTAGTGATTAAAATTAATTTTAGAGTTTATGCATATTCAGAGCAGTAAGAGTGAAGGTCGAAATCCCATTTGCAGGTAGTCGAAGGCATAGAGCAAAAATTGGAGATATAAATCATCCATGCATTGGTTAAGATTGGGGTTTTTTCTAACCTGTTTGAATGTTGAATGCGCCTTAAGTCCCGTGTGAAGATTTCAATAAGAATGTAGGCAATTTCGATGATGCCACAGAGGGACTAAGGTTCGGCTCCATAATTTAATTACATCCCATATCTATGAGGAAGGGATCTGTTGGGTAAGTGATGTGATAGAGAGACTGAATTAACTTCAGAATTCGAAAGTGAAGAAAAACATAACTCTGGTAACGTAGCAGAGTTCGAAGTTGAGGAAAGGAACTTCGATTAAAGGTGTAAGGATTTGGAATCTTTGTAAGGGACCTTGTACAGCTGTTCAAAGGGAAAGTGAATCAATGTCATCATAAAGATGACCAAGTCATGTATGGAGTGCATGGTGAGAAGGAGAATCGAAAATTGGGGTGAAAGCCTGATTGAGGAGCAGGTTCTAGTGTAAATTGGAGCAATTTGAAAGAGCGAGAGTCGAAGCTTAAAGACTAGCAATTCCTGGGATTGAACGAACCTTGAATGTGCAGTGAAAACCTGATGGAGTTGGGCGTTAAACATATGGAAGTGGCATGTTAAAATGTGGATGAAACAGAGGTTAACAAATGAAAGGGCGGAACCCTAAGCCAAGGAGCAAAGCGGAATCGTGAGAAGGAATAGTAGATGCAGTTTTGGAGGCAATTATCGGCAATATCGCGTGACCACAAGAGTGGTAAGTGGGATTGGTGAAAAAAACACGATATTGGTCTTTTCCCGACGCGTGGCCATAAGTGGTTTTTAAAAACCATTTATATCATGTGATTGCTGAGAGTTAACCCTCGTGCACCTTCACAGTGCGATATCCGTTGGATGAGCGCTTAGTTTCACTTTGGAGCGCGAGAAAAGTTGGGCCGTCGGATCCATTCGACAGTTAATATAAATCAATATGTTGTGGGCCCAATTGTTATATTATGGTGGCATTAAATAATGCGTGAAGGTTCAAGGTTTGTAAAGTGTTATTCTATAAGGTCGGGACGATAACATAACCAAATGTATTGATGAAGGGTAAAACAATTGTGGACCCGAGATGTTATATGATGTGGTTGAATCTTCTAAGTTCCGTAGAATTGGATTAGAGTGTGGGCCCAGATGTATTTGATGCGATGGTTTATTTTATAGACGGAAGTGTTAATAAACAGTGGTCGAATGAAAGGTAATGGAATATGTGTTTCAAATATTTCATGCGGTTCAAACCTTAATATATAATGCGATGCCATGTTGAGACTTTGGTCTTATCCAAGTCAATAGTATATGCAGAATAGAAGTGTGGGCGAGAGGTATGCCATATTTAATTCATATAAGGAACCATTATATAATAGTTTTAGACATGAAATTCAATAAAGATTCGAAGACTATGAAGTGGGGTTTTAGAACTGTGGGCCCGAGAGAAAGAGTAAACATAACTCTAATATGTTGATATTCACTTTATGCGTTGAATAAAATTGTGGGACCCAAACAAATCTTAATGTATGTCGAGACTTACATATATGGTTTGAAATATACTGTGGGCCAAACATTTATATGTATTGGGTTATAATCGTAGAGCATGGATGAGAAAGAACTCTGCATGTGAAGATGAAGAATTGGGTCTTATTATAAAGTTTAAATCAGAGATTTAAAATATACGCT
Organism: Pinus albicaulis; assembly: GCA_034641835.2. Classification (NCBI taxonomy): domain Eukaryota; kingdom Viridiplantae; phylum Streptophyta; class Pinopsida; order Pinales; family Pinaceae; genus Pinus; species Pinus albicaulis. Next base: position 387,947,348 of record CM076579.1, on the reverse strand, counting down.
TCCACATAGAGAACTGAAAGGGTTGAATTGAATTACTCACGGGGTTTGGATATGTGGTAAAGTGTTGACATATATACATTAATATATGTGTTGGGTGAAGATTTATTGTTGGAGTTATATATGCCGGAACCAATATACCATATTATTGAATATGCAGATTGAAATATGGATGAAACCTGATGTATGGTTTTCGTAAGACAAAAGGAATATTTGTAGGGTGTAGACACATAATGGGTTGATAAATAATTATCATATATACATAAATATGTGTGAGGTTTGAGACCTACATTGAAGGATAGCAAAGTCGAACGTTTAATATACATAAAATGGATTTGACTATGGTTTTTAACCATAGAGCATTAAAAGCAACCTCCGTATATGAAGACCAATGTTACTTGACTGTTGGGTTCTGACCATTGTGTTAAGAACAGAACGGTAACTTCCGCATATTATTATTAATAATTGCCCAGATTTGGAAATAGCTTGGGTAAAATTTTGGGATGCATTATATATGCATGAGATTTTGAGAGTTATTTGGGAGCCAAACTTGTAAAGCAGTTATATATATGCAGCAGATACACAATTGCAGTGAACGGGAGAGTTTGCAGAAACTGAAAAAGACACAGGGCATTTTACATGCATGGAAAACAGAGGTATGCAAAACAGTTACATGACAGCAGCAGAAAAGACAAAAGCACAGCAAGCCAAGGGCCGGAAAAAGGGCTGAGTGAAATTGTTTTATGTAACTGAAAATGTGAATGTAAATGATTTAAAATTATTTTTATTGTATGTGATGCATTGGCAAGTCTCCCTAGGCAAACAAAACTCCACTGTAAAACTGAAATTTGTATAAATTTCTATATTCCTTTTAATGTGCTGGACAAAGAAATGAGAAGGCAGAAGTCAAAGATTCATGGTTGTTCACTTCGAATTCTCTGTGGAATGCAAACAGTCATGAGGTGAACTCTATAAATGATATCACATTGATATGCATAAAGAGGTTAGAGAATGGAAAAATGATGGAGAGAGTGTAAGAAGAAGGAGGAGTTGATAGAGAATCTGAGAAGATGTAGAGATGATATAGGGCAGATATGAGGACTGATGAACAGCAGAAAAGAAGGAACAGTACAGAGCTGATATCCAGGTAAATCAGCAAGTGTTTTCTTTTGAAAGAGTGAGGAATTTGGTGCTTCCATATCAAGTTGTAGCTTGATAGATGTCAGTTGTAGCTGACTGAGGTAGGAACCTTCTGTAGGTTGTAGCCTGCAGAAATTAGAGGAAGTTGGTGCTTCCCTATCAAGTTGTAGCTTGATAGATGTCATTTGTAGCTGGCTGAGGTAGGAGCCTCCTATAGGTTGTAGCCTATAGAAAATAGATGGGAGTCGGAGCTTCCTTGCAAGTTGTAGCTTGCTGAATCGAGGTTGGAGCCTCCTGTAGGTTGGAGCCTACAGAAAATCAGTGGTGAGAGGGAGTTGGAGCTTGCCTTTGCATCACAACAATAATAAGATATGGTTTTCTCCCTTATGGGTTTCCACTTATATCTGTTGTCTATGTGCATGATGTCTATGTGTTGATATGGTATATCTAATCTGCTTAATACTTGCTGCTCACATATTAAGACTGTTGTTACATTATCTAATCTTCTTAATACTTGCTGCTCACAAATTAAGATTTCACACATATTAAGTTGATCATGAAATGAAGGTGTTAATAAAGTTTAATGAAAAGTTTTAAAAGTCCATGTATGTGTTAAACTGATTCACCCCCCCCCCCCTGCCCCCTCTCAGTTTAACTAAGGGTTCAACAATTGGTATCAAATCCAAGTTCCTTTGGTGTAAGCCTAATAGCTTGAAGGAGATCTGGTTGAGTCATGGACTATCAAAATGTACCTATGTTAAATACAACAAACTTTCCTAAATGGAGAGATAAGGTTAAAACTGTTAGAAAATTATATATTATGTAGCAATGCAACACATAAAATATGCGGAAAATACAAGCACACAAAACACATAAAACCAGAGAGACACAGATATACGTGGTTCACCCAGTTTGGGCTACGTCCACCCCGAACAGTCAGTCCTTCCTTTCTATTATCCAGCAAAATGAAGAGACAAAACCCACTCATCCATCCGCCGTAATATCCTCCGTTCTCTCTCGCTCTCCCTCTGCTTTACCCCAAGAATACACACAATACACGCCGCAATATAATACCCCCATACTTCAGTGCATTCTCTAGGGAAAAACCCTAATCTAAACATAACTTCTATCGTCGCATCATCCGCTAATGAACGGCCCGTATTGACTAGAAAATTACTATACTTTTACAAGGCAATTTTACATCTATTTTAGCGCGCGGGGGCACCGCCCCCGAAACCCCCGCCGGGGTTCCGAGCACGCGTCCCCCCCGGACCCCTCTACCTGCTGATTAATTACGGGGCGGCATTGCTACCCCTTTTAAGTGGCACAGGTCTAATGCTGGACACCATGTGTACAAGATAATCGTGTTCACAACCAACAATCTCCCACTTGGAGATCGGGATTAGCAACTCCACCGCCGTTTCATTTGGCCGGAAAATGACCAAATGACTCCTCTTTGGACCTAGCTATTCCTCATCTTCATAGTCATCCTTGAAGACCAATTGAAACTAAGCGCATTCTCAGTTTCTCCTTGGTTACAACTTTTGTTAGCATATCTGCAGGATTCTAGCTAGTGTGTATCTTTTCCAGCGTCAACTCTCCATCTTCCAATACTGACCGTATGAAATGGTACTTGAGATGTATGTGTTTAGTCCTAGAACGAAATGTTGAGTTCTTTGCAAGATGAATGGCACTTTGGCTAAAACTGTATAACGTGCCCATATCATGCTTCTTACCCAATTCATCCATAAACCTTTGTAACCAAATTATTTCTTTACTAGCCTCTGTAGCAGCAACATACTCGGCTTATGTTGTTGAAAGTCCAACAACACTTTGGATTTTTGAAACCCAACTGACAGTTGTTCCACCTACAGTAAATACATATCCTGTAGTGCTCCTCCTGTTATCTCTGTCACCTGCCATATCTGCATCAACATATCCCTGTAGAGCAATGTTTGAACCACCAAAACATAATGTTTGATTTGTGGTACCTCTCAAATATCTGAGAATCCATTTTACTGCCATCCAATGTTCTTTTCCTGGATTATTCATGTACCTGCTTACAACTCCCACTGCATGTGCAATATCAGGCCTTGTGCAGACCATTGCATACATTAAGCTTCCAACTGCCGATGCATATGGAACTTTAGACATATAATCCATGTCTTCTTGGGTCTTTGGGCACATCTCCTTACTAAGTTTGAAATGGCTAGCAAAAGGTGTACTAATAGGTTTTGCATTGTGCATATTAAATCTTTTCAACACCTTTTCTATGTACTCATTCTGAGACAGTGTTAATTTGCGATTTTTCCCGTCTCTAGTTATCCTCATACCAAGGATTTGTTTTGCAGCTCCCAAATCCTTCATTGCAAATGAATTTGCCAATTTTCTTTTGAGCACATTTATTTCCTGCATGTTAGATCTTGCAACAAGCATGTCATCTACATACAATAACAATATAATATAGCTTCCATCATTTTTCCTTTTTAGATAAACACAATGATCAGAGTGACATCTAGTATAACCTTGTTCATACATAAACTTGTCAAATTTTAGATACCACTGCCTTGGAGACTGTTTTAAGCCATACAATTTCTTCTTTAACCTACACACCAATTTTTTCTTTCCCTTTTACCTCATATCCTTCTGGTTGCTGCATGTATATCTCTTCCTCCAAATCTCCATGGAGAAATGTTGTCTTTACATCTAACTGTTCAAGATGTAAATCTTCCGCCGCTACAAGACTTAAGATAGTTCTGATTGAATTCATCTTAACAACAGGAGAAAATATTTCATCAAAATCAATACCTTTCTTCTATGCAAACCCCTTCACCACAAGTCTAGCTTTGTACCTCTGTTTTCATCCATCTTCTTCCTTCAGCCTGTAAACCCATTTATTCTGCAATGTAGTTTTACCTGCAGGCAACCTGACTAAGTCCCAAGTCTGGTTATGCATTAAGGAGTCCATCTCTTCATCCATGGCTAGCTCCCACTTCTTCCTGCTTTCAACTTGCATTGCTTCTTCATAACATTCGGGTTCACTAGAATCAGTCAACAATAAATAATATAATGAAGGAGAGTATCGTTCAGGGGGTCTACTTATCTTGGTAGATCTTCTAACACCACTTTCAGGTGTTTGAGGTGCCTGTTGTTGTTGTGGTGGTTGTTGCTGCTGTGGTTGTTGATTATTATTATTTTCAGGCACCTTTACTTTTTCAGTTATCTCATCAAGAACCGTGTATTCCTTGCTTTCTTTTTCCTGTTTCTTTTCCTGCAACTGATTCTTATAAAAGACCTTTTCATTGAATATTACATCTCTGCTCCTAATGATTTTGTGATTTTCATAATCATATAAGCGATAACCAAAATCATTAGCACCATATCCAATAAAGGTACATTTCTTTGATTTTGCCTCAAGCTTTGTTCTGTTTTCTTTATTAATATGGACAAAGGCCTCACAACCAAAAGGCTTTTAAAAAGAGTAGTTTACCTTTTTACCTGTCCATGCTTCCTCTGGAATACCACCATCCAAGGAACTTGAAGGCCCTCTGTTTATTAGATAAACAACAGTATCTATAGCATCTGCCCAAAATTGTAAAGGCAATCCTGCATGCAATCTCATGCACCTTGCACGCTCCATGATTGTTCTGTTCATCCTTTATGACACACCATTTTCTTGTGGTGTTCTTGGAACTGTCTTCTCTCTACGAATTCCATGCTCTGAACAATACCTATCAAACTCTTTGCTGCAATATTCACCTCCATTGTCTGATCTGAGACACTTCAACTTCTTTCCTGTCTCAATCTCAACCAAAGCTTTCCATTTCTTGAAAGTATCAAATACATCCGATTTATTCTGAATACAATAAATCCAAGTTTTTCTAGTTGCATCATCAATAAATGTAACATAATAGCAAAAGCCACCGAGAGATGATACCTGAGTAGGTCCCCATACATCTGTATGCACAAGCTCCAATTTTTTTCTCTTCTTTTCTTTCCCAACTTTGAGAAATCTGACTCTCTTTTGTTTTCCATAAATGCAATTTTCACAAAAATCTAAATCAACATTCTTCAAACCTGGCAACAAATTTCTTGAGTGAAGAATCTTCATCCCCTTCTCACTCATGTGTCCGAGCCTATGATGCCATAATGCTGCATCTACTCCTTTGGAAGTTAAAGAATTAACAGAGTTAGAAATACCATTGCATAAATACAATGTACCAACCTTTTCGCCTTTTGCTATTACCAGGGCTCCTTTGGTGACCTTCCAAGTTTTATCCATGAAAGTTGTCACACAACCTTCACCGCCTAACTGCCCTGTTGAAATCGGATTTTTCTTCAAATCTGGAACATGCCTTACCTCCTTTAGTAGCCATTGGTTTCCATTCTGTTGTTTTACAAGAACTTTACCCATTCCAACAATTTTAGAGGGTTTATCATCACCCAAACGAACTTGTCCAAAATCTCCTTGAACATAGTCATAAAAATATTTCTTATCAGGTGTGGCATGGAATGAAGTCCCTGAATCTACAACCCAAGAATCAGTAACATTTTCGAAAGAAAGAATCAAAGCATCTTGTAACACATCACCTGTCACATTTGCTTCATGATTGTTTTCTTGCTGTGCATCTCCTTCTTTTCCCTTCCAAGATCTACAATCTTTCTTTAGGTGTCCTCTCTTTCCACATTTCTAGCACACTATCCCCGATCTGGACTTGGATCTGCCTTTCCTTGATTTACTGCGATAACCCGAGCTCTTTCCTCTTTCCATTCTTCTTCCCCTAGACTCTGCACTCAAAGCATTACCCGATGTCTCACTAGAGCTTTTCCGTCGCATTTCCTCGCTAAGGATAGCACCAACAACATCATCAAACTTTAAAGTACTAGATCCAGAGACAGAGTTACTAATGGCCATTACTAAACCATTCCAACTCTCTGGCAATGAGCACAAGAACAACAGAGCTCTAACTTCATCATCAAAGTTTACCCCTACAGAACTTAGCTGACTGGTAACTGTATTAAATTCATTTAAATGGTCTGCAACAGATCCACCTTCCGACATCTTCATATTAAATAGTCGTTTCATAAGAAATACCTTGTTTGAGGCTGAGGGTTTTTCATATAGTTTCGCCAACGTCCGCATCAAACCCTCTGTTGTTGTTTCCTTCGAAATATTGAAGGCGACTGACGCTGCAAGACACAACCGTACTGTTCCGAGTGCCTTTCTATCGATAATGTTCCATTCCGCGTCTGTCATGGCCACCGACTTCTTTGTTTTTCCGCTCAATGGTAGGTAGAGATCTTTCTGATACAGATAATATTCCATCTGCATCTTCCATAGTGGGAAGTTTTGGCCGTTAAATTTCTCGACCCTAAACTTACCATCGTCCGCCATTGCTCCCACTCGAACCAGGAACCCTTCTTTCCTGCGAGTTTATCAGCCAAATATACCTTCGGCTCTGATACCAGCTTGTTAGAAAATTATATATTATGGACAATGCAACACATAAAATATGAAAAATACAAGTTAACAAAACACATAAAACCAGAGAGACACAGATATACGTGGTTCACCCAGTTTGGGTTACGTCCACCCCGAACAGCTAGTCCTTCCTTTCTATTATCCAGCAAAAATGAAGAGACAAAACCTACAGCAGATCCGCTGTAATATCCTCTGTTCTCTCTCACAGTCTCCCTCTCTGTTTCTCGCTCCGAGAATACACATACAATACACAACCGCAATACAATGCCCTCATAAAAGCGAGGGGTTGCCTTCTAGGGAAAAAAACCCTAATGTAAACATAAATTCTATCGTTAGATCATACGCCTATGAATGGCCCAGATTGACTAGAAATTACTATACTTTTACAAGGCAATTTTACATCTACCGAAAAGTGCTGCCGCCCCCCCCCCCCTGGACCCCCCACAGCAACGATTAATTACGGGCGGCGTTGCCGCCCCTTTTAAGGTACAGGGGTCCAATGCTGTGATACAAAGTAAACAAGATAATCAGGCTCCACACCCAACAAAAACAGAATTATTGGCTTATGAACCTGAGGTATGGAAAATTGTATGTGATGGTTACTGCACAGACTCTCCCTCTTTGCAAGAACAACAGTGGAATTCCAAGGCAAATTGTGTGATTTATAACAGTCTTCATAACAAGGATATTGATTTAATAATGAATCTAACCTCTGCAAAAGAAATCTGGGATAGATTGCATTTCATGCATGAAGTAGACACTAGGGGCTGCATTATCAAGAAGGAGAAGATAAGCCAGAAGAAGAAGAAAAATTCCTTTCAAAAGGAAAAAGGTCAATCAAATGAGGTACCTGCTAGTGTGAATGGAAGTAAGAACCATGAAGAAATTACAGTTGAGGAAAAAGCCAAGCTTGACACAGCCTTGACTGTAATAGAAAGATTTAAAAATGAAAACAAAGACCTGAAGACACTGGTGCAAATATGTGATGAGAAAGAATATGAAGATAAGAAAGAAATTGTTGACCTGAAGACACAACTTGAAGAAGCAAAGAAAGTAGAAGACACTCTACTGCAACAAATGAGAGAAAATTCTGGAATGTGGAAGATTGGAAGAAGAGGTGGTAAGCCTAAGGAATAAATTAGAAAAAGCCCAAAGAGAATTATTAATGAATACTCCTCTAATGACAAACTTTAAACAGTTGGACAAGATTCTAAATGCTCAAAGGTCTCCTCTCATGAAGACTGGGTTAGGCTATGAAGGAGAAACCAGTAAGTCCAAGGTAGAAGATAACAAGAATATCATTTTTGTAAAAGTTGTAAAGGATAATGAAGCAACTCAAAATATTCCTACAGAAGTAAAAGCCAGTAAAAACATGATTTGTAAAGAAACAAACAGAAACAAGCAGCAACATGAAAGGACAGAGAATGAGAGGAAGAAACAATCAGCTGCTAAAGGCTTATACGCTCCTAAGGATGAATTGAACAAATTCGGAAGATGTCAAAGGAGGTTCTCTCCTCCTATGAAAAATATCACATGTTTCTCTTGTCATAAACCAAGACATATTGCAGCACATTGTAAGACCAAGCACATCAACTTTAACCAGCAAAATATGCAGCAAATGAGAAGAACCCCTCAAGCAAGAAAATGGAAAATACAATCTTTCACCAGGTACACAAATCATTTCCATGGCTACTGTTATGCATGCAATAATTTTGGACATAAACTTGCTGAATGTAAATTATGTTCAAAAAGGAGCATAAGATATTATACATCAGCTCAAATGTACTTTGATAAAATAAGATGTTATGTATGCCTCAAGCTTGGTCACAAAGAAAAAGACTGTAATCTTCCATATACATTAAAGAACTCCAGACAGATGATGGAATCAAATCAAATCAAACAAAACTATGAATCAAAAAGGAGTGCAAACATTATGAAGAACCCCAATAAAGTATGGAAGGAAAAGAGAAAGGGGGAGCCTGTTACCTCAATAACATAATGAATCCTTCATAGTCTCAGGGGGAGCTGCTCTAGGAAGCAACACAAATATCCTACCAGTGATAGATATGAAGCAACATCCCAGGGGAGAGCAGTTCATAAATAGTCCTCACAAAAGCAGTCTAAGAAGAGCTCCTTGGAATGAGAACAGCTATAAGATCAGGACGGGAAAGGACAATTTCTCTAACAGATAGCTATAGAGGAAGAAGATTATCTGAAGCATTCAATAGCTGACAGATTGCAACAAGAAGCCATGGTAGTAGAGAGAACATCAGCCAAGAACATGTAAGCTAAGAAGATATCAGCACATTAAGTGATGGAAGGCTAAAATCACAAAAATTTATAGAGGATGATCACACTGTGCATCACACTACAAGAATTAACAATGAATCAAATTTAAGAAGGATGAGTAAGAGAAATGTTTATCATCATTATATCATTTCATCATTCATCTATGAAAATTCCCCTTAGAGGAATGAAGTTAAATAAGTGACAAATCTCTGAGTGCTCTGCCCATGAAGATTCCAAGTAAATAAATTGAAGATGTCTTCCCAAAGATCTTTATGTTAGAACAGTTGAATTGTATATAAAGCAGCAATGATTCTAGAGAAGTCCTAGAAAGGAAAATGCAGTGACATTCTTTTAAACCAGAATGACAGAATAAGCAAAAGATTAATAATGCCAAGATCAGATTCAATATGTTGATGATTGTTGTTGAGGAAAAACTATGAAGGTTGTCTTAACTATGGGTTCATGTGCAAGCTGATGTGAAATATTTGCATGGTAGTATCAATTGGTATTTAGGTAAAAGCAGCATGCCTATCAACAGAATACCAAGTGTTATCAGTGGAGCAGCAGTATGGTACAGGTCCTCGGGATCAAAGGATTATGGTAAGAGTACATCAAGAGATATCAATTAAACAACTTGAAGATGTTTTGCTGAAGATCATCATGATAGAATAGTTAAACTATCTAAAGCATGAAGGACTAGTTGTGATTACCATTTGAAGCTCAAAAGTCTGTTATTGATTCATCTAAAGCATACTTCAGCATAAAATATTTGTTGGTAATTCACCTTTAAAGAGAAATTGATCATTGACATACATACCTCCTTATATCGTAAGGGAAATTGCATGATTGATAAGTGAGACTAACCAATACATTGAATGTATCTAGCCTCAAGGGTTTGTTTTTGAAAGTACATTGTACAAGCAGTAAAGTCATTTGGTCTCTTATATTGAAAGATATTGCCTAATCTCACAATAAGTTGTAAGCTCTGGGTTTGATTCATTATTCACATCAGCAACAAGGACCTTTCAGTCTTTAAGTGTAATATCCTTGTCAGCATCCTAGCTCATATCATCACCAATAGGCAGGAAAGGTGAACCACAACAATAAAAGATATATTGGCATCATCATATCTGAACAGATGTGTACTACAGATGTGTATTGCAGAAAAATACTTACTCCATCTACAACCTTCCTCAACAGATATGTATTTATGATGAAGATCATACTAGAGACAGAAGTATATTGAAGCATTCTCAGTATTTTAGCTTTGGTCCAATGATGCATCTCTGATTATATGAGTATGATGATATATGGTTGTTCTATCATCACCTACACTCTATACAAGTGCAAGGAATCTGTGCTTTGGGATGGTATCAACTTACTGTGTATATACAAGTTCAATAATTCTCAAAAGTGTTCTCTCAACACCAGCTTGGAGCAGTCTGGTACAAAGTCAGAAGAATAAGGCCTAAACACAACTCAGAGAGAATAAATGAAGAGATAGAAAGCACACTAGGAAATGTGCAACCCTTTTCCATTGATGTCAAAGGGGGAGGAAAAGCAAGCAAAAGAAGATAGGCAGAGGAAGACAAAACACACCTTTCATAATGAAAGGAGGAGGAAGCCCTGAAGGAAGTATTGGAGTATTGGTGGAGTATTGCCATAAATCCCAAAGGGGGAGACTGTTGGAAATATTGTCATTGATGGCAAAGGAGAAGACAAGAGTAGCACCTGAACTATCACTAAGGCAAAAGAACAAAGAAGAACAAGAAATAAGGAAAAGGAGAAGACAAGAAAAAGAGAGGTAGCAGAGGCAGCAGAGAGAGAATTAGACAAGAAACAGAGGCAACACAGAGTAATGAGGATAGAAAGGCCACTGATTGAATATCAAGCCTGAAGGAATTTCTCCAAATAAATGCTGGTTTAATACAAGGGTTTTATTTATGAATTATAGAGTTTGCAAAAGAATTGAACTCTGGTTGATTGGTATTATTGAGAAATTATTCATACTTTGAGGTATTAAACACTTGACTGTGGAAATACCATATAGCTGGATTGGGTCTTGAAGTAACATTTGGTTTTGATAGCCGAATGATAAAAACTAAAAATCACAAATGCCAGAGAGGTTGAATAACCTGTTAATAGAAAGAATACTGTAATGATTAAAATCAATTTCAGAGTTTGTGCATATACAAAGCAGTAAGAGTGAAGGTCGAAATCCCATTTGCAGGTAGTCGAAGGCGTAGAGCAAAATTTGGAGATAGAAATCATCCATGTGTTGGTTAAGATTGGGGTTTATTCTAACCTGTTTGAATGTTGAATGCGCCTTAAGTCCCATGTGAAGGTTTCAATAAGAATGTAGGCATTTTCAATGATGCCACAGAGGGACTGAGGTTCAGGTCCATAAGTTAATTACATCCCATATCTATGAGGAATGGATCTGTTGGGTAAGTGATGCGATAGAGAGACTGAATTAACTTCAGAATTCGAAAGTGAAGAAGAGCAGAACTCTGGTAACGTAGCAGATTTCAAAGTTGAGGAAAGGAACTTCGATTGAAGGTGTAAGGATTGGGAATCTTCCTAAGGGACCTTGTACAGTTGTTCAAAGGGAAATTGAATCAATGTCATCATAAATATGACCAAGTCATGTATGGAGTGCATGGTGAGAAGGAAAATCGAAAATTGGGGTGAAAGACTGATTGAGGAGCAGGTTCTAGTGTAAATTGGAGCAATTTGAAAGGGCGAGAGCCGAAGCTTAAAGACTGGAAATTCCTGGGATTGAACGAACCTTGAATGCACAGTGAAAACCTGATGGAGCTAGGCGTTAAACATATGGAAGTGCCGTGTTAAAATGTGGATGAAACAGAGGTTAACAAATGAAAGGGCAGAACCCTGAGCCAAGGAGCAAAGCGGAACCATGAGAAGGAATAGTAGAAGCGGTTTCAGAGGCAATTACTAGAAATATCACGCGACCACAAGAGTGATAAGTGGGATTGGTGAAAAAAATGCGATATCGGTCTTTGCCCTACGCGTGGCCATAAGTGGTTTTTAAAAACCATATATAGCGCGCGATTGTTGAGAGTTAACCCTTGTGCACCTTCACAGCGTGATATCTGTTGGATGAGCGCTTAGTTGGGCTTTGGAGCACGACAAAAGTTGGGTCGTCGGATCCATTTGACAGTTAATACAAAGCAAGATGTTGTGGGCCCAATTGTTATATTATGGTGGTGTTAAATAATGCGTGAAGGTTCAAGGTTTGTAAAGTTTTAATCAGTAAGGTCGGGACGATAACATAACCAAATGTATTGATGAAGGGTAAAACATTTGTGGACCCGAGATGTTATATGATGTGGTTGAATCTTCTGAGTTCCATAGAATTGGATTAGAGTGTGGGCCCAGATGTATTTGATGCGATGGTTTATTTTATAGCCAGAAGTGTTAATAAACAGCGGTCGAATGAAAGGTAATGGAATACGGGTTTCAAATATTTCATGCGGTTCAAACCTTAATATATAATGCGATGCCACGTTGAGACCTTGGTCTTATCCAAGTCAATAGTATATGCAGAATAGAAGTGTGGGCGAGAGGTTATGCCATATTTAATTCATATAAGGAACCATTATATAATAGGTTTAGACATGAAATAAAATAAAGATTTGAAGACTATGAAGTGGGGTTTTAGAACTGTGGGCCCGAGAGAAAGAGTAAACATAACTCTAATATGTTGATATTCACTTTATGCGTTGAATAAAATTGTGGGACCCAAACAAATCTTAATGTATGCCGAGACTTACATATATGGTTTGAAATATACTGTGGGCTAGAAATTTATATGTATTGGGTTATAATCGTAGAGCATGGACGAGAAAGAACTCCACATGTGAAGATGAAGAATTGGGTCTTATTATAATGTTTAAATCAGAGATTTAAAATACACGCTTCCACATAGAGAACTGAAAGGGTTGAATTGAATTACTCACGGGGTTTGGATACGTGGTAAAGTGTTGACATATATACATTAATATATGTGTTGGGCGAAGATTTATTGTTGGATTTATATATGTCGGAACCAATATACCATATAAATGAATATGCAGATTGAAATATGGATGAAACCTGATGTATGGTTTTCGTAAGACAAAAGGAATATTTGTATGGTGTAGACACATAACGGGTTGATAAAGAATTATCATATATACATAAATATGTGTGAGGTCCAAGACCTACATTGAAGGATAGCAAAGTCGAACGTTTAATATTCATAAAATGGACTTGACTATGGTTTTTAACCATAAAGCATTAAAAGCAGCCTCCGTGTATGAAGACCAATGTTACTTGACTGTTGGGTTCTGACCATTGTGTTAAGAACAGAAAGGTAACTTCCGCATATTTTTATTAATAATTGCCCAGATTTGGAAATAGCTTGGGTAAAATTTTGGGACGCATTATATATGCATGAGACTTTGAGAGTTATTTGGGAGCCAAACTTGTAAAGAAGTTATATATATGCAGTAGATACACAATTGCAGTGAACAGGAGAGTTTGCAGAAACTGAAAAAGACGCAGGGCATTTTACATGCATGGAAAACAGAGGTATGCAAAACAGTTACATGACAGCAGCAGAAAAGATAAAAGCACAACAAGCCAAGGGCTGGAAAAAGGGCTAAGTGAAATTGTTTTATGTAACTGAAAATGTGAATGTAAATGATTTAAAATTATTTTTATTGTATGTGATGCATTGGTAAGTCTCCCTAGGCAAACAAAACTCCACTGTAAAACTAAAATTTGTATAAATTTCTATATTCCTTTGAATGAGATGGACAAAGAAATGAGAAGGTAGAAGTCAAAGAGTCATGGCTGTTCACTTCGAATTTTGTGTGGAATGCAAACAGTCATGAGGTGAACTCTATAAATTATATCACATTGATATGCATAAAGAGGTTAGAGAATGGAAAAATGATGGAGAGAGTGTAAGAAGAAGGAGGAGTTGATAGATAATCTGAGAAGATGCAGAGATGATATAGGGTGCGTATATGAGGACCTATTAATGCTGGTAAGTGTTACGACGAAGAGAGTCGATATCTGGCAATCAGCAAGCTTTTTTTTGAAAGAGTGAGGAAGTTGGTGCTTCCATATCAAGTTGTAGTTTTCGACGATGTCACCAGCCGATCGAGGTAGGAGCCTCGTAGTTGTAGCCCGCAAAATAGAGGAAGCAGCCTTCATCAAGTTGTAGCTTGACAGATGTCCAGTTGTATTTGGCTGAGGTAGGAGCCTCCTGTAGGTTGTAGCCTGCAAAAAATAGATGGGAGTTGGAGCTTCCTTGCAAGTTGTAGCTTGCAGAATTGAGGTAGTAGCCTCCTGTAGGTTGGAGCCTACAGAAAATCAGTGGTGAGAGGGAGTTGGAGCTTGCTTTTGCATCACAACAATAATAAGATGTGGTTTTCTCCCTTTATGCGTTTCCACTTATATCTGGTGTCTATGTGCATGATGTCTATGTGTTCATATGCTATATCTATTCCGCTAATACTTTTTGCTCACATATTAAGACTGCTGGTGCATTATTTAATCTGATTATTAATTGCTGCTCACAAATAAAGATTGTTCACACATTATGTTGATCATGAAATGAAGGTGTTAATAAAGTTTAATGAAAAGTTTTTAAAAGTCCATGAATGTGTTAAACTGATTCACCCCCCCACCCCTCTCGCTTAACTATGGTTCAATAGTGTGCAATGTAATTTCCCAAAAAATATTAAAAAAAATAACTCACTGATGTTCCTCTTTCCTTCGCTTGGTGGTGAGGCTCTTCTCTTGTGATCTTCACACTTTTCCTTGGTTCAGATTTCTTGATTGAATTTTCCTTCAAGTTATGTAGATTTTCTCTATATATAGTGGACTATCCATGTGATATAGGCTGACTTATCACTGTGCCTAGGTCGACATGCCTTTCTAGAATCGTCTTTATTCCTTTTTGTAGACCGAATTCAAGGGGTTCTTGTGACAAGGTATTGGAGGCTTAATGACTCAAACAAAGTATCCTTTTTACAATGTGTAACATGCCCAAATGGGTATTCAATACATGACATTGGCTTAATAGACTTTATGACTTGATCATTAAACCTAATAGCTCTTAATGGGAGCTTCAACTATAAAAATAAAATTCCTTGAGCATGAGCCCATGACTCAAGCATTACAAAATAATTTTGTTTTTATTCTTTACATCAATTACATAAAATCATGATTACACATGTCATTATGAAGATTGAACCTAGTTACACTTTTCAACACTCCCTCTTAACTAGGGAGCTATTCATAATCTACACAAGGTACTTGGACATTCTCATCTGAAGAATTATCATAAGATTCGGATTGGTAACCCATCTGTATAGCATCATATCAACCATCATTGTCACATAGTTAGGCCTTGACTAATAACTCTATCTCTCCACAAGATCAGAGCACAATGTTGACGAGACCAAATATTTATAGACACCATCATCATTGTATCTCTCAGAACATACCCCACCCGGGTTCACTCTTCGTATGTTCTAGATGTTCCTTTTCGTAGATAGTCCCTCGAGTCCTAAAAGGCATTAAAAAATACTCAAGAGAACCTCTTAGCCATGTTTGAATAAGGTATTCCTTTTTCGTAAATAATCTATCTCAATCTGGAAAAGGGTTAAACTTATATTGAGTAGACATCTTTTCATTTACTTTAACGAGTTCGAAAAGACAAGTTATCGACAATAATTTCATATTTTTGGAGTCTTAAAAGAGATGAAAGAGAACTCTAGGGGATTCATTTTTCGTAAGTTTATGGAGTCTAAAAAAAGGGAAAAGTGTACTCCTTAGTCAAAATTATCTATGAAAACAAAACAAAATTCATTAAACATATGTCGACCTGCTCAAAACACCACAAAAAGGATCAAACATACATGTTTCATGATAATAATAAAAATGAACAATTACAAGGAAAAAACATTAAATGTGATAAAATAATGGGAAAAATACCATAAGTAATTAAAATGACTATTCATTTTTACCATTTGACATTGACCTTCAACAGTGAGAGCTTTGAGCCCTTTTTTCCCTCAATCTTTTGCAGCTTATTGCGGTGAACCTGGTGGATCATTTCCAGTTCCTTCACTTCCAGGTAGGAGCTAATACCCCTCTCTTTCAATTCATGGTCCCTCTTTGTGATTTCAAGCAAGTTTTATGGATTTTTTAGAGCCCTGGGGTTCCAAAAATTCACCCTAAGACAAATGTATGCCCTACCTGTCGAACATTGTGTTGCACCAGGGAAAAAATTCACTGCAGGTAGGGGTGCAATGCTCTATCATCCCTTCTGGGGGAGAATTGGGCACAATTCCTTTGCAAAAATTGCCATTTTTTCTAAAAATTGATAGGTATTTTGCATGAAAAGGATCCTAATGAGTTTCTTATTGATGTTTCAGGTACTCGGTAGCACAAAATGACCTTTTTGTGGAAAGAAAAATAACATGAAGAACAAGACTTGAATGCAACAAACGATCATGTCACCATTCAGGCACTCGAAAAATGTGGTTTGTTGAAATTCTTCTAGTTACCCGACATGAGGCAACATATGGAATTACTTAAGTTCTTAGTTCATTCATGGGATGTACAGGCACAGGAATTCAGTTTAGGGGAACATCGACTTGAGAGCAAAGTGAAAGACATATACTTTCTGACATGTTTTTCCATGAGGGGTGCCCCCATCTCTCTCCTAGGAGGGATGATTGGAGGATAGGATTACATTGCCACTCATTATATACCTCGAGCAAAATTGACCAAAGATGGGAAGATAAAAATTAGAGATGTAACCCATCTACCTCTAAGAAAAATCCTTTTCATTATCACTAGATTGGTCGGTAGCTCAACACTTCACGTAGTTAGAATATCATACATACAATACAGTCTAGAGTGTCTAGAGCCGAAAATATTCAACTAGATCGAGGGGGTATTGGTCAACAAGAAGGAACAACTGAATAAAGCAAAATAAGGGAAACTGAAAACTTTTGGTTATGGTTCAATTCTGATTTCTTTTTCCCTGGAGTGGATTCCATTGTTACAACCTCAACAAATTAAGCATGAGCCCATTGATGCGAGGGTTCCATGGATGAGTAGGTGGATAGACCTTACAGCTCGACATGTAGGTCCATCAACGGCCAGTTTCAAACCAACCTTCTTCAAATGGTTGTGTAAACAGTTGATCATGATTAATGATTATCCATACGCAAGAGCGGATTTTCGTGATGACCCTGAGCTCTTACTTCTAAGGGTGAGTAATGGGGTGTTATGGGTAAGAAGTTTTAACCATTTTTAAAGTTTTTAAGAATGTTTACAATTTTTTTGTGTTTTTGATGTTTCTAAGACTAAACTATTGATTGAAAATGTTGGACCTGTTCGACCTATAGGAGCTTCATATCTTCGTCGTACAGGAGATCCACTAGAGGTTATAGTACCAGCATAGGTAGTCGTAGTAGGATGGGATGCACTGTAGGATATTCATGTACTAGAGACCCTTGTAGAGGTGGAGTGCCACTTGGAGGGGCTAACACACGGGATTAGTGAGATTATGGTCAATCAAATCCCTATGCGACTTCAGCGATATAATATCGAAGTGCCTAGCCATATTGATTGGCTGCTACACAAGATGGTTTGTGCATAGCACATTATCATGAGAACTATTAGTCTATTTAGGTTCATAGTCATATCTGCATATAGTTTTTGATGTAGGTCGTGTGGCCATCTGTGTCTCATAAAAACCAAAAATATATATATATCTTCATTGTTTCTATGTTCCTGTTGTTACTTTCAATTGATGTGATGTGTATTAAAACTTAATTTACATTCGTTGCAAATGTCTATCTAAAACATGATTAGCTAGTGCATCCACTGCCACAGGAAGAAGCTCGATGGCTGGTTTGAATGATAATTGCTTCCATGCCATAAACCAATCGAAAGGGTACATCCGTAGAAATCCTCATAAGGTTCGTATGCCCACAAGGAAGCGCAGATAAGAAAATGCTAGTCCGAGGTGGACTCTATCATAATGCTGAAGCATAGTCTTAAGAACTTTGTTGATAGCTTCAACCTATCCATTAGACTGAGGATAGTAGGGAGTGGAACTTGCATGGGAAAGCCCCAACTTGGCAGTTAGTTCAATCATCATATGATTCAAGAAATGTTTTATGTGATATGTAACTATGGCTTGTGGAACACCAAATGGTGCAATGACGTGATTGAAAAAGAAATATGCAGTCGTTTCTCTAGTGTTGTTATATGTAGACATTGCCTAGGCCAATTTGATAAAATAATCTACCGCAAAAATGATATAAATATGCCACCCGGATGAGTGAGGGTCACATGCCATAAATTCGATACCCCATTTCAGAAATGTTCCAACAACGATAATAGGATGCAATGGAGCGAGAAGCGCATGGGTCTTACGATCATAAATTTGGCATGCATGACATTTATGGACAGTGAGAATACAGTATCAGAAAATAGTGGGTCTGAAGTAACCAACGCGTAAGATCTTATTCGCGGTATCATAGCCAGATAAATTACCACCACATGCCCCAGAGTGGCATTCATTAAGGACTTTATCGACCTCCTCATGTGTGAGGCACCTTCGTAGAATCGTATCGATACCGCGTCAATAAAGAGTGTCGCCAACGATAACGTAATATTTCTCTTGGTATCAAATACGTCGTTTCTCGAAGTGAGAGGTATCAGATTGAAAATTCTAGGTTTAAAAATAAATAAGAATATCTCCATACCACAGTTTAGATAAGGAAGTCAGAAACAATGACTCGTCGGGGATAGAATCTTCATATTTCAATTCAGAATCAGGGCAAGGAAGGTCACACATAAGAGCGAAAACCAAGGATTTCTTTGACTTGGATTTGATGAATTCCAGGTCAAACTCTTGCAGGATGATGATCCATTTAGAGTATTTCCCCCCAGAAATTGACGTCACAAAATTTGTATCATAGGGTTGCAATATGAAACAAGCATAGTTTTTTGGAGCAAGATGCAATGGCGAAACCTTTAGACGGGTTGAACGGCCACGAAAGCCAATTTTTCTACATGTGTATACCTAATTTTGGCATCATTGAGATTGTAACTCAAGTAATATATGGGGTTTTTTGTCCCAACATGGTCTTCTTGGATCAATACCATCGCTATAGTAGAAATGGAAGCAGCGAGGTAGAGGAAATAGTCTCGCTGATAGCCAGGGGGATACAATAGAGATGCCCAAACTAGTACATATTTTAGGGCATCAAACGTTGTCTGAGTTATGTTATCCCGATGGAAGGGAACCCCTTTCTTAAGAAGGCGAGTGAATCCTTTAGTAAACTCAGCATAATTAGGGATGAACCGTCATTGGAAGTTAGTTTTCCCTTGAATTCGTTGAAGTTGAATGTGTGAAGAAGATGCAGGCAAGTCGGCAATTGCCTGTACTATCAGAGGATCAATCTGAGCTCCTTGTTTTGACATTAAAAAACCTAGATGTCATCCAGAACTAATGCAGAACATAGATTTGTGTGGATTCAACTAAATATATAATATTTACATCGTAGAAAAATGACCATATGATGTATCGGGTGATCAAATCGATGCTTAGAATGAGCAGGGAGATCGTCCAAATATAGTTACACGATGTGTTTAATATCATGAAAAGCGTAATCCATGGCCCACAGAAATGTGGCCCCAACGTTCTTCAGACCAAATGGGAGTTTCTGGTAGGAAAATGTACCCCAGGGAAAAATAAATGCAAACTTAGGTTGATCCGGTGGTAGAATTTTGATTTGATTATGTCTGGAGAAACCATCGTTGAATGAATATATTTCACAACCGTTGCATTCATCAACAATCTGGTCAATGAACGAGGTTGAGTAGTTTACCTTAGGACAAGCGCAATTGACATCCCAATAATCAACGCATAATCGGATAGTCCCTTGTTTATTCATGGCAGGGAAGACATTAGACACCTGATCGGTGAGAGGAATGGGGTAGATGAAACCATCACAAGTAATTTTTCAACTTCACTCTTAATCACAGAATCCTTCTTTGGATGGGTCAGACGGAGGCGTTGTTGGACTGGTTTAGCATCAGGATACGTTTTAATTTCCTGCACTACTATATTTAGATCAATGTATGGCATCTCCTCATAGGTCCAGGAAAAGACATCATGAAATTCATGAAAAATGGTTTTATAGGACTCGATCTCAGATGGAGAGAAAAACACATCAATGTGTAGATTTTCGACAACACTTGGATTAAAATTCAAACAAAAGGCCCAGAATGAAAGGGGGGGGGGGACAAATGTGTTGCCATCAATACAAAAGGGGGATACTGTTGGAAATATTGTCATTGATGGCAAAGGAGCAGATAAGGATGAGCAAAGGTATACAAGAGCAGTAGCAAAGAAAAAGTGCAGCAACAAGGTATGCAAGAGCAACATCATGGCAGAGGAGCAACTCAAGGAACAACAAGCAAAGGAGCAGCAAGATATGCAGTAGCAAGGGAGAAAGGAGCAGTAGATACATTGGTGTTTTGGTAGAACATTGATGTTGGCATGTTGATTGAGCTGAATTGTTGTGATGTAAATGAAAGACTCCAAGGCAAAGGAAAGAATCCATTACAGCAAATGAAAGACAAAGATATGATTCAAGGCAAGGAAAGATGCAAGGCAAAGGCAAATACATGGAGAAATTATTGTGATGTAGGGCTATGTGAATATGAATGAAATATTATATTATTGCAAGTTATTTATTTTTTTATTGACATGAATAATATGAATGCATGACATTTGGATATGATGGAATTCATTTTATGTATTTTAATATTCAATCATTTAAGCAGTTTTGGAATTTAAGGGACACCTTTGGAATGCAAAGAGATAAGTTTTGTCATTTCATATTCATATGAGTAAAACATGAACAACCATTAATTTTCATATGTGAATGTGTGCAAAGTTGGAGAACATGGTTAGAGAGTAGGAGAATGTGTGAGAGTTGATTGAGGTGTTATGCATGAGATTACATTACACACATGAAGCTGATGTTAAATATATTTGAATAGGAGAAGAGGCAAAAATAAATATGGAACTATGCATAATTGATAACCAGGTAAATCAACATATTGTTTTCATTTTGTGTGAGAGGATTGTGGTCTTATTTCAAGTTTTTTCTTGATAAATGTTCAATTAGAGTTGTTTGAGGTAGGAGCCTCATGTGGGTTGTAGCCTGTAGAAAACATATGGGAGTTGGAGCTTCCTTGCATGTTGTAGCTTACAGAAATTTGAGGTATCAACCTCCTGTAGGTTGGAGCCTACATAAAATCAGATGTAATAAGGAGTAGGAGATTGCCTTTGCATCACAACAATAATAAAATCGTGGTTTTCTCCCTTATGGGTTTCCACTTATATCTGGTTTCCATATGCATTGTTATTGTGTGATGATGTGATGTATTGGTCTTCTTATTACTTTATGTTCACATATTCAATTTGTTGGTCATTATTTGTTAAGTTGCCCATGTAATGTTTCAGTTAATGAATTTAATGAAAATAATTTTAATGTCCATGAATGGACTAAAATGATTCCCCCCCCCCCTCTCTCAGTTTATTCAAGGTTTCATCAGAAATTTCAAGAGATATCATTTCTTCTATATTCGAGAGGTTCTTCTCGGAATCAACTTCGTGGATAGAAACAAAACTCGTAAAAGATATGACGAAAATGGGTATATAAATATCACTAAGATTAGCCTCAATGGGATGTTGTAAGGAGGAATGATGGTGATGATTTTCCCATGACACATCCTCTGGCATCATGATCTCCACGATGCTCTCGTCGGTATAAAATACATGAGAAAATGGATTAGAATTCCTATCACAATCCAATGATTGATTGATCCAATTGATCGAGGTAAAGGTACGATTCACACAAGCCGAATAGATCTCTTTGTAATCAAGTTCAATAGGGCTAAGCGGCATTTGGTCGCCAAAAATGTTGATGTTATTTTCATCTGGTATTATCCATGAATCATTCTGGACAATAGAAGATGATATCAAGTTGATATAAGTAACTAAAGATGAGTTGTTGTGAAGAGGAGTAGGAGGAAGTGAAAAGGTCCCCATGAGCAAGGAGTCCTTCAATAGTCCAACCTCGACATGATGATAAGAGTAGGGCTTCCCCTATGAGCATGGCACTTCCAGTAACATGGGAATCAGAGGAAAAAAAGGTGAGTTGGTCAATGGCCACAATCCTGCCCTTATGAGGAAAAGAGATCTTATGGAAATAAGTTAAAATGACCGCGGCCATGGCGTAAACCCACATATGACCCAATAGAAAATTATAATTAAGAGGTCTGTCAATAAATTCTAATTCTATAGAGACATTATTGCCTCCTAATTCCACTTGTCGATAATTTAGAATACCACAAGGCTTATATGTTCTTCCATCAAAGGCTTTCAAAACGGTGGATGACTGACTCAATTGAGGAGAATCAATCCCCTTCCAGCAAGTCATAGACATGATGCAGGTCGAGGCTCCCTCGTCCACAATAGAATGATGGAATTTCTTACTGTGGATGACAACCTAGATCATAAAGGACAATTGAGCCTAAACTGGAGGGGAATAATTCTCGTGATTGAAAACAACAAGGTTGGAATTCAAAGGATCCACACATCCAATAGCTGAAAGCAAAGCCGTTTTTTTGGGCAGGGCAGTTTTGCAACAACTTGAGGGTCGACATAGCTGACAAGGGTTGAGCCAAGAATAACATAAATACAAAGAATCTAATGTTTCCCTTGAAGTAAATAGATAATGGTATGAATCCTACATGTGATTTGTCGTATGCTTCACTCGTTTCTTGGCTTGAATTCTCCAATGCTAAATCGCGTCACTATAATTAGAACTTGTACAATTAGACAACACAAGCCATAAATCTACGAAATATATGTAGCATCATCTAAATACTTCATTCAATGGATCAACATGGCATCGAAATACATGAAATCATAGCATCACATATAGGAAAACAAACAAACCTTTGCATTAATATAAATGGAAGGAGTTACAACCATAAATAGAAGTCAATCTTGTAGAAGAGCTCCTCCAAGCTGACTTGTTCCTTGTTTTTCACAAAGTGCACCCCTAACCACCCTAATGCATGGAATGTTAACTCTTCACAACAGCAACATGAGGGTAGAACTCTATCTCCAAAATCCAACCCATAGCTTTTGGATGTCCACAAATATATAGCTGATGGGAGTAAGTTAGGAGTTCTTATCCAATTATCAATCAAGGGCTTGAGATCCACTCTTGATGGGAGGATGGGATCAAAGGATAAGGGATTGAAACTCCATGGTAGGATAGGATGGGATCTGAATGTTTTATCTAAGGTAAATGGGTGCAATAAATTCTGGAAGCTTATCAAAAAATAGGCTTTCGTAATTTCTCTCTTTTTCTCAAATTTCTAGAACCGACGCAGGTGCATAGTGGAGAAACATGTAGGTGATCAACGCAAGACAAATTGGAACAACCTGTAGGTGAGCATTGTACAATAGGAGGCCAAGGAGATTTTGTCCTTAAAATGACTTAAACAAGGTGTTTTCAAGAAGAAAATATGGGATATGAGAGTGTCAGGCATAGGAATTTGTGTTATGATGATGTTAAGGGGTAAAAGGATTTTGATTGATCTAGTTTGTAGGCCGACTCACAAGATGTGACAAAATGGCCTATAACAAATCCCATACAAGGTGAATTATCGGTGAAAAACTTGCTCCTATCAAAAGGTAAACCTTCTAGAGAAGATTCCAATGGAGAATATTGATAATCTTCATCTGGTAAATACTCCTTCTTGAGTGATGTATGATGAGTTTTTATACCAGATGAATTTGTTCTTCACATAAGTGCTACTTGCGCTTTTGATGAGGTTACCAAGAGCTACATCCTTCTATAGTTGGTTGTCATAGGACCTTTATCTCATCTATATTTTATGCTTATTTTAAGACAATGTCATGAGATCTTGCCTTCAATTTTATGCTTCTATGATGCATCCTATCATGCTTCTAATTTATTCCTACCATGGTGGCTATATAACAGAAAAACTTTGAAATAGAGACTTGAAAAGAACCTAGAGGAGGAAGACTTATTTCAATCATAGTAGAGATCTTTTAATTCCTCCTTGGTCTTCTTCTTTTTGGCTTCGTCTACTTCTTCAGTAATATGGGCTTCTTCCCTACCTCTTTTGTTATTGTCCTTCTTGAACTTAGACAAACCCTCTTATAGTGCCCATATTATTGGCATTCATAGCATTGAACCTTTGTGATATTCTTCCTTCGTTTATGAGGACCAAATTTTCCAAACTTCCCTTTTCTCTTTCCCATAGCATCATAGGCTTGATTTTGTTCATTTTATCCTACATCAGATTTTTCCTTTAACCTAGTTTCCTCAATTTTGCCTAGTGACCATAGTGCATTGAATGGAGTGGCTTCCTTTTTCCCATATATACTTGACGAGAAGTTGCCCCATTCTTCGGGTAGTGCATTGAGCACTATTACAGTCATTTCTCTGTCAAACGTTATCTCTCCCAATTCTTGTAATTGATCCCTTATTTCATATATCCTCATAAAATATGAAGTTATTCCTTATTATTTTGATATATTCATTTTGAAGAGTTCTTTCCTTAACAAGATCACGTACTTACTGAGAACAACTCTACAAGTTTATCATATATTTATTTTGATGTTTCTAATTTTGAAACATAAGGAGTGAGGGGGTCCTTGATGGATTCTATGAGAATCCCTTCACTTATCCTTTCATATGCCTTGCAAGTGCTTGAGCATCTTCCCTTGGTGGTTTGGGGATTGAGCCCTTAACATGTTCCATGACCTCATTTCCAATGAAATTCAAATATGTCCTTTTCTTCCATGTAAGAAAGTTTGAAGCCCTAACCAATTTGTTTCTTTCTTTGCAGAAATTCATTTTGACAAATTTGAATGCACACATAAATATACTTACTTGATAAGATGCTTCTTTCACTTACTTCCTCCTCGAATTTTATGATAGAAAGTTTCTCCTTAATGAAGATAGTTTTCTTGAAGAGTGATCCTTGGCTCAAAAGAGAGGGAGATCTTCATAGAGCCTTTTAATGATGATGACAGCATCCTTGATCTATATTCTCTAGGCTGAGTACACTTCAAATTACTTTGATTTGTAGATATTTTCAACTTAAGTAGAGATAGGCCCTTTTGTGGTCTCTTTTATTTGAAAATGACTTGAGCGAGGATCACAATACTTCTTTTGGTGTAGACTTCTTCTTCGATCTAGGGTTTTGACACTTCCTTCAAGAAGATGATGTAGACCTTTCCTTCAAAATTCCTTTAGAATGAGATGATCTGCTAGATCTACTATTTTTGTCTTCTAGAGTTTCCGTCCTTAAATGCTTCAGTGTCCCTTGATGAGCTGTCCTTCCTTGATTTTTCACCTTAACTCTACCATGTTGAGAAATATAGGGCATTAGGATTAAGTGATTTCACTTTGATGATAACTAATTGATGAACTCTGTTAGGGTCCTATAATAATAGGATTCATAATTTTTTAATTGACTTTGATTAGTCTTGTAATATGTACATACTTTGCTTTAAGAAAAATGTTTTCCAATATAATAAAATAAAAAAATGTAAAGAGGGTAAAAGTCATAAAAGAAAAATCAAAGGACTTAAAAGAAAAAAGATAAAAAAGAATAGAAAAATGAACCCCAACAAAAAGAGATAAGAATAAGACATGAAAGTGATGCAAGTCAAAATGCCACTACTAGTTACTTTTTACTGCAAAATAAATGATTATGTGCAGCTTGTTCAAAATGCCATAATCCATGATGAGTTAAATAGCTTAATCTTAACTTTTGTTGAAATTTGGTTATAGAAGGATATGTGGTTCCCTAAGACTTTGATCTTTGGCCTAGGGAAAAGTGTCCAAAAGAATTTAATTTTTCTCCTAAAGTGACTTTATAAAGTTATAAAGTCAAATCTAATTTAAAAGTGACTTTAAGTGATAAAGTTACCAAAGTCTAATTTTAAAGTGACTTTAATAAAGTCAATATAAAATTAGAAAGGAAAAAGTGACTTTGGAAATAAAAGACTAAGTGGGTCTTTATTAAAGTGGGGTGAATTAAAAAATAGAAAGTGAGATTTAAATGAACATTTAATCTCAGCCCTAGATCTAAAGCTATCTCAGCCATTAGATTTAGGGATTCCCCAAAAGTCACTTAGGGTTAGGTTAAAGGAGGAAAATGAGTGAAAAGGTCATTCATTCTTTCATGAGTAGATTGAGAGAGGAGGAGAGAAAGCTGAAGAGAAATTTTTGAGCGAAGGGAGAGCAGCAAAAGACACACAACAAATCTGTACAGTAGGAGGGCACACTCCCAAGGTTGAAAATCCGTACGTCGTCATTTATTGGCATGGTTACCGAGGCATAAAATCTGTATAGCAGTTTGCACGCATTTCGAGGAAAGGACAGTGTTGTTTTTGAGGAGCAAAATCAACAGTAAAGGGCACGGTTTTCAAGGTAGACTTTTTGGGCACGGAAATCGAAGAAGGGACTGATGTCCTATCCGTATAGAATCCGTACAATCCGTACCGGTAGATTATGGCACATTTTTTCGAGGCTGCAAGTACATCATTTAATGCTGTAATTTTTCTGTAAATTTCTGTTTTGCTGTTTGGCACGATTTTCAAGGTGGAAGGTCGAGATAAGTGGTTTTAGTGTTTGCTGTAATTTTTACTGTGTATTGTTGTTCACTGCAAAAGCATTTTCCAGAAATAAGAGAAGCTTTCGAACTAGCTTTCCCCAAGAGTTGTAGGGGGTTTTTCTAGGGTCAAGTTGACCAAAAATCAGCGTGTTAAAATTCTGTGTGGCTGATTTATTTTTCTAAGTTTTTATTTCTGTGTTTCAGCATTGTGAAATTTCCAGAATTAGTGTTTTCAGAAAATATTTATTTTTCTAGCTTGTTGAATGTATGGCTATGGGAATGGGCATTTAACTTTATGGGAGAAATAAGGAGAAGCTGAAAACGGGGTTGGGTTATCAAATTTCTACATGGTATCAGAGGTATTTTGCTGATAAAGTAAGTTTGGGACAGCAAGAAGAAAAATTACAGCAAGCTGATTTTTCACCCAGAAATTACAGTAAGCTGATTTTTCACACAGAAAACAGTACCTTTACTACAACAGTGTTATTTTTAGTTTATTAGGACAGCAAGCATGCCTTTGGGCTTGAGGGTGGATGATAGGTTGGATGGGCATAGTAACTACAACGTATGGAAGGAGAGAATGTAGAGCATCTTTGAGGAGGCAAAAGTCTGGGATATCATAGTGCATACCGCACAGAACCCTGTTAATGTGCCTAGTGATGTTGTTCAGTTGGCAACCTTTAATAAAAAGAATAGCAAGAGTAAGAGAATGATTCTAGATGGAATCAAATACCATTGCATTCCTCATGTGAGAGGAAAGAGACATGCTCATGAGATGTGGACAACATTGACCAATCTCTACCAGAGTACCAATGAGAATAGGAAAATGGTCATAGGGGAGAAGCTGAAGACCATTAAGATGGGTAAGACTGATAGTGCAGCTGGATATCTCACAAAGATTACTAATGTGAGAGATGAGTTGGCAGAAGTTGGAGAGGTCATTCCACCCACTGAGTTGGTGTGGATTGCAGTGCATGGCCTTCCTAGTTCATGGCTAAACTTTGCTAATGGGGTTTGTGCATGAGAGACCCTTCCCACTTGGGAGAGGTTCTAGGATGATTGCATACAAACAGAAATCAGAAAAACCAACTTGGGGCAGCCAAACCAGTTGAGCAGGATGAGGATGTAGCACTGTTGGTAGGAGGCAAGAAAGGAAAGGGAAAGAAGCAAGCTTCCACAAGTGGTAGTGGGGGCAAAGGAAAAGGTAAAGGTAAACAGGGGAACATGTAGAAGGACTATTCCAAGGTGAAATGTTGGAATTTTCAGAGGATGGGACATTATGCAGTTGTGTTTCCGGAGAAGAAGAAGAAGGGGAATAACCAGAGCATGGCAGCATCAGTAGAGATAAAGGACTTTATGGATAGCTTTGACCGGGAGTTTGGGTTCTTTGCTTGTGATTCCACTAGTGCAGGATCACCTACCACGGAGGTTGAGAGGGAGTGTGCATTTCCCTCCACTAGCAGAGCATCTTCAGGTATCTGGTATGTTGACAGTGGGGCTTCACGTCATATGACAAGAGTCCGTGAGAACTTCTTAGAGCTTTCAGAGAGTGGCACTGATATAGAGGTAGTACTCGAAGATGACAACGTTGTTAGAGTAGTCGGTGTGGGGACATTGACATTTGATAGGGAACCCAAGCCTCCCTTGAAGGTGTCAGATGTTCTATATGTTCCAGGGATGAGGAAGAACCTCATATCCGTCTAAGCTTTGGAGGACAGAGGATATGAGATATTTTTCAGGAGAGGACAAGTGTTGTTATATTCCAGGGGTGCTCCAGCTTATTCAGCTAGAGCGATAGGTGTACGTCATGCAAAGGTGTACAAGTTTTCATTTCAGCCCCTTTTGGCATTGAGCAGTAGTACTGGCAGCAGAGCTAGCAGTTCAGAGCTGTGTGAGATTTGGCACTGTAAGATGGGGCACATGTATCATGGGGCCTTGAGGACGTTGCGGGATATCACTCAGGTGTGCCAGATTTCAGTACTGATCACATTGATACATGCAGAGGATTTTCAATGGGAAAGTTTGTCAAATCCCCTTTTACCAGCAGTGACAACAGAGCGATTGCGATACTTGATTTGATTCATTCCAGCATGAGCGGTCAGATGTCTCATGTTTCCTTGAGCGGATATGAGTATTATGTTTTATTCATTGATGATCACTCCAGGAGGACCTGGATTTATTTCTTGAAGACCAAGAGTGAGGTCTTCAAGCGGTTTCAGGAGTTCAGAGCTCTTGTGGAGACTCAAACAGGTCGGAAGATCAAGTCCCTGAGGTCGGACAATGGAGGTGAGTACACCCTTGGAGAGTTTGTTGATTATTGTGCAGAGGTAGGCATTAGGAGGGAGTTCACAGTTCCTTACAACACCCAGCAGAACAGGGTTGCGGAGAGGAAGAACAGATCCATCGGAGGGGATGCCAAATCCATACCACATGATCAGGGGTTGCCATTGTTTTTGTGGGCAAAGGCCTACAACACTGCTATATATTTGCAAAACAGGAGTCTGCATCATGCCTTGGGGCATGTGACTTCAGATGAGGCTTTTTCTGGGAAGAATCCTGATGTTGGTCATCTTCGTATCTTTGGGTGTATTGCATACTCCTATGTACCCAAGGAGAAGAGGACCAAACTAGAGCCCACCGCAAAGAAGGGTATCTTTGTGGGATACATTGAGACCTCGAAAGCCTTTCGAATTTATATTCTCGCACAGAGGAGAGTTGTTGTCAGGTAGGATGTGAAATTCGAGGAGGACAGGGCTTTAGGAGGTCACGGGAGTTAGAGTATCTGGATCAACCAGACCCTCAGGAGCAGCTGAGTCAGTCGCAGGGATCCAATGGGCAGGGATCAGGAGGATCCGAAGGTACATCGATTACGGTGTCAGGTCCATTAGTGAGTAGTAGCTCGCAGAGTCAAAGGGGTGGTGCTTTGGGAAGCATGCAAAGCAGTTCACTAGGGAGTCCACTGATGGACAGTTCACACGGTACTTTAGCGTCTACGGGTTCAGGTTTAGGCAGGAGGACAACAGACATATAGTCAGGAGTTCAGGCTCTTAATGATGAGGAGGAGGAGCTTCATTCTCAGGTGGGAGAAGTGTGCTCATGGAAGAGGAAGCCCAAGTGGCTTCAAGATACCTTGAGAGAGGCCACATCTGTTGCTGGGCCTAAGAGGCTGGTCAGAGAGATTAGACCACCTGATAGGTTTTGTAGCTATATGGCAATGGTTGCCAACATCGTTGACTCTGAGCCTTCTAGCTATGAGGAGGCAGCTAGCCAGCAGGTCTGGAGAGAGGCCATGCAGGAGGAGTATTCTTCTATCATAAAGAATGATGTTTGGGAGGTGGTGTCGAGGCCTAAGGGCAAATCCGTGGTTACTTCCAGATGGCTTTACAAGGTAAAGCATGCTGCAGATGGCAGCATTGAGAAATTCAAAGCGAGGTTTGTGGCTAGAGGGTTCTCCCAGGTAGAGGGAGTTGATTATGAGGAGACCTTCGCTCCCGTGGCTCGATATACTTTGATTCGCTCCATTATATCGATAGCAGCAAAGATGGGTTGGAAGATCCACCAGATGGATGTGAAGACCGCATTTCTCAATGGCTTCATACAGGGGGAGGTGTACATTGAGCAGCCACAGGGCTTTGAGGTGCATGGGAAGGAGTCCCATGTGTGCAGACTGAAGAAGGCCCTTTATGGCCTGAAGCAAGCTCCTAGAGCTTGGTACTCCAGGATAGATCCATACTTGCAGGAGATGGGTTTCACAAAGAGTGAAGCAGATCCAAACCTTTAATTTATTGTGATAGGTGAGGAGCCTCTCATCCTGGTGTTGTATGTGGATGACTTGGTCATTACGGGTGCAGAGAGACTCATAGAGCACTGCAAGAGAGATCTTGCGTCGGATTTTGAGATGAAGGACATTGGCTTGATGCATTACTTTTTGGGTTTGGAGGTGTGGTAGGAGGAAGGGCATTTCTTCCTAGGGCAGGGGAAGTATATTATGGACATCCTTGGTAGATTCCACATGGAGGATTGTAGACCCATGTCGACACCGATGATCACCAATTGGAAGAAGCTTCATGCTTCAGATTCCAAGTTGGTGGATCCCACATTGTATAGACATCTGATTGGTTCCTTGATGTATTTGGTCAACACCAGACCAGATATATGTTTTGTAGTCAACACGATGAGCCAGTTCATGTGTGAGCCCAGGAGGGTGCACTGGGTTGCTGCAAAACACATTTTTTGGTACTTGCAGGGGATAGTGGATTATGGTCTAGATTATAGGAAAGGGGATGGAGTGAGATTGGCAGGTTACACTGATTTTGATTGGGCAGGTTGTGCTTCTGATAGGAAGAGCACTTCAGGGTGTTGTTTTGGGTTGGGTTCAACAGTGGTGTCGTGGTTTAGCCGGAAGCAGCAGTCAGTAGCATTGAGTTCAGGAGAAGAAAAGTACATTGCAGCTAGTCTAGCTAGTTGTGAGGCCATCTGGCTTTGCAAGATATTGTTTGGCTTATTTGGTCAGCCGTTGAGACCTTCAGTGATATACTGTGATAATCAGAGTTGCATTAAACTCATGGAGAATCCAGTATTTCATGACAAGTCAAAGCATATCGGCATCAGATATCATTTCATCAAAGACTATGTTTAGAAGGGAGCTGTGAAGCTTGAGTATATTCCCACTGATGAGCAAGTTGCATATATTCTTACCATAGCCTTACCACGGGGCAAGCATGTCTACTTCAGAGACAAAATGGGTGTGGTGAGGAACACCTTCCTCGGTAAGAGGGAGTGTTGAAATTTTGTTACCGAAGGACAGGTGGTTCCCTAAGGCTTTGATCTTTGGCCTAGGGAAAAGTGTCCAAAAGAATTTAATTTTTCTCCTAAAGTGACTTTATAAAGTTATAAAGTCAAATCTAATTTAAAAGTGACTTTAAGTGATAAAGTTGCTAAAGTCTAATTTTAAAGTGACTTTAATAAAGTCAATGTGAAATTAGAAAGTGAAAAGTGACTTTGGAAATAAATGACTAAGTGGGGTGAATTAAAAAACAGAAAGTGAGATTTAAATGAGCATTTAATCTTAGCCCTAGATCTAAAGCTATCTCAGCCATTAGATTTAGGGATTCCCCAAAAGTCACTTAGGGTTAGGTTAAAGGAGGAAAAGGAGGGAAAAGGACATTCATTCTTTCATGAGCAGATTGAGAGAGGAGAGAAAGCTTAACAGACATTTCTGAGCAAAGGGAGAGCAGCAAAAGACACACAGCAAATCTGTATAGCAGGAGGGCACACTTCCCAAGGCTGAAAATCCGTACAGCAGCATTTATTGGCACGGTTACCGAGGCAGAAAATCCATACAGCAGTTTGCATGCATTTTGAGGAAAGGACAATGATGTTTTCAAAGAGAAAAATCAGTAGTAAAGGGCATGATTTTTGAGGCAGACTTTCTGGGCACGAAAATCAAGGGACTGATTTCCTGTCCGTACAATCCATATGGCAGATTCTGGCACTTTTTTCGAGGCTGCAAGTACATCATTTAATGCTGTAATTTTTCTGTAAATTTATATTTTTCTATTTGGCACGATTTTCAAGGTGGAAGGTGGCACAAAAATCGAGATAAGTGGTTTTAGTGTTTGCTGTAATTTTTATTGTATATTGTTGTTCACTATAAGAGCATTTTCCAGAAATAAGAGAAGCTTTCGAGTTGGTTTTCCCCAAGAGTTGTAGGGGGTTTTTCCAGGGTCAAGTTGACCAAAAATAGGCGTGTTAAAATTCTATGTGTGGCTGATTTATTTTTCTGAGTTTTTATTTCTGCATTTCAGCATTGTGAAATTTCTAGAATTAGTGTTTTCAAAAAATATTTATTTTTCCAGCTTGTTGAATGTATGGCTATGGGAATGGGCATTTAACTTTATGGGAGAAATAAGGAGAAACTAAAAACCGAGGTTAGGTTATCAAATTTCTACAACTTTTTCATGCTTTAAATTTCATGCTGATAGATAGAGAATAAAGATCTTGCCAAACAGTTTAATCTTGGCAAATCAGTAGTTAAATAGAGAATAAATGAGGAGCTCAATAGTTTAATCTGAGCCCTTGGATGGAATAAGGTTAGAATTAGATATTTTTTTGTTTTAAAAAGAAAAATGGATTAGGGTTTGCAAGCTCAAATGCACCTATGCAAATAAAGGAAAAAATGGTAGAATAAATGATGGGTAGGAATAAAGCAGTTTTACAAGGCATGATAAACATCATCTATCATATTACTAATTTCCCTCCCCACAATGTGTTCCAATACTAAATCCTTCAGCCATAAAGACTCAAAGCATTTTTCTGACTTCTGGTGGGACCGGACCCACGTCTTAATGACTGATTGGCACCAAGGTATTGAAATTCCCCCCATTTTCGTCCTTTCCACCTCATTAAACCCTTCTCCTTTATAAAAACCCTTTTCCCTTAACATTACTCATTTTTCCCTACTAAAACTCCTTTTCCTAAGACAAAAAGCATATTTACCTAGGAAAAGTAAAACCCCCTTGATTAATTCCCTTTTCATACAAAAATACCCAAAAACCCACAAAAATGCTATTATCCTAAGTATAAGTGTAAAATGTTAAATATGGGGCCACCACTATGAAAATCTTGACTAACATAGTATTTTACACTTTGCTTAATGTATTTTTCATTCCCGCATTCATTTCATTGTTAACATACTAATATAATGTATTAATTCCCTAAATACCTTTCATCCCATAGTATATTAATTCCTTTTATATAAATAAATATCCAAACCCATATTTTTCGTTTATCCTATGGTATATTAGCCCCACGTGATATATTCACCGCTCCCCATAGGTTTGAACCATCTCGTTTATATATTAAACCGCCCTATGTTAATACTACACCTATCAACATTACATTGGTTAAATAAACATTACACCCGCCTATCCCTTTTAACATTAAACTTTATGTTAAAACTTTGTTTTAACGTATAATTTGAAATCCTTCCGCACAAAGAACTCTCGGGCCCCATGCCCATTACCCAGTAGCTTAGTCACTTAATCCCGACCGTTCACTCTTATTCATTAAATCCAATGGCCTAGATCTCCCATCGTAAATCTCTTAGCGCGATCATTAAACAAAATAGAATTTGCAATAAAAGTAGTTTCGACCCTTCCTCTCTCCTCCACGCGTCGTGAATGTATTGGATCACATCAATTCATACAAAACCATTTACCGCTTTTAAACCATGCGATAACCGCTCAGCATTAAATCATCCCCCCGTGCCTAAACCACTCACGATTTGAAAAGATTGGTAGTTAATGAAAACATTGTTCAAATTCAAATTCTTTATAAAAACACCAGAATGTACGCATTTCAAGCCTTCTGTTACTCTTTTCGCTTATAAAACTGTTCCCAACTGAGAGAAATACGTTGTTTCTCCTGTTTGAATGCAAAAAACCAACAAAATTCAACCAAGTCCAGTGCTGCGATCACTCAAAGCCTCCAGACTGCATTTAAAAGGTCACAACAAGATTTTGAAGGCTTTTAACTCCCAACAAACCCTTTTTCCGAATCAAAATTCCTAAATTCACAGGTATTTCTCAAGAAAAAGACCTATCCATCCATT
The DNA here is from genome assembly GCA_034641835.2 of Pinus albicaulis. Classification (NCBI taxonomy): domain Eukaryota; kingdom Viridiplantae; phylum Streptophyta; class Pinopsida; order Pinales; family Pinaceae; genus Pinus; species Pinus albicaulis. Next base: position 387,913,044 of record CM076579.1, on the reverse strand, counting down.
AAAAGAACTATATTGTTGAATGGATGCCTTTTTAAGCCTGTTTGCCTAAGGAATAGCCTTATTACCTCATGTATGCTTTAAACCTGAGTATTCCCACAGTTTCTGAAAACTGTAATCTGTTTTTGAAGCAAATTGAAGAGAATTTAAGTATATGCAAGCCTAAAAGAGCCCTCTAAAACATCCAAAACCTTTCTACAATACTCAGAAGCCTTTGACATAAGCTTTGATTGTTTTAGGACTATTTCATCAACAGAAAAGTACATTAAACCCTTGTTAGCTTTTCCTGAGTCTGTAAAAATTAAGAAATTGATTTTTGAAGTAGAATTGACAGTTTCAGTCAGAGAAACCCAAATTTTACCTATTGCAGTCCAAAAGAAAACTCTGTTATACTAAAAAGACCTTCTGTAAATAGTTTAATCTTACAGAAGTGTGTTAAAGACCTAAAAACAGAGTTTTAGAAATCAAGAAGAGTTAAATTGTTAAAAACAAACCTGTCAATGGCATCCAAAAGTACAATTGTAATCAATCCACTACAACCTCTTGTTGTAGATGTAGAACACACCTCATTGGCTGATGCAGACTACAAAATCACTGATCCAGTAACTGAATTTAACCTTCTTGAGCTCCACTGTTGGAGCCAAGAGAAATCCTTGGACCAAGTAGATGATGTTCCTATTTGGGAGTCAAATCTACCCAAGTATGTTGTTCCTCATACCCATCAGTGCCCAGAAGCCATTAGATTGTGCCAAACTCATTATTCCCCATATCAGAGAGTAATGGTCAATGCTGAAAAAAAAGTATTGTTCACCATAACTGCTGAATCCATAAACCAATTGTTTCAATTGCAACCTGAGCCCAATACAGCCCCTTTGTCTATTGAAGCTCTGACAAAGTCCTATTTGGAATTAGATTTTCCCAAAAGATTCCAAATTTTCCAAACATTGATGCCCTCATATGTGGAAATTCCAAAGCTAAATCCTCCCTATTCCTCTTCCAAATTCCGAGAAGGAACTAGACACATTATCTCTATGTTGTCTTTTGTCCTTGGTTACTTCACAGATGAGCATACTGATGCATCTATACTTGGTTCCCTGTCCATTTTTGTGCCTAGTCAACCCCCTGCAGTCATCTACAATTTTTCTAAGTATATTGTTGATAGTATACATGAACAACTTGTTAAATTACCAACTGAAGGTGTCTTTAGGTATCCTTCATTTCTCTTCCATATGTTCCTCTACTTTCAGTCAAACAAGTTTCCCATAACTCTTCAAAAGATAGATGTGGAAGGAAATCCATTATCAGTTATTTTTTGGACCTCCTTAATTAGAAAGGAGTCAAAATATTTCACATATACAGACTTTACACATTGTTATATCCACCAACTGATAAATCTGCTTAAAAACAGTGTGCAACCTAGAATCTGTGATGAAATCAAGAGGGTGTTACAATTGTCAAAATAGAGCAGGACTGGTGATTGGTATTTATACCAAAATCACAGTGAGATTAGATTTTATGGATCAACCCTCATTCCTTATAAATTGCCAAAGTATTTACCAATGAGGTTGTTTTCTTTAGAATATATAAGACAGATCTTAAACTCAGATTCAGTAATTTCTTGGCTGCTAAGAAGAAAACTCATTTTAAATTGAAGAAGCAAGTGGGTCCATTTATATGCAACAACAGAGAAGCAGGTGCAGAAGCAGAAAAAAAATTGTTAGAGTATAAATTTAGCAGAAGTTTTCTTTGGCACTATGATCCTTATGGCATAATTAGAAAAATGAGAGTGAAGTGTAAGTTAACTCCCTATATTCATGAGAAGAAGGTTGAAATTGAGAAATTTTCTAGCCAATCTGAATGGTTAGAAAACACATTGGTAGAAGCTGATCAGCAGAGGGATACTAGACACATTCTACAAACTCCAGTTCAGGAAGATAGAGGTACAAAAATAAATAGGGAAGAAGGCTCATCCATTGCTGAAACTACCACAGAAACCAAGTTTAAACTAAGGTACATCAAGAAGCCTAAGACAAATCCAGCAGACAAAGACAAAAAAACAATTGATGTTATAGATACAGAGATTCCAGATAAAGACATTGTGCCTCCCACAGTGATTGAAAATGAGAAGCAACCTACTACTTCCCACATGGAGTTGATCAAAAAACATAACAGTGTGGAAGTGTCATCATCAAAGCAGTCAGAAGACAAATATATGGATATCAAGGAAAAGTATAAAGAGATTAAAGCTAGAAATGAGGAAATAAAAAATGAAATTTATTCCTAGTACTTGAAGCAGACTCCTGGCATACAAAACAAGCTACTATCAGCCTTTGATTATAAAAACAAGAAGTTGTTGATCATAGTGTTCCAGCCCACAGTGCCAAAACCTACAACAGCATCATATTATAAAAGGGCTGATATTGAAGTTCCAATAGAGAACATTCATCCCTTGGACCAAATAGAATTTCATAAACAGAGTTCAGAAATGCTTTATTCCACAATGACAACAAAAGCAATGAGTGCTCAAAAACTCCAGAATACTTTAATAAATGTGAGAGATCAGCGTAAAGTTGAAAAAGCTTCTTCATATGCCAAGGATTCCAGAATCAAATCCTTGGAGGAATTAGTAATTGAATTAGGTTATGACCCTGAGAATGTAAAAGTTGCTAAGGAGCTAATTAAAAAGAAGAATGTTGATATTTCTGCACTCAGAAAGCAGTTGAAATTACCTCCTACAAAGCATCCACAGGCCAAGGAAATTCTACAGGAATCCAATCAAAAGGATGAGATGATGAGTCTCATATTGCAGTTGATAGCTCAAATCAAAGAGATGGAAATTGAGATGGACAAATTGGTCCAAGAAAAAGAAGCTTCCAAAGCTCAAAATTTCCCTCCTACTGTGATTCCTATGGTGACCACAACAGTGTCATCAACTCTAGCAGAAGAACTAGCCCCAAAAGTTCCATTGGCTACAACAATGCATGTAACTTCATCTACCACTTCTGCCACTAAGTCTTCTATAAGGCCAACAAATTGATAAAGGCAATGGAGGACATGTCAATACAAACCAATGAAATCAATAGATTAAAAGAGAAAATCAAAAATCTGGAAGATGCCAAGAAGCTGGCACAGATCAATGCCAAAACTGAAGAGCAAAAAGTTAAGAGATTGAGTGCACAATTAAAGAAGTTGGAAACAGAGTTGACCTTAAAAGAGCCTATGGCACATATCAAAAATCAACTATGGACCAATATCATTGAATCAGTCAATGATACTTGGCGAACAATACAAGTGGTTTATGAACAAAAGGATTTACTCAAAGCAACTAGAGAAGAAATTTAGAAAACCAAAGATGAATTAGGCACCAAACCTGAAGAAGCATTGGAAAGTATCAAATTCCTCAACTCTAAAAATAAGCAGGAATTGGATGAAATTGGGATAACAGACATAACAGAAACTATATCGGAGGTAAGAAAAGTAATTTCCAAGAAGAACCTGATGAAACAGTTGGAGGAAAAGTGCCAAAATATGGATGTAACCATCACAAGAGTCATGGTGAAATTTGACATTTTGAGGCAAAAAGGACTTCCAAATATTCTAGCAATCAATGATAAATTGATGAAACAAGAAGATCATAATAAAAAGATAAGAGAATTTTCCAAAGCACAGGTGAAAAAATTAGATTGGCAAGGGATTCCAATAGGGAAAGTTTGCATAAAAGTATTGAGAATCTGTTTTATTTACAACATGAAATAAAGCATATTTTTGTGATCAAGCCAACTTTTGTAAGATACATAGAGGTAGATGAAAACTTCAGAAAGTTAAAGAAGATCAAATTACCCATTAGGAGAATTTTGAGGTCTAAAATGGGTCTCCTAAGGAAATAATAAAATAATAGCTAAACCAATAAAATAATATTTATGAATTTGCAATTAACTTTTTGCACCACAATCCATGTAACCATAGTTAAATTCAATTCAAAAGTTGTACCAAAATAAAATTAATAAAAAAATTGTATTGATGTGACTATAAATAAGAATGAGATTTTCAAGAAAAAATCATTATCATTGAACAACTAATGCATTTGTCCTTTGTACTTACATAACTTAAAATAAAATATAAATATAAATTTATAAATTATTAATTATATTATGTGCTATTAATTAAAATTTATATTATTTAAATTGTATAATAACATGTAATTAATATACTATATAAAAATAATATAATATAATATAACAAATGTATAGGGATATGCATTGTTTCTTTCAAGAAATATGAAATGACAATAATATATTTTTATTCAAAAAGTGTGAAATGACATTTATTATGAGTATTTTTCTTTGACTTTAAAAGTATTTAGAGCACTACCATGGTTAACCATGAGTTTTTATCCACCATTGAGAATGTGACAAGTAAGTACCTTTAACACAAGAAATGGCACCTCAACCATTAGGGATGATGTCATCTCCTAAAATGTGATTGGTTCTCATAAAGTGAATTTTGATTGTACATTTTCCTTAGGAGGCCCATTTTAGACCTCAAAATTCCCCTAATGAGATACAGAATTCTGGGAAAAGCTAACAGATTTGCTGTAAAAATCAGTTTGCAGTAAGAAAATATGAAAAAACAGAGTTGTTGTTTGTATTACACAGTAAATAGATTTGTAAACAGTAAAACAGTTTTCAGCAGTCCAAGTGTATCAGGTTAAAGAGTATCAGTTGAAAGAAGAAGTTCAAAACTGATTGAAGATCAAATTTTCAGCGTGAGGGATACCTCAACTATCCAGCTGCAGCCCAAATCCAAACAACAAGCTATTTAAATTGAATAAATAGGACATATTGCAATTTGTTAGGCAGTTGTCACTATCTTTTTGTAAAAAGATATTTTATTTTCCAAAAAAAATTCCTTTATATTGTTCTAAAATATTTTGTACTACTTTTTTTATAAATGCTTCATCATTTGAAGAATATTAGAGGTGAATTAATTGTTGAAGATTTATGCAGTCATCTTTTCTGAACCTGAAGGGTTTTTGTATCAAGTTCAAGTCAGCAGACTAGATCAAAGCAATAAAGCATCATATTTCAGGATTCATGTGTTGGGCCAATGAAGTGAAGTACTTTCTCATGTTATTTGTCAATTTTCTTATGTTTTCCATCCATTCATAAATGTGTTCTAAATGTTAATGTGAAATCAGGAATTGTTATTTCAGAATTTGTTAAAAGCACTATGCTATTGACTAATTTTCATTTAAATGTTTTATGTTGATACCCAGACTAGGGAACCCTTAATTTCTCCTTAATTTTGATTGACCCCTACCTTTTCACTCTTTATTCGGATCAAAGAACCTTTAATTGCTCTTTATCCCTATTAAAACCACTTCACCAATCAGCCTTTGAAGATCTTGAGTGACTCTGCTATCTTGCCCTGTGAAAATTTGCCTTTAGACCTTGATCTTGATCTGTCTGCTTGACACATTGACTCCATTTTCCCAATGGTAAACAGAGTTATAACTATCCATCTCATTAAGTGATTTTCCCACCAAATCAAATCAAAACCTCAAAACCAATTTACCCTTTATAGCTAGCCTAAAATTATATATTAAAACAAAGTTAAATCTTATAGAGAGAGCCCTCACTGAGCCTTAGGAAGGCTAGATCCTAAAGCTTGAAAGTAGGTTTGTGGTTACCTCTGATATTCTTTAAACTATAATAAAAAAATCTCACAACTTTAAGAATTATTAGAGTGATAACAAAATCCATTGAAACCTCATCCAAATGCTAACTTGGAATGGCTAATGGTTGTAAAAAACATAGGATATTAATTGTCTCAACTTTATTTTGTTGGAAAACCAAATGTTAGGTTCCTATAATACTAGTGTAGCTCCCATATTGTTATTTGTGTTCCCCATAGAACCCCATATTGTTATTTTTGCACCCCATAAAAACCCACTATGTTATTGTAGAGTCCTTACATTTATTGTTATGTAGTACCTAATTATTTTTTGACTCTCTAGACTCGTATATAAACCAAGGAGCTCTTGTCATTTGAATCATCCAATAATTATTCATTTATGTGATGTAAAAAAAGGTTTCCCCATTGAAGAGACTTATTTTCAAGTTGTTGATCTATCTTTTCTTATGTTTTTGTGATATGGTTGCATAACATTTGGTATCAATGCTTTGGATCCTATGGTTTTGTTGCTTCAAACAGGTCATCTTGGTATTTTTGCTATAACATTTTTCTGCGAGCTTCATAACCTGAAAATTTTACCATGTCAAATCAAAAACTTGGTGAACCTTGTGTAAAAATTTCAGACCTTGGTTCACTAAATTTTCAGAGATATGGTTCGAGAAAGTTAGGGTTCCTAAATGCTGTAGAATTCAGTGTCAAACAAGTGTTTCGCGAAAAATCGTCGTAACTTTATCTTAGAGCATCGGAATTGAATTTCATAAAATGTCAATGAAATTGTACAGAATATAGTTTCTTGTGTATTATGTTCAGGGCCAAAGGTTATGTGTCATCCCGTACAAGTTCGATCTACTGAACCAATCCATAATCAAGTCATCGAGGGAGAATTGGCATAACTTTATCTCGAAGAATCCAATCTCAGTCTAACTAGTAAGGTTGGAAAGGAAACATAGAGGGCTACCAAAGGTTGCAACTTAGATCATGGGAGGCCAAAATCACAGAGATATAGCAATTTCAAGGTCAGTCTTATCAGCGAGTTCAAATCAAGCTCTAAAAGGTGTGTATTTTTAAATTTGCATATTTTTTGTTTCAAAACTAAATTTGAAGTGATTCAAAGTGAATAGTGAAGCATATATTTCATTAATTGGTTCCAAAATGTCTCCCAAACAAAAACAAAAAATCTACACCCATTAAACCCTCAGAAAGCTCCATTATGACGCATGAGGCAGAAGAAATGTAACATGATATATCAAAATTACAGGACCGAGTGCAACAAATTTCACTCTTACAAAGAGCCACCAAAGATAACTAAAATGAGACATGGATGGTTTAAAAGGGGATCTCGATGGTTTAAAAACAAACATGAAAGGTTTGAAGGAATATTTGACAATGCTCCTACAAGAGCGGTTTCCTAATGTGACAAAGTATTCCATGAGACCCATGCTGGAAAAAAAATGAATGTGAATCGTGATTTTAGAGACTCCAACTTTCGGTTGAAGACCAACCACATTCAAAGATTGATATGAAGAAGTTTGATGGCAAGGATATGGTAACATGGATACTATATATGGATTAGTTCTTTGATCTACATGATTTGCAACAAAGACAAAACGTACACATTGAATCTTTATATTTAGAACTCAACCAGTTTGTGTGGTTTCGATGGCTTTGTTCTCATAAATCATTTGTTACTTGGTCAATTTTTACAGAGGAATTGATAGCATATTATTTGGATACAAAGAGTAATATCTTCATTAGTCAATTCATAAATCTCAAACAAAAGGGTTTAGTTGGAGAGCACATTAAGGACTCCCAAAGATTGAATATCAAGGTAATTAATATTCCAGAGGAGCATATGATCAATGTCTTTATTGGGACTTTAAAGGATAACATCCAACATGAGGTTCGGTTTTCAAAACCTAAGTCATTGGAGAATGCATTTAGGGTGGAAAGAAATGTTGAAAGAAAATTTATGGCAACAAGAAATTCTACCACTCACAACTATAAAGATTGAAGTGTTATTGCTCCTAAGCTCCCACAACCTACAAGGTTGACACCACAACAACTGAAGGAAAAGAGAGAAAAAGGGATTTGTTACAATTGTGATAGAAAATACATTAAAGGTCATAAGTGTGTAGAGAAGAAATTATTTAACATAGATTGTGAAGAGGAAGAAGAAAAGGTACAAGAAACGTCAAAAGAAGAAGATATACACCAAGAACCAACCCCAGGGGTTGAAAAATAAGAAATGAATCCAACCATATTTTGAAATGCATTGGCAGGAATTACCACTCCTCTAACTCTCAAGATAGAAGGATATATCAAGAAGAAAAAGGTAATAACGTTTATTGATTCGAGAAGTACCAATAATTTTATTCATTTTAAGATAGCCAAGGAGTTGAATTTCTTTTTATATCCAACACCGGAGTGTCACGTGATGGTTGCAAATGGAGGAACTATAAATTGCTTAGGGAAGTGCCATAATATCAATCTAACAATGGGGGAATATGTATTGAATAATCCAATGATTTCCACTCCAATGGACGGTGTTGATGTTGTATTAGGAGTCCAATGGTTACAATCTTTGGGAACGATAGCTTTTAATTTTCGAGAATTTTTCTTGAAAGAAAATTGGGAAGGAAAGGAAATTGAATTAATGTGTACCGTAGGGAACCTAGGAAGATAATTAGCTTTGATGGCATGACAAATATTTTGAAGAAGGAACAACGAGGGATAATTGTGCAATTATGCTCACTAGATGTTCAAACATTTAATTCATATGTTTCTCCACATCTCCAAAGAGTCCTTGACAATCATTCCAAGGTATTCAAGACTCCCAAAGGTTTCCCACCTATTCACACTCACAATCATGTTATTCACTTGATTCCAAAAAGTGCTCCTCCAAACATTATACCATACAGATATTCCTATGCCCAAAAGAGTGAAATTGAATGTATGGTTCCAAAAATGCTAGAGGCAAGTATAATTCAACCTAGCCAAATTTCCTTCTCTTCTCCAATAGTATTGGTGCAAAAGGAGGAGGGATCAAAGCATATGTGTCTGAATTATAGAGAGCTCAATAAGCTCACTATTAAAAACAAATGTATCATTCTTGTCATTAATGAATCGTTGGATGAACCACATGGAGTAATTTACTTCACCAAGCTAGATCTTCACTTAAAATATCATCAAATTTGAATGAAGATAGAAGGCATTCTGATAGCAACATTCAAAACTCATTAAGGTCATTATGAATTTTTGGTCATGCCTTTTGACCTTACTAATGCACCTCCCACATTTCAAGGTTTTATGAATTTTATTTTCAAACCTTTCCTTAGAAAAATTGTGTTAGTATTTTTTGATGACATATTAATCTACAAGTCTTGGAAGGATCATCTTCAATATGTTGACATGGTGCTCAAACTATTGGCGGAGAAACAATTGTATGCAAAACCCTCCAAATGTTTCTTTAGGGTACATGAAGTGGAATATTTGGGTCATATTGTATCTCGTGAGGGTGTTAAGGTAGACCCTAACAAAATTAAAGCCATAAAGGAATGGAAAAACCCCACAACCTTGAGGCATCTTCTAGAATTTCTCAGGTTGACAGGGTATTATCACAAGTTTGTAAAGAATTATGAGAAAATAGTAGCATCACTAACATTACTGAAGAAAGATGCATTTTTTTGGACTCCAAAAGCAACTAAGGCCTTTGAACATTTTAAAGAGGCAATGTGTTGAGCTTCGGTCTTAGCTACACCAGACTTCACAAAAACCTTTATTATGGAATGTGATGCCTCAAGAAATGACATTGATGTTGTTTTAACACAAGGAAGACCCATTGCTTTTAAAATTTGTCCAATCAAGGGAAGTTATTTACACAAACCTATTTATGAGAAAGAATGTTGGCAATACTACATGCTCTAAAGAAATGGTGTCCTCGATTAATAGGAAAGCACTTCAAGGTAAAAACAAATCAAGATAGTCTTAAATACTTCTTTGAACAAATATTATCTTCAAAAGAGCAGCAAAAGTGGGTCATAGAGATGTTGGATTATGACTTTGAAATCGTCTACAGAAAAGGGAAGCAAAATGGTGTTGCATATGCACTCTCAAGAAGGGATGAGGATGTGGAAGCATTGCTCTATGTCATTTCTATTTATCCAACCTGATTGGATAAATGAAGCAAGGGATGAATGGAAGAATGACGAAGAGGTATGAACACTCGTTCAAAAGTTGCAACAAAATCCTAGTGCATCTGATATATTTATATAGAAAAATGATTCATTGTGGTACAAAGATCGCTTATAAGAACTCCCAACTCGAACAAAAGGTTCTTTTGGAATTTCACACCTCTCCTATAAGAGGGCACTCGAGATTTTAAAAAACTTACCGTTGTTGAATTTCTACGACCTTGGGTCTAGGTTAGAGTCTTAAAATCACTGACGTTACCAAACCAAGAATCTCAACCATGAACTACTTTGCACAGCGGAAATATAAAGCAGTAAATCACACATGAACGAAATATAGACAACTTTTTACAATTTTCAAACCAACTCCATTATATTAACAACCTATAATACAACAGTCGAGGGCTCCCGTACCAGGGATAATGGCCCTCATACATCCACTAGTACAAGATACAAAACAAGATACTTTGGCTATCTTGTTGTAGTACAATATCTCACCTCCTCTTGGTCATGCCCTATACCTTCTCGGTCCTTCCGCTCCCAATCTGCAACTCCTGCCTCTATCAATGCTCTAAGCTCATCTGGCCACTGAACCTTGGTTGTAGATTTGCTCTCTAGTTGTGCCTTAGTCTGTCAAGGCCACAACACATCGAGACTCCTGGCGAGTTTTTCACATCTACACTTGTGAACAACTCTTTATCTGCCTATTGATGCTCCTTGGCTACTCAGGGACTTCAACCATTATGGTCTTCCTGCGCTGCAACGACGAAGACCAACATAGGGCATGGAGGGTTGCCACATATCACTGCAAGATTTCCATCTCCCACACTGAACACGGGCTAGGAGGACTTCCCATCATCTACTGTAGAAGTCCTTCTCCACACACAAGTCCCGGGCTCCACAAGCCTGCTCCTGTTTGATCAGATCCTTGAGCTCATCAACTTCCAAGCTAGCAGTCACCTTTGTCCATCAAGGTGTTGCACTTCGACACCAACATGGACACTATCACGTTGTCCTCCAGCAGACCATAAGTGCCCAATCTCGTCCACACTTGGTCCTCTCTCACGCTGCCCTCCAATAGTCCACGAGAGACCAAGTCCACGTTGCAGCATCTACACCTAGTTAGGGAATCCCCACACCTACGAGACCCTCACACACGGCTACCCATAGACTCCACCAATCTACCCTTTGCTTCTACAATAGAGGAGCTATTGCACAAATCTGGGCACATCAAAATGTCCTTGCCTAGGACACCATCAACTCATCGACCAAGGGAACATCTGCAACTCTCCTTGTTGTTGTCCTCTTGCCTTCTAATCTGATGTGTCTATTGTCACCTTGGCTTCTTGGTAGGCTACCCAACAGTCCACGTGGGCTCCTCCAAAGCCTCGGTCCACCATTCAAGGACCCAACATCCCTCCAAAACATTGTTGTAATGGTGTTTTCTCCCTCCAAACCTCCATAGGGTTGCTCCCTCTGAGGATAGACTCCCTCTGAGCCTACACGATCGCCACTGGCTCGACCCTTCAAGCACTCGTCCTCCTGGATCAAATACCACTCGTGCAAATCCCACCAATCTCGAGTATGCAACACCACTATCCGATAGAATCTAGCCTACCAACCTGTAGTTCATCACATGAAGCCATCTATATCAACCTGATCTTGTCCATGCCAAAGAAACCCTCGATTTATCCCAAGCATCCATGACAAATCAATGGAAGTCCATGATCAGCAATCTGCCCTACAACAAACTATTGTTCACCAAGCTCACCACCAATCCACCAGAACTCCCAACCCATCTCGTCATGTAACATGTCAAGACCACATCTCCAAGTCTTGATTTGAACCCTCCGCTCCATGATCTAGACACTGACAACTCCCTCTGAGTTGCTTCGTTGTGCACACTCTAATTCATTCTCTCTCAAAGTAGCTCAGATACCCTCTGATACCATGTTGAATTTCCAGCACCTTGGGTCTAGGTTAGAGTCTTAAAATCACTAACACTACCAAACCAAGAATATCAACCATGAACTACTTTGCACAGGGGAAATATAAAGCAGTAAATAACACATGCACAGAATATAGACAACTTTTTACAATTTTGAACCCAACTTTGTTATATTAACATATAATACAACACTCTAGTGATCCCGTACCATGGATAATGGCCCTCATACATCCACTAGTACAAGAAAAAAAACAAGATACACTGACCATTTGGCCGTAGTACAGTCTCTCACCTCCTCTTGGTTGTACCATGTTGCCTGGTCCTTCGGCTCCCGATCTGCAACTCCTACCTTTATCAATGCTCCAAGTCCATCTGGCCACTGAAACTTAGTTGTCGATTTTCTCTCTAGTTGTGTGTTAGTCTATCAAGGCCACAACACATCGAGAATCTTGTCAAGTTTTTCACAACTCCACTTGTGAACAACTCTCTATCTTCCGATTGTTTCTCCTCAGCTACTCATGGACTTCAACCCACTATGGTCTTCGTGCACTGCAACAATGAAGACCGACATAGGGCATGGAGGGTTGTCACCTATCACTGCAAGATGTCCATCTCCCACAATGAACACGGGCTAAGAGGATTACCCATCATCTGCTATAGAAGTCCTTCTCCACACACAAGTCTCGGGCTCCACATACCTGCTCCTAGTTGATCAAACCCTTGAGCTCATTAACTACTAGGTTAGTAGTAACCTTTGTCCATCAAGGAGCTGCAATTCGGCACCAACATGGACACTATCACGTTGTCCTCCCGCAGACCATAAGTTCCCAATCTCGTCTACACTTCGTCCTCCCGCAGACCATAAGTTCCCAATCTCGTCTACACTTCGTCCTCCCTCACGTTGTCCTCCCGCGGACCATAAGTTCCCAATCTCGTCTACAGTCCACGAGAGACCAAGTCCACGTTGTAGCATATGCACCTAGTTAGGGCATCCCCACATTTACGAGACCCTCACACACGACTACCCACAGACTCCACCAATTCGCCCTTTGCTTCTATAATAGAGGAGCTATTGCAGCAATTTGGGCACATCAAAATGTCATTGCCTAGGACACCATCAACTCAGCAACCAAGGGAACATCTACAACTCTCCTTGTTGTTGTCCTCTTGTCTTCCAATCTGATGTGTTTTTTGTCACCTTGGCTGCTTGGTAGGCTAACCAATAGTGCACGTGGGCTCCTCCAAACAACTCCTACGGTATCCTCAAGCTACCCATCAACTGATCCAAGTCCTGGTCCACAATTCAAGGACCCAACATCCCTCCAAAACATTGTTGTAATGGTGTTTGCTTATGTTGTTTGTGACATCCCTGGTTAGGGCATGTGTTGCGGCCCTAAACCCTCTTGACAATGCACAAACAAGCCCTCAAGGGGTTGCGGCATACCTTTAGAGGTCTCCTCCTCACCCACACTGCTTGCTTAGGGCACTAGTCAACCCTTGACAACCCATAAACAAGCCCAGTTGTGTGTTATGGCCTGCAGCCTAGCACAACAACCCTAAAACCATGAGACAATCCCCTAACTCGGTGCCCAAACACACTCCAACAGCAACGTTTTTTACCCTAGCAACTTAGCCCAATAGCAAGCCTACTCGACCTCCATGACAACAACCATGGTCCTCTTTTCAACCCAAAGACAATCTGCACTTACCTCAGACTACTCGGCCCTCATCACATAATTTGGATCCTCCTTTGCGCTGTCTAGGGCCTCTCCTTCTTGCTGCAGCTAGGGAAATTTCAGAGCTCCTTCTCTTGAGAGAATGTTGCCCAAATGGATGAGTAAAACATATCAAATCACCCTCCTTTTATAGCCAAATGAGGGGCTCCCACGAATAGATGAAGAGACACATCTATTGGCTAATTTTTACATCAAACCTACATGACTTGAAAACCAATAATTACTGGTCAACTTTAAAAATTCATTTCTCCTCAATGACAACTCAAAATCGGATGATTTTCAATGCATCGGATTTTTCTCAACAAGCACTACCATCCTCATCCATCATATGTTGAAAACTCATCATTGTTTTGGCTCAAACATCGATGGGTGAAAAACCCCCAAGCTTGGGTTTCAATCACACAAGCCTGCTTGTGGCACTTTGACCTCCAACCCTCAAACATTGGGGCTTGGAGTACCTCCCAAGCTATACAAAAATCAACAACCATAGGGTCGTGAAGGAATTTTTTTGGGATGGCCTTAAATTTGATATTCAAAAGTTTGTGGCAAAATGTTTGGTCTTATGTAGTCAAATCACAAAAAACAGAAGAAAAGCTAGATCAATGACTTAAAAATAAGCCTCTTCAAGGAGGAAACCTCCTTTTACATCATATAAATGAACAATTCTTGGATGATTCAAATGAGGAGCCCAGGCAAATTTTTTCTTTGGAATTCGACTTTTGAATTTCTAACACCCATTTCCCCCATTTTCTTAGTCAAACCGCTTTGAATTGTCGCAACTTCATTTGTCCTTTTTCAGGTCTGCTCACGTTGCTCTGTTTTGGCAAGGGTTCAACCGTGTTGCAGAGGAGTCACTAAAGTTTGAGTCTTAACACGCAGGACTGCGATAGGGCAAGGATTTGAACTCAGAACAAACTGCTTCTTTGGCTAAGTATTGATGGTGCAAATGGATGCGAGATTCAGCGGCATATATATAGTTACATGAAACCGTGTGGATTGTTTGTGAAAGGATTTGGTGTGAGACACGTGAAGTCATGAATACATGGGTGAGCACTTTGTTAAACATGTGAATATGCATCTATTTTAAGTCATTGGAGCACTTCTCAATTGTCCACTTGCGTCTATCGATAAAATCAGAAGGGCGATTAAAGTCATTTGTTTTTAAATTAAAATTTTGACAATTTTATATTATGCTCGAAGGTGTGTACTTCCTTTTTCAGAAATGATGATATATATACATCATATCATATCAAATCAGGTTAGTTTATATTTTTCAAGTTTAATGCATCAAAGTTGACATATACATACAAAATCAAATCAAGTTATTTGATTATTTAAAGTCCATTCTTTTGGAAAGGTTAAATGAAAGAAGAAGTAAATATTAACTATATTTAGATTGTTTATTTTGGATGAGCTTCGTTTTTTTGATGAGTGTTCTTTTTTATTAAATTAAAAATATGATCATTTTAGAATCAATAAAAAAAATCAAAATCAAATTTGGTAAACAAAGTTCTACTCCTTTCCGACAGAGATGAAATCCAAACTTTTTATATAATATCAACCAAATTTAAAATTTAATTCAAAAAAATAAAACACTTCAATATTATTTATTTTAAATACATATTATTTTAATGACATTTTTTTTAAATTATTAAAATTCATAATTTGAAAAAAAAACAACTAAATTGTTTTTGCTTAGCTAAGAACTCGTCTTAGTTGGAAGTTAGGATACAGATTAATAGCCCAAGACCCAAAGGCATTTAGGAGAGTGAAAATCTGCTCCATTACATACCACTAACAAAATAATTTTTTGTGGCATGGTTTCCCTTGAATAACAATAAACATTAAATAAATAAATAAACTATTTAGCAGGAGTGACTTTGCTCCCTTACTTACCACTAGCAAAGTAATTCCATGTAGCATAATTTTCTTTGAATAACAAGGAATATGAAATAAATAAATAAACATTTTTATATAAAATAAAATTACTATTGGTATACATAGTGCTGGATGGAATAAGTAAATTCACTTTGATGTAAAGAAGTTATTATTATGTTTTACATAAACAGTAAACAATATTATAGTTGTCTACCTATAGAATATATGACAGTTGTTACAGCACAGAGTTGTGCCATGGCAAAATGTTTTCTCCCATCATTTTGATTCCCTGCCTTTCTAATAAATAAGTCCCAATGATAATTTTTGATGGAATATCTGTATTGCATGAAGCGGCATTGTGGCCAACCAGCAATAGTTGACATATTTAGAGATAGATTAATTGATGTGCTAGGAAGTATTTTTTTGTAACCAAACATATATGCAGAAGTAAAGCACGTACGAGATGCCCACTTTCAATGCAATAATCAATTAGTGTGCAACGACGAATGTGTCGGTTCGTGAATGAATGCCTAGTCACTGTGTATTGCATCCTCTGTTCCACGTGAATGAATGCCTCAGCTGCCGTAATACCTTCGTCGCTTGAATCACTCTGCCTCTCTGTGGAACGAATACCTCTGCCTCTCCACTCGTCCCTGCTTGAATATCGATCAAACGAATACCTGTCGAACTAATGAACTCAATGAAATGAAGTGAAGTGAGAACTTACTAACTTAGTTTAGCTTTAGACATAGAGACATAGTATTTACGATTTACATTTTGATTTCAGTAATTAAAAGTTTTAATTTTTTTAATTCAAAGTTTTAATTTGTAATTTTGTTAAAACTTAATATTTATTAAAATTTAATTTTAATTTTTAAATTTCAATAATAAAAAATTATAAAAAAATTTAGTCAAAATCGGTCATCGAAAACCCAAAGAACCTAATTTTTGGGTTCTAAGTACCCATCCTCGGGGTTCTCCGTACCCATTAAGGCCGAAGAACCCGATTTTTTCTTTTTTGAGAACCCAGTTCTTCACAGAAGAACCCAATTTTTTTTTGGAGAACCTGGTTCTTTTGGGTTCTTCTCAGAAGCACCCATACCCGAATCCGGGACTTGGGTTCAAGAACTCGAAACAGGTTCGATAACCCCACCCCCGAGTTCGCTAATCCAACATAGATTTGTAAATAATTTTACTAACCCATGTAAATTATTTTTTTAGTGTATATAGCTAGTGGGGTTATCCAACATAGATTTGTAAATAATTTTGTAAACTATTTTACTAACCCATGTAAATTATTTTCCTAGTGTATATAGCTAGTGGGGTTTTAATCTTTCATTTGAATTTTTCTATAATTTTTTGGAAGAAGGTTGGTCTTTTGTCATTTTGTGGGTATTCAATTGCAAGATCAAATGCTGATCTGATTTTTGTTGAGAAAGTAAGCCCTCACCTAGCCCTACGGCTAGGATTTGGGCACTGAGTCACCCCTCAAAGAAGTCGTCTAGCCAAGGGAAGGAGGTCGAGTGCATTTAAAGGCTTGATGTAACCCTGGGAGGGCTAGATCCATCAATTTGAACCCCTAATCCATCAATGTTGAAGCATATTTGGCAGCAACTAGCCCCTTTAGGGATTTTTCTCTTGCAATTCATGGGTTTCACACTTAATTTTTATTTGCAAACTTTTGCGACTATAAGTTGGATAGTCTTGGCATAAATTTGCTTGCTCTCATTGCAGGATCATTGTAAATTAGTCGAGGGGTCGAAAAGTATGATTGGAGGCCTAGGGTCGAAAAGTTTAGCTGGCCGCGAGGAAAAGGAGGGCTTGTAACCCTAGCCACGGGGCCAAGCAGCCCTTAGAGCCAAGGCCGCAGGCCTAAAGGGTCCTAAAACCCTAGCCATTAGCCCTTTGAGGCTCTAGGAACCCTAACGCAGACTTGGAGGAAGCTCAAAGCCCTAATGCAAGGCATTGGAGGCCTAGACAACTCATTTGCAATTGGATTTTGGCACTAATACTTTGTTTGCATGCCTAATTATTGCTCTTGTCAAGGTTTAGCATTGTTTTCCATTGAGAAGTTGGTGAGTATAAGGCCTGATCCATTATCCTTTGTTGCAGATGGATACATCACTTGCGAAGGGTTTTAAGTTTTGTTTTGGGGCTTGGTGATATCGTTCTCCATCAATATTAGCCGTTTAGGCCTCGCCGCAAGGCTATAAGCCTTTTTGCCCTTGGGTGCTGCAGCCTGCCAAATTAAAAGGCACATTACTTTGTTTGTAGCCTAGGATTAACATACTTGTGGTTGCAGGTGGGACGTGGAGGTTTAGGCACCTTGTTTGTGTCTCAAACTTTGCATTTTGTGTACTCTTCCTAGCACATCATCTCTTGAGACTAAACGCAGTCTTGAGGGCTTTGTTGTTCTCATCCTTGGCTCATCTATTAACTGTCTCAAATCAGATCTGAAGTGAACAATTGCAGACCCCAATCACGAAGCAAACACCTAATAAGTACTAAAAAGACTGTAATTCAACTCATAAAAATCATACATTAATCATAAATGTTTTGTGAATTGATGACTGATTTCGGTGACTGATTTGACTGTCAGAGTACTAACATTGTTATTACAAAGGTCTGATCTTAATACTTCAGTGGTCTCTTTACATTACATTTGGCACTAAACTTGAATCTAGATCATTGGTTCTCCTTTGCTTATATTTGATGATCAATGGTGAAATAATTTGGTGGGCTGATTTCATCATTTAGTGACTGACATACAAGCTGCAGAAATCTGATTTTAATCTACAGTCATTGGTCTGCTCATAGCAGTGACATTACATTGCTTCTTTGCCTGGCATCTAGCACTTGAGCTGGTTATTGAACCTTGGTATGGTTGCTTGCAACTTGTGGAAGATTTAAGGACTGGTCTCATCACATTAATAACTGATATATACTAACACATAAGCTACAGCGGTTGACCTTTTGAAGTGGACACATTTATTGGCATTCAAAAGAGCAGATTCATAAGTGATTGGTATTAACGATATTGGCATTGTCATTGGCTCCTATCTCTTATCTAGTCAAGGATAACTTTGTTTGGGTTACTAACTTTCTCTCTCATCTAATTGCTTTTCAAATCTTTGCATCTCATTTGCATTGTTAGCCTTTAGTTGCACTGCATTTCAAATTAATTTCTCTTTTGCATATTGCATTGCATAGTCTGATTTTTTGTTGCATTTATTTAACTAATCTCACTGTTAGCAATCGCATCTTATCGCTTGTAGTTGTGCTCTTGGAATCTTGTAGTTCTCTTGTTCTAATTTAGTAATCTAATAATTGAAAGAGAACTCCTAATAAGCACGCATAAGTAATAAAAGGGTGTTGCTATCATTGTCTCATTGAGCTTCATGTAAGTGTTTCTCTAGTTGGATCTTGTAATCTCGTTTGATAAGTAATATCTGAATATCTTGCTATTGGTTACAAGTGGTTCTATATTGATCTTATTGGAGCACTTTGTGTAATTGAAGCATCTCTAATTGGCTCATTTTCTTACATTCTCATCCTAGATTAGAATTGCATGATTAAAATTTACCTCCAAGCTTGGTTGATAGAAACTCAGGGCCACCTTCTCTCCCAATTTTGCGACGCTTGACCCTTGCACTGAGGTTAAAACAAGTGACCTTGAAGTTCTCTTGCGAGCAATCCCTTGTAGGAACGGAGGCATCTGGGTCGTTAGAACTCCAGGGTAGGTATCATTAATGAGGCTTTAGCCTCCTTCCCCTGGACTTCTTTCTACAAACCTGTGGAGAGTTGCTTCAAAACAATTGAAGAGAAGGCTCTCACCTAGATTAGGCATATAACTAAAAATAACCAAGATCTTGCATTTCACATTTAAATTAGGTCTTGCATCTCATCTAGAATAGATCTTGCATAGCATCTCTGCAGCATTTGTCTATCTAGTAACTCATCATCTAAAATAATGAAGTATCTATCCAACCAAAAAGTCAACTCCAGGCAACTTTCTATGTGTGAAACATTTTCATAATGGAAATTGTCAACAATGCCCAAGAAATGTCCAAGAAACATTTCCAAAGGGTATCTTGTGCTGAAATTTCTTGGGAACATTTCCCATTTATTTATTTCCAAAGCCATTGCTAGACCGTTACAACAAAACTATTATTTTAATTAATAAAACTGAAGTTACTGTGCCCATTTCCAAAATCTGTACTTTTCTTGTTCTAGGTTATAGAAATTGTTTCTTTAAATTACATGAATTATAATAAGAAAAACGAGTTATATAACACTATAAAAATAAAACTCCACTTGATACTGCTCTTGACAGAATCAATAAATTTGAAAGAGTCCAAGACCAATTTCAAGATACAAATGGTCGACAAAATCTCTTGCCTTTTCTTCCATTAGATATTTGACCAGCTTCACCGAGTCCAACACTCTTGAATTCCTAGTGCAAAGAGAACTCCAAATGTTGACTTCTTACATCATATTATGGCAAACAAGTATGGCATAACAGACACTTGTACCTGTCCACATGAGGTGCTGAGGGAAGAGGCTGTACAGCTGCTAGTGGATTCAATTGTACATTGAATGCAAGTTGCCAAAAGTCTATCAGAACCCTATGAACCACTTGTGATTGTTCCTTTATTTTCCTGGATAAACAGAAGAAAGATACAAAATCAATGTCTGCATTCTACATTGATTATTCGGTCTTACTTGTATTCTCTACTCAGATAGTCAACTTCTGAACCATCAGGTACTGCCACCATCCCTTGAAAACTTACTAATTATTCCTTTACCAGTACATTCATTTTGACTTTAGTTGTATGCTGAATCCAAAAGGGTTTCAGTACAGATGGAGGGGAATAAACAATATAAAATAATCAGACATGCGTTTAAATTAATAGAATTATGGTATCTATAAGCTATATCCCATGTAAGTAATAACTCATATCTCATATATGAAGATATAATACAGCCAACATGCCTAAAATAAACAGATATAGCCTGTTATATAACATAGGAGAAAACCACATCACATTTTCACATATAGCTAAAAAAGTTCAAACTATTTGCCTACAAACTTATAAAATGGGCAGGAAAATCCTTACCTTATCGCATACTTCGACATATTTTTCAAAAGATAAAAGATAAATAGAGTAGAGGCCAAAATGAGAATGGTTTTCCCGTGAGGTAATGCTATGCCAAGATTTCCCAGCCTTAGAGGAAGTGCAGGAAACCACAACAACAATGATTCAACCAACTTTGAGAACCTCGAAACAACGGAGTTTTCCTTGGAACCTGTACAAATGTCAACGGTTTGTAAATGTTCTTTACTTCCAGACAAAGCTTTGCTCATCTGTGAGAATTCAGTCACTCCCTTGCTTAGTGAAAGATCTTTTGCTTGAGATGCTTTCTGTTCATGGCTGGAAGAAGGATGGGAAAAACATTTAACACATTTTGATTCTTGAAGCCTTGAAACTGATTTTATCTTCAGTGCAATTTCCTGCAAGATTTGAAAGAAAATTTCAATTGGCTTCACATGAAGCTTTATTATATAAACTCAGACATTGAATATACAAAAAAATTAAACGGCTCAGAAGAAGGGATACAAAAGAGACCAAAAAAAACATTGAATTTTTTGGAATCTGCTTATGCACACCAAATCCATGATGGAAAAAGTTGAAAAAGAGAACCTCGTTAAACTCAACTTCACCTACAAAGTTACAAACCAAGGCACAGTTTCCACACTCATGTACCATCAAACTTTGGCATTAGAACCTATGTTGAGTGTACAAATCAAGTTACTTTGTTTAATAAATCATGACCTCGTAATCTAACGAATGCATCCCCATAGATGCCCTCCTTTTCCATGAGGAAAACATGGATAAAAGTCAAGTTCCCAGATATCAGAACAGAATACTTCAACTGAATCTAAGCAATATACCTGCCTGGATTCCTCCAATATGTTTAATTTCTCCAACCATTTCAGAGCAAGCTCTTCATTTTTCAAGCCCTTCACAAGCACATTAACAGCATAGAGTTTCACAACCTTCAGGTAGTGTTTCATAGATAACTGAGAACTTTGAGCTATGCACCAAGGGCCCTTTTGTCTTTCTGCCTCTGAAGGAATATACCAAGACACATCTTGAACAAAAACCCATCCTTTAAAGAACTCGTCAAGGGCTTCTCGAGCTATTTGATACTCTCCTTCATATAGCTGCATACATAGCCTGTAGCGAACCAATATATGGATGAGATTGATAGACACATATTCCGCAAGGAAAAATATTAAGATGTAACTGACACCTTCTCTCTCCAAATAAAAACATGTGCTGCCAAGAATTGAGGCGGGACCTAAAAAAGTCCTCTCTCTCTCTCTCTCTCCCTTGTGTGTGTAATGTTTAAGCACCCAAGTATTAGACTACTTTTCACAACATGCATGGAAATCCATAAATGCAGAGATTACAGATAGGATGAATTTCTGCAGATTCCCATATCAATAGATAAGAAGCAGCACATAGAGGTATTGGATATACAAGAACACAATTTACCCAGTGAAAAGAACCGAATATGGTATGAAGGCAACAGAACCAAAAAGTGTCTTTAGGTCATGGAAGATATCCCTTGTCCTGCATATCCAACATCAACATTATCAGTATAACGACTCCATTGCCTGGGGAATAAAAGGAAAGGAAAAAAATACGCATAAGTGCTAACTGAATCATAAACAAAGGAGCTAGTTAGAAGTGATACTGGTAGCTATATCTTGTTAGTGCTTGTGTTGCAGGGGGTTAAAAGAATCGTTAATGTTTAATCTGATATTTATTGGAACATATTTTGTTTATTACATGCATCTGGCAGTTTTCAGGCTCAACCTGAAAAGTAGCTGACAACAGAAGCAAGTAGAGTGGATGCATTATATATATATATATATAATGAAATTTCTAAGAGGAAGAGACTCAAGAAATATCCGACCCTCCTCTATTGTTGGTGTTGGTGTTGGACATTGGATAAATCAACACTCCTCGTGTGTTTCATGACATGGACTAACCGTCTCTCGTGGATCCTTATCTCTAGCAATGTGATCGTTGACTAACACCTGCGGGTTTTGGTGTAATGGAAATCGTGATTCCAAGAGCTGAAAGTGAGAGAATTACCTAGGAACACCTTTTCTTTATGAAAGGAAACCAAATCATTACATTAAAATTAAAAGTACCGAAACATTGATAGTCACAAAATCCTCTAATGCAATGGCAAACCAGCACAATCGCCTAAGCATTTACTTCTACCACCCAGGCTTCTTTTATCAAGTGGCTCAAACATATGCACATTCAAAATTTGTTGGGAATATCTCTAGCAAAGACTAAATAACAAAAGGGAGAACAAGAATAGTATTTTTAACTACTACCTTCAACCTTTTCAACTAAAATCTTTCCTGTTCATTCGTTAACTCCTTCAGCTTGGTAATTGATGTTTCCAAAGTTTCAATTGCATACTATAGATTTGTTTATGGTCTTAGAGTCCTCTTATATAGTATCAGATATTTCCTTCATTACATATTAAGTGATTGAAATTATAGTAATCTTTTCCCATGCTTTGTCTTGGTTATTCGCAGGGATATTGTAACGAACAAATTTCGTACTCAGCAGATTATTCTGAATATCTAGAATATGTAATTATCCATTATAGGACAAGTAGTATATGATATGGTTACAAATGAGGATCTTGTTTATATACTAGGCCAGGTGCCCCTTCATGAATAGTCATGTCCTTTAGGACATGTCTCTTCAATATGTTAATTACTTATTAATTATTACTTACATATTATGTTCATAACATTGTCTTCCCCTTTAGAAAAGCTTTGTCCACAAAGTTTATTGATGGTAATGCTTGATATCTTTTTTTGTCAAAACCGACATCTTCGACGATACAAGACAATATGAACTTCTGAGTGTGGTACAGAATTGTCATACTATGAAATGATCTAACCATCCCAAATCAATCTTTTAAGTTTTGTGGAACCTTGTGGTTATTGGATACTCGGGATGAATTGTTATCACAAGACAAGATTATGTTGACATTGATATATTTTGGAACATAAGTCAATTGTTTCTGGTCCTAGTGATATAGATATGCAGACTAGTTGAGATTTTTGTTTTTAAAATTTGGGTGTCGATAAGGAGTTCTTGTGATCTAATTTTCCCTTATCGTATTTGTAGTGATTTCTTGATTTACTTAAAGTATCTGATTTCCTTCATGTACGAAAGTCACTTTGTTTATCGTTGGATCTTCAATTGAAATTTTCGTCATTTGAACTGCAGCCTCTAAGTATGTCTTTACTTCAATTCAATTGGAATCATTCTGAATCTATAACTATTTGGATCAGTGTTTGTTCATTTTTCTTCAGCATTTGATAAACTTCCAATGAGTTTCTTCTTGCGAGCTTCATTTTCTTGTTCTAATTTGTGCTTCATAGCTTTACATTTCTTAACTTGTGCAAGTAGTTTCCGAGTATGATCTACGAGAAATTTCTACGTTTTTATTCAAGATAAAAATACACTAAAGGTCATAAGTGTGTTGAGAATAAATTATTTTACATAGATTGTGAAGAAAGGAACAAGAAATATCAAAAGAAGAAGATATACACCAGGAATCAACCCCAAGGGTTGAAAAAGAAGGAATGAATATCTTGTAATGCACTGACGGGAATTACCACTCTCAAACACTCATGATAAAAGGATATATCAAGAAGAAAAAAGTAATAGTACGGGTTGATTCAGGTATTAACCATAATTTTATTCATTGTAAGATAGCCAAGGATTTGAATTGCTTTCTATATCAAGCACCAAAGTGTCAATTGATGGTTGCAAATGAAGGAACTATAAGCTGCTCAAGGAAGTGTCGTTATATCAATCTAACCATGGTGGAATATGTATTAAATAGTCCAATGCTTTCCATTCCAATGGGTGATGTTGATGTATTAGGAGTCCAATGGTTGCAATCTTTGGGGACGATAGCTTTTAATTTTCAAGAAATTTTCTTGAAATTTTTCTAGGAAGAAAAGGAAATTGAATTAATGGGTATCATAGGGAAACCTGGGAAGATAACTAGCTTTAATGGAGTGACAAAGCTTTTGAAAAAGGAACAACAAGGAGTAATTGCACAATTATGGTCACTAGATGTTCAAACATCTAAGACATGCATTTCTTCAGATATCCAAAGAGTCCTTAACAATCATTCCAATGTATTTGAGACTCCCAAAGGTCTCCCACCTATTCATGATCATGATCATGCTATTCACTTGATTCTAGGAAGTGTTCCTCCAAACATTAGACCTTACAGATATCCATATGCCCAAAAGAGTGAAAATAAACGTATGGTTGCAGAAATGTTGCATGCAGGCATAATTCAACCTAGCTAAAGTTGTGCTCTTCTCCAGTAGTATTGGTGCACAAGAAAGATGGATCATGTTGCATGTGTCCAGATTATTCACAGATAGGGCCATCTTGGTCTTGGAAGTCTTTTTGACTTTCTAGACTCAAAAATAAATTCTTTTACATGTTACAACTTGCCAAAAAGGGTCTTATACAAATTATAATGACTCTCTTGACTCATGACAAATATTCTTTTGAAATGACAAACCCTAGGAGCATGAAATGCATGCTTGACATAGATGACCAATTAAATAGAGCATGAAACCATACCTGAAAAATAATATTTTTCTTTCTTCTTTTGCTTGTTACATAAGATATACATAATGATATAAGTACAATGACAACTAAGAAGACCGAAACTAGTCACATTTTCCAACACTTTGGACAGATAATGGAGGCGAGTACATCGAGAAAGCATTCAAGGATTTATGCACAAAGGAAGGAATCAAGAGGGAATGGACAACTCCATACAACCCATAGCAAAATTGGGTTGCAGGAAGAAAGAACGGAACAATAGTTGGAGCAGCGAGGGCCATGCTATATACCAAGACATGCCTAAGTATCTTTGGGCAAAGGCATGTAGCACAATAGTTTACATTCAAAATAGGGTCTCGCACAAGGTGTTGGGGAAGATGATACCTGAGGAGGCATGCACAGGGAAGAAGCCATAAGTCAGGCATTTCAATATTTTTGGTAGTATCGCATATTGTCACATTCCAGATGAGAAGTGCACCAAGCTAGATTTGATTACAGAGAAGGGATATTTCGTTGGTTACAACGAAACTTCCAAGGCATACACGATCTACATTCTAGGGTCAAGGAAGATCATCCTGAGACAGGATGTCAAGTTCCAGAAGGAGACATGAGATCTCGCAAGTTGTCGGCAGTTGATCAAAGTTAGCTAGCAGAAGCTCCATGGGTTGAATAGAGATCTCAGGCTTAGGGGACTAGTACGAGTATAGTAACTAGTACAAGCACAAATACAGGTGCAGAAGAGAGTTCGTAGCAGGTGGAGTAGCATCAGAAGGACGACAAGCTTGAAGGATTTTATCGGAGATTTTAGATCGAGCACCAGGGACAGGAGACTGCCATAAAGATATTAAGGGTATAAGGTGATGATGAGTGAGCTCATTGACAGTGAGCCTTCAAGCTATCAGTAGGTTGCATGGCACCAGGTGTGGCAGGATGCGATGGTAGAGGAGTACAACTCCATCGTGCAGAATGATGTTTGGGAGGTGGTGCCTAGACCATTAGACAAGGCAGTGACTGGTTCCCATTGGATCTAAAAGATCAAGCACGTTGTTGATGGCAACATAAGATCAATTCAACTACAGTATGTTCCCATAGATCAGCAAGTTGCAGACATTCTAACAAAGGCCTTGGGTAAAGCAAAGTATTTTTTCTTCACGGATAAGTTGGGTGTTGTGGAGAACACCTTCATCACTAAGAGGGAGTGTCAGTTTTTGGTAGCTCATACGGGTGTTCCAGTCTTTAGAGGTATCATTAAGGCTAAGAACATGAAGGAATTAATTATCTCCAAGCCCATGTAATTTTTCCTAAGGGAAAATATCATAATTATGTCAATTAGTGATTTTTTAATTATTTCCTAAGTCTAACTTAGGGAAAGTAGACAATAAATTAACATCAGTTGGGATAAGATTGATTTCTATCTAGAAGCTTGTAGAAAGTTTCTAAGATGATCTTAGCCATTGATTGTACCAAGTGAACTTCTAATCGTGACCATTCATTCGTGAATGAGAGATTATAAAGGGAATCAATGGGCAACTTTGGAGATGGATCAAATTAACAGATCAAGAAGATCAAGTAGGTGAATTTCAAAGACACCAGGAGGGTTTCAACAATAGTGATTGGGAAAGAAATTGCCAAAGATTATTCTTCACAGAGGTTTCGAATTTCTAAGTGATAGAAGGAGGCTAAATTATTTCTGCAGAGGGAGGCTGAATTTGCTAGTTCGAGTTTGTCAGTTTACCAGTGCAAACTATAGCACAGTTGTTAATTTTGGGAAACTAGGTCCAAACTCCATGTTGTGATGCTCAAATGACGACGCCAATATTTTTATTGGATTTCTCTTTCGGAGAGGCGCAAGATCGATCTAAAGATCATCTTGATCGGATGAGCAGAAATTTTATTTTGAATTAATTCCATTTATGTGCAAGGTCGGCCAGAATTGTAATGTAGGCTTGGAGCCCCAACAAATGTGTCACACACCCTCACAGATGGATATATATTGGTCAACGTTGGAGGTCATTTTCACCATCACTCATCACACATTTCTCTCTTGCATCTGATTGGTTCGATCTCACATTTGGAGGCTTCTCTTCACTCACACTTGGGAAAACAGCAGCTCGGGTTTTCTGATCTGATATAGGGTTTCAGCGCAGCTTTGACCAGCATTGACTTTGGTCAATGATTGGTCAACTTGACCTCAAACTCTCCCAAAACTTCAATCTCTGCAGTCCACATTTTTTGGCACAAAAACCGAGGCTGGACGTTGGCCTTTGACTCTGCTGCGTTGACTTTCTGTTGCTGTTGTTCTGTGTTGACCGTTGACTGGACAGCATTGACTTTTGTTGACTTTGGGTTGACTGTTGTAGAGCTGTCTTGAGGGTTGTGGGACACATTCTGGTTGGCTGACCGTGAGGAGACTTTGCTGGTTGAAGCATCCTGTGGACTGCCATAACGCACCACAACACATATTTTGCTGATCAAGTTAAGTGTATTTTTGGCTTGTCTTCCGTCGATCTATTGGTATGTTCTATCAGCATTTTACTTTCATGTTTATGTGATTGCTATTTGGTATCGGGTTTAAAGTAAAGTTGCATCAAGCATAGAACATCTACGAAAATTTACAGCAGTGCAATTTCAGGAAAGCACAATGCAATTGCAGGAAAGCACAGTGCAATGTGATTGCAGGAAAGCTTAGCTCAATTGCAGAAAGAGCAGAGTGATTGCACGAAGCGCAGTGCGATTGCAGGAAGAGCAGTGGAATTGTAAGAAAGCACAGTATGATTGCAAGAGAGCACAGACTTGTGTGATTATAAGACAGCGCAATGCAATGTGATTGCAAGAGAGTGCAGTGTGATTGCAAGGGAACACAATGCGATTGTAGGAGAGCGCAGTACGATTGCAGGAAAGCGCAGTGCAGAGTGATTGAAGAAAAGCACAGTGCGATTGCAGGGAAGAGCAGTGTGATTGTAGGAAAGCACAATGCAGTTCGATTGCAGGAAAGCACAATGCAATTAGATTGCAGGAAAGCGCAGTGCATTGCAATTGCAAGAAAGAGGTCTGAATTGCGAGAAAGGGCCGAGTTGATTTTTTGCAAAGGGATATAGTGAAATTTCCCAGATTGATTTGTTCAGATGTGAAGAGAAAAATATTTCCAGAGCTTTGCTAGTGTCAAGCACACAGTTGTAATTTCTCAATAGCAGTTTATTTGCTGAAGATAATAATATAAACCCTCAGATCTGAAAACTGGTTTTCCCCACATTAGGTTTTTCCAGGGACGTTTTTGTCCAAAACTATTGGTGTAAATTGCATGATTGGTTTCTTGTATATTTCATGTAATTTTATTTTGTGATTGGTGTTGTTTATGTTATTATTAGTTTCTTCCCGCAAAAGAATTAATTTGCCGTGAAAAAGTAACAGGAAATAACTAATTGGGTAAATAGCACTTTATGGGTAGCCAGAAATTTCACAGAAGTTGGTTGGCTCAAATCTCATTGTGTTTACCAAATATGGCTTCCAACTCTCTCCAAGCTTCATCATGATTGTCTACTCCATGAAGGTGAATCTATAAATCACTAAATATGGACATTCTGATTAATCTACACACTTCGTCATTTTTATTATCCCATTTGGCTTTCAAATCCATGAAGGCGAATCTATAAATCACTAAATATGGACATTCTGATTAATCTACACCACCTCTTCATTTTTATTATCCCATTTGGCTTTCTTTGAAGCATAGTAGGGGTAGTGTATATTCCTAAGGTAATCCAATAACAGATTTCCATTATAAATAATTTGAACTTGTAAGTATACGATCATTTGGACTAGGCAAACTAAAATATGCAAGATGGCTTCAAAAACATAAACTAACTATCTAGATGGAGAACTCTAAAAAACGAAGTAGTTCCAAAAACACAGCATTGAAAACAGACTCCAAATATCAAAGTTATGCCCTTTTTAAGAAAAGCATAAAACGTAGCCAAAGTGCCACATGGCATGTAGAGGTTGGTCCACACGGTGGTACAAAATAAGGCTGTTTAGTTTTAAAAAAAAAAAAAATCTAACTTTTCCAATAGGATAACTTTTACAATAAGTGACCCACTTTTACAAAATAAGTAAGAATCAGTTTTACAATGAAGTTGCCTTGTATATTAAGTTTGCATACATTAAGTAACTTTAAAAAAAAATGCATTAAAGTCATTCAATTTTCTAATTTAAGTAAAACGTATTTTAAAATGAAGTTATGTGATAATTTAAAGTTGCAGGAACTTTTTCAAAAAAGAACTTAATGAAAAGAAAGACTTAAACTCAAAATTTCTTATTTAATAAAGTAAATTCAACCAAATGAACTAATGCAAAACATATAACAAATGTTATGAAGGAGAAGGAAGGAACTTTTTTATTTTTTGCCTCAAAGTGTATGCTTGTCCAAAAACTTATTTTTTAATCTACAAAAAACTTAAGCATAGGCATACATCAAAACAAACAAAATGTTGAAAAACAAATACAAAATTTGATAAGCTCAAGATTAGATTTCGATTAGTCTACCTACAAAATGCAAGTTTTTCTCTCTATTTCTGATTTGTTGAAATCACATAAAGTGCAGAGAAAAGAGCATATGCAACGTCAAACACTTTCTGCCCTATTTCCAATTTGCAAAGATCACACATAGTGCATAACAAAAAATATACATAGCTTGAAAAGGTAACAAACTAGAAATAGAAATAGAAAAAACAAACTATTAACACAATAAAAAAACATAATGAAACTTTATACCCCCAATTTTAATAAAAATGGTTGTATCTTGGGCAAACAAAAACCTTTCTGGGTGAAATAAAAAGTGTTTTATGCTAAATACTAAAAATAGTGCTCTACATTCTTGGCCAAAAGATACTCAATAGTATAGTAGAAACTAGAAGTCCTTTGAGGCATGCAATGGCACAAGTTCAATATATTGACTAACAACAAGAGTGGGTCTTGATACATGTTCTAATACCATGTTCAAAAACAAGGTATTTCCACATCACTTAAGCACCTTAAGCAACCACTCATACAAATAAATTAAAGATCAATACACTGGTGTATTATAAGGTTAAATCCCTCAAAAGGGGGCATAGTCCATGGCCATTTGAGCCAATGTATTAATGCGAAAGAAAAATATTTTACATAAGAGTTTCTCATGATCAATCATCAACAAATGACCCTCCATCCTCTTTAAATAAAGATCATGGACCAATCGTGCACTAAGCCACAGATCAATATAGCCTTAATATCAAGGAGAAGATGACTTGTCGAATCACTTTATGTCTAGAACATGTTGTTGTAAAAGATACCAAGGAGGTGTTTCCTAATGCTTTTTGCTTTTGACTGAGGAAAACACATGAGACATGTGACTTTTTGGTCCCTTTATGAAGTACAAAAAGTACATGATACTTTACTATATTAAAGTTAGTTTATATTTTTATAGTGACTTTATGAAAAAAAATACATGGTACAAAAACAAGTTATTTAAGTGACTAGGGAGGCTCATTAGTGAAGGGGAAGACATAAGAGGGGTTCAATGGGAGATTAGATCTCTACCCTTAAGGAGGCTAAAAAGGAGGAAAAGGAAAAGGAGGCTCTCACTCTTCATGTGTGAATGTTGGAGAAGTGATGAGAAGAGGAGAGGAAGGGAAGAGCTAAGGATTTAAACCTGAGATAGCAATTTTTCTTAAGGAGAGAAATATACAACAAGGAGAGACCATCGCAAGCCTGAGTTTCAAGGCAGGGTGGCGGCACACAATCTATGAAGGCAGCTACTGCACTCTTCAGTGCGTGGATCAAGGAAGATTCAACATAATTTTCATGGGAGAGTCTAAGGATTAATTGATAGGTTGACTACCACGAAGATCAAGGAGATCGCAAAGATTAGCAACCCAAAATTGAAGGCAGAAAACTCAGTCAGACATTTTTGAGGAGAAGATTCTAGGCAGAGGAACATAAAACAAGTAGAGATTCCTCATCTAACAACACGAATTTTGAGGAAAGAGACTGTTGCCAGTGGCTTGATTTTCCAAGCAGAGAAGGCTGAGCATAGGCACAATTTCCAAGGTTTTAAAAGTCTATCAGTGATCCGATTTTCAAGGCAGAGAGTGCTAGACCGGTGGCACACATTTCTAGAGCAGCTGCATGAAGTTCTGAGAGGCTAGCTCAAACTCCAAAAAGGGAGAAAATTACCCTGTGTAATAAATGTTGTAATTCTCTGATATTAAAAGAAAATAAAATCATCTCTTCAAACTGGTTTTTTCCCAGAGAAGTTTTTCTAGGGTCTGAGATTGACCAAATCAAGTGTCCAAAAATTTAAGTGTACGCTTGAGTTTATTATCAGCTAAAAATGAAAGTAAAAGTACTGGTAGCCTAGCAGTGTTTTAGTTGCAATTTGTATTCATGTTAAAATTAGCAATGAACTATAGGGTTGGGCATTAAACTTGCATGCACAACAAACTGAAACCAGGAGGGACTACAAGACCTCAATTTTCTACACATGTCATGACTGTCAAATTAGACAAATATAAATACATAATAATGCATAGAAAGGAAACATAATAAAGAAACACTTTACCTAAAGGCAAATTAAACCAATTTTATCTTAACTAACTCCTCAGTGTCTAAAATTCCTAACACTAGGAAAGCAATATTTCTAGGCAAAATGAGACGTTTTGGGTGAGCTTTTAGAGATAATTTTGCAAGAGAAAATAAGTAGCAAGTCAATTCATAATATTATGAAAACACCATCAAAACACTATAGGTCAAAATTCCTTCATCAAATCTCAATCGATATTTATTACCATCTATATAAATGTATTTTTGATACAACCCAAAGGGGTTGGATCCATTGGTGAGGAGCAAGGAGTTTTTCACCAATAGGCAAGGTTCAATAATTCAATTCCTATGGGGGAATTTTTTGGACCCATGTGGTAGTGGTTGAACATGTGGTTGCACCCAATGAGATTAAATTAAACGACCCCATGAATTGTGCACACAAGTGGAACAACCACATGTCCTTCAATTTTAAAAGCCCCAAGACTTGCTAAATCAATTGAACCATCTGTCTAAGGCATGTTGTTGACAAGGAGACCATAAGGCAAAGGATTAAATCTGATCAAGTCCATCAAGGTCACCAACAACTATTGTGGCTAGCGGTTGAGCATCCCTCCATCTAGATATTCCAAGAGGATGGTATCCCATGAGGTTTTCATCAGATAATATATATATATATATATATATATATATATATATATATATATATATATATATATATATATATATGTATGTATATATATATATATACATGTACATATATATATATGTATATATATATATATATATATATATATATATATATATATATATATGTATATATATATATATATATACATATATATACATATATGTATATATATATATATATATACATATATATGCATACATATATATGTATATATATATATATATACATATATGTATATATATATATATGTATATACATATATGTATATATATATATATATATACATATATGTATATATATATATATATATATATCTATATATACATACATATATATATACATACATATATATATATATATATATATATACCCCCATCTAGATATATATATATATGTATAGATATATATCTATACATATATATATATATCTAGATGGAGGTATATATATATATATATATATATATATATATATATATATATGTATATATATATATATATGTATATATATATATATGTATGTATGTATATATATATATATATATATATATATATATATATATATATATATATATATATATATATATATATATATATATATATATATATATATATATATATATATATATCTATACATATATATATATATATATATATATATATATACATATATATATATATATATATATATATATATATATATATATATATATATATATATATATATATATATATATATATATATATACATATATATATATATATATACATATATATATATATATATATATATATATATATATATATATATATATATATATACCTCCATCTAGATATTCCAAGAGGATGGATCATGAGGTTTTCATCGTATAATATATATATATATATATATATATATATATATATATATATATATATCTATATAATTATTGTATTTAGACTATGGCTGGCATATTTTCCCATGATTTTGGCTCTCCTTTCCTATACCTATTAAGTATCGAGGAAGTAAAATAAGATAGATATTAACCTTTTCCTTTTCAAAACCATATAAAATAGCAACTTAGGCCTTGATTGGAGAAGTCTGAATGTGTAATCTAAAAGGATAATTACACTTGAAAAAAATTCCAATAAAACAAGCTACCATTGACCCATTATTCTCTTCCATGTCAATAGATCTTGAAAATTTCTTGGAGAATATATATATATATATATATACCCTCCATCTAGATATTCCAAGAGGATGGTATCCCATGAGGTTTTCATCAGATAATATATATATATATATATATATATATATTCCTCATACTTAGTTGTACTTAGACTATGGCTGGCATATTTTCCCATGATTTTGGCTCTCCTTTCCTATACCTATTAAGTATCGAGGAAGTAAAATAAGATAGATATTAACCTTTTCCTTTTCAAAACCATATAAAATAGCAACTTAGGCCTTGATTGGAGAAGTCTGAATGTGTAATCTAAAAGGATAATTACGCTTGAAAAAAATTCCAATAAAACAAGCTACCATTGACCCATTATTCTCTTCCATGTCAATAGATCTTGAAAATTTCTTTGAGAACTTGAAAAAAAGCAATATTGAACTTATGCAAAAAGAATGTATCTATCGATAGGAGTGTGTTCTAGTGGCAAGAAGTGACGTAGTTGGGCTTCTATAGACCTAGGTTCAAACCCCCTAATGGGTACAGAAGAGGTTAGGTGAAAGTCTTTAGTGACCTTGACGACATATATATGTCACCCATAGTGTTGCAACTTGCCCAAAGAGACTCTACATGAAGTATTTCTCAAAAAAAAAAAAGTCTACCTTAACCGCAAGGATTAGCACAATTGGTTGAACCATCTATGCAAGGTATTTTGTCAACAAGAAAGCCATAGGTTACAAGTTTAAATCCAATCAAGTCCCTTAGGGTTAATAGCCAGTATTGTGACTAGAGGTTGATCCACCCTCCATCTAAATATTCCAGGGAAGAGGGGAGATCCCACAAGCTTTTCCTTGAACAAAATGTTAAGAAGGAAGATTGTCTCCTTTGTCAATTATATATTAACATCCTCTATGTTTCAAATCTTTGAAAACTTCTAAGTCTTTAAGTTCAATTTCTCATAAAGCCCAACCCAAACTACCCTTGCTAGGGCATAAGGCTGCCAAATCCCTTCTTTTATTTTCTTCTGTTAAGTCCCTATATTAATAGTGTAGTCCCTTATTATGTTATTTTAGCCCCATTATTGTTATTGTTGTACCCCTGTAACCCCCATATTGTTATTATTGTGCCCTTACATTATTATTGTTAGTTCGGCTAGGATTACATTGTGGCCCCACGAGGATTATATTGTGGCCCCATGGACTCCTATATATAAAAGGAGGTTTTGGTCATTTGTGTCATCCAAGAATTGTTCATTCATGTAATGTATTGGAGGTTTCCCCCTCAAATTGGCTTATTTCTAAGGCATTGATATATCTTTTCTTCAATTTTTGGAGCTGGTTTCACAACATTTGGTATCAGAGCTTTGGGATTTTAGGGTTTCGCTGCTCCAAAAAGGTCATCATGGAATTTTTGCTATAAATTTTTTTTTACGAAGGCTCAGAATCTGAAATTTTTAGGGTGCGAAGCTAAAATCCAGAGGAACATCGTCACAAAATTTCAGAGCTTCGTTCGCAATATTTTCGGAGATACGATCTGTGGAAGATAGGGCTTTTTGCAGGCTCCTGAATTTCACTTAAAAAGGTCATCGCGGAATTTTCGATATAAATTTTTCTGTACGAGGTTTCATAAGCTGAAATTTTTAGAGTGCGAAGCTGAGATCCTGAGGAACAATGTCACAAAATTTCAAAGCTTGGTTCGCAATATTTTTGGAAATATAATCTGTGGAAATTAGGTCTTTTTCAGGCTCCCTAATTTCATCTCAAAAAGGTGATCATGGGAAAATCTTCATAACTCTCTCTCTGAACATCGGATTGGAATTCTGTAAAAATTGATTGGAAGTACACAAAATTTAGTTTCCTGTCTATACATTTCAGAGCCAAAGGAGCAAACTGTGACACGTGGTAGGTCATACAAGTTCGCTCTATTGCACCAGTCCATAATTAGGTCATCGTAGGAGATTGGGAACAACTTTGTCTTCAAGAATCAAAATTAGGTTAGACCTGTGGCATTCAAAAGATAATTCATAGGGCTACCTTAGTGCCAATTTTCAGATATTGAAGATCCTAAATCATAGAGATCAATAAATTTCAATTCTAGCTCCTCAAAAGCAAGAAAAAGGTGTGTATTTGTTTTCCGAATTGCATAAGTCTTGTGTAAAAAATCAATTTGAAGTGATTCCAAGGGCCTATTGAGCATACTCCATAGTCCATTATTGTGTTCTGAAATGCCTCCTAAAAATAATTCAACACCCATTAAGCTCTCAAAAATATATACTATGATGCATGAAGAGGAAGAATTGCAGTATGAGATATCAAAATTACGGTACCAAGTAAAACAAATTTCGATCTTACAAAGAGAAACCGAAGATGACATAGATGGTTTACAAGCAGAAATGGAGGCTAATTTGGATGGTTTGAAGGATCAAATAAAAGCTAATATGGATGATAAAGTAGTGGAAGATCACATCGAGCATCAACAACAAGTTCTCCAACTCTCAAAGGATAACCTAACTTCGGTGCATAATCAAATGAAACAACAGGAAGATCAACATCACATCGAAAGCAGTTCTGAAGCAGTTACAGAAACAAGAACTCAACAAGTACGATCAATTTCAGAGTATCTCAGCAAGTGGAAGAACTTTCCTGTAGAAGATTCCACATGGGAGGATGAGAATTTTATACAGAAGCATCAAGAAATATTCAAGCGTTGAGGACAACACTTGTTTGAAGGAGAGGGGCATGTTAAGTCCCTATATTAATAGTGTAGTCCCTTATTATGTTATTGTATCCCCCCTTATTGTTATTGTTGTACCCCTGTAACCCCCATATTTTTATTATTGTGCCCTTACATTATTATTGTTAGTTCGGCTAGGATTACAATGTGGCCCCACTAGGATTATATTGTGGCCCCATGGACTCCTATATATAGAAGGAGGTTTTGGTCATTTGTGTCATCCAAGAATTGTCCATTCATGTAATGTATTGGAGGTTTCCCCCTCGAAGTGGCTTATTTCTAAGGCGTTGATATATCTTTTCTTCTATTTTTGGAGCTGGTTTCACAACATCTTTCTTGATATGGAATGCAATTGAGTACTTATGTTGTTGATTTCGATTTCCATCATGGTTTTCTTTTTATGTAATCCAATCAGATGGAACTTTTGAAATTTTTTTATAACTATATTGAATTTTTCATAGTTGGTCTACGCAAATCTTGAGATAAAATCCACCCATTTCTAGACACAAGAAAAGCGCAAATTTCAAGGGAGTTCATTATACTACTTTGTATTGAAAAAAGAATGGCTTAAGAGTTCAATTTCTCTAAAGTATGGGATTCCAACGACCATGTCTCTATAGCTTTCCAAGTAGGAAATTCTGATAACAAATATGTTAAATGGGAATTTGAGGGAAAGTCATCTTATTTGGATGATTTTCTGGACATTCAGAAATCTTTAAGTGGAGTGGCCATTGAGACCCACTTTTTTGCTGAGGCCTAATCTAGTATTTGGAGCATAGCAATTTGAGATAATGTCAGGATCCCTTGCCAAATGTGTTGATCTACAAGACCTCCAGTGAACTTTCATTCAAGTTCTAGTAAGCTATTTCCTGTTGTATCACACACATATGAATGGTCATCACCCCCTGGTTCATGGCTATCAACAAACACAAATGTTCTTCCAAGAAATGTTCATGTGATGAGTAACTTCTAGAAGCTATTTCCTGTTGTATAACACGTATTTAAATGGACATCAACCCCCGGTTCATGGTCATCAGTAGACACAAATGCTCTTCAAAGACATGATGTGATGAGTATGTTGGTAGTAATCACAAAAAGATTATACAAAATTTATGGCCAAGGCTGTTTAAAGAGAAGTGTCATCAATAACATAATTTCTTCTAGTTTATGTAACAAAAGCTCTAATTGAGAACCTTCACAAGATCGGTTAGACAGAAAAGCACATAGATCAATTGGTTCTTCTGTTACTGGTGCCACTTGTCTTGTCACAAGAGAAATTCCTGTCAGTTTAACTGAGAGCTTCACACATTTCAGGACCAAGTAGTTGGATGCCAACTCCCACAATTGTTTTTCAGAATTTTTGGGACCAAGAATATACTGATAAGAGAATTTTTCATATTTGGAATTAGAATATACTGATAGATTTGGTAAAAGACTAGACTTTGCTTCTCGTGTAAACCTTTGGTCATAATTCACTTTTGCATGCTTCCAGTGTTAGCCAAACATGGATAGTCCATTTTCCTTTCATTTTTGCACATTTCTTGCACTGTTGTGCACATGCATCAAAAGAAGCATGGACATTAAATTTACTGTAGTCACTGGACTCCAGTGATTGGCTAAGAAACTGAAATTGCAATATGTGGTTCCTGAATAAACCTAAAGCAGACAATATCCAAAGATAAAGTAATATTTATTCGATGTTTGTCATTTTCTTGTTGGACCTATAAAATATCATTCCAGGTAAGGAAGTGTGATCTATTGCAAATGGGCAGTCGCACAGAACATCATCCTAGCTGATTTTGGGGACCATAGTATACGCTTCGAGAAGATTTCAGACTCATTTTGTCCATCTAAGGATCCAAATAGTGGGGGAATCTGCAGGGATGTTCTTGATCACCATATAACCTGTGTGTAGCTAAATGGCATCTTCTATACTAGGTCCATTCAACCTACGAACTAGCAAATTTTTTTTTACGTCTTTTTCCTTTTCTAATACTTAATAGTGTCATGTTGTAGCCTCTACAACACCCACCAAAAAATCCACACTTTAAATTTTTTTTGGAGCCCCTTGAGCATAAAGAAAAGTTAAGTTAAAATCTGGGAGGGTTAAGTCGTTGAGTGGCAGATTTCTGAATTTTTGGAAAATTGCGACCTCGCAACCTTGCGACCTCGCGACCCCGAGGTCGCAAGGTCGCAAGGTCGCGAGGTCACACCTCCCTCAGACCACTTCATAATGCGACCCCGTGACCTCATTAATGGCCCGCACGTGTGACCTTTTTATAAATAGAAGGGTCGCTAGGTCGCATTATTCACGTTCAGCATGTAGAAAGAAAATGCTTCTGACAGGTCGACTGGAGCGCGATTTTCTCGGGTAAGTTGCCGTTTTCCTCTTGTTGTTTGCTTCTATGATTTTCTTGCCTAATTTTCCCTACCTTAGCCTTTAAATTGCCCTCTTTCTATGCCCTTGTTTTCATTGAAGACTTAGGGCTTCCCCTTTTTTGCTCTGACATTTACCTTGCTTGTATAACATTGTCACTGTTTCCCATCCAGACCCTTATGGCCTGTGTTCTGCTCCAAAATCTCTCCCCTTGCTCTGTCTTGGCCCACTTAGCCTTGTAATTTTCAAGTTAGAGGGAAATAGACTTTACACGGTGCGCGCCAAAACCCTGGCAAGCCCTAGTGTGACTTGCGACCCGTGCGACCCTGCGACCCTAGTCGCTGAGTTGCCAGGTCGCAAATCACCCTTCATTCTATTTTCACGCTACTTCGCGACTTAGTGACCCTGCGACCTGGTTGTATGTCACAGAGTCGCACTCCTGTCGGTTTTCATAGCATTTGCGACCCAACGACCCCACAACCTGGTCACAAGGTCGCAAGGTTGCACTTCCGTTGGTTTTTCCCACAACTAGTGACCCAATGACCTTGCGACCTGGTCGCAAGTTCGCAAGGTCGCGAAGTCACAAAATCTTTGAGGATTTCAACATTGTGACCTTTGCGACCGTAGTCGCAGGTCGCTAATTCAGCCCTTCCTATGTCCCTAGTTGTAAAAACTAATAACTGTGCCTAGGTTTGTATTATCATGGCATCTTTCTTATCC
This sequence comes from Pinus albicaulis, assembly GCA_034641835.2. Lineage (NCBI taxonomy): Eukaryota > Viridiplantae > Streptophyta > Pinopsida > Pinales > Pinaceae > Pinus > Pinus albicaulis. Next base: position 387,873,658 of record CM076579.1, on the reverse strand, counting down.
TGGGACTCTTTCATGAACATGACAAGTGAATTCAAAGCCAACTTAGAGTGTGTCCCTATCTCCTTAGATTCAAGCGACATGGGACCTCCAGTGGCCCACAAAAGGAACAAGAGCCCAGAAGCAGAAGACTTAGAGATGGATATACCGATGTGCACATTTTCCAAAGGGGAAAACATGCATTGGTATCAAGTGTACTAGGAATTCTCTAAGCTAAAATTCCCAGAGGACCTCCCTGAGCGACAAGCATACATACAAGTTAAAAGGTCAAGACTACATCATGCAGGTGCCCACCCTGCTATATTCCCATGCGCGGAGGTCATTGAATGGATTATACAAAACACTGACCCCAAAAAGTGGGTAATCAAGCACTGTGAAGGTAAAGCTTTTGCGACTCTCAAAGGCTTGAATGCTCACGTTTACTACGCATTGCTCGAACGAGAGGAAGACTTCACAAAATATTGGGCCATCACCCACGCAGTCCCCATAATAGACACTCTAAAAGGGTGGTGGGAGGAGCCCGAAAAATTCAAGGCCAAGAAGGATCAAGAATATCCAGTGGCAGGTCTTAGGAAGGTGTATAAACTGGTAGCCACTATGCTTTGCAGATTATACGGGCGTCCCGATGCCACCACTTTCAACGGTACATGGGCAACCCTAATGGAGTATGTCATGGTGCATGGCACCCATTTCAACTGGGCCAGCATACTGGTGGCTTCTCTTTAGACAAACATATCCTCGGCATTGGTACTGGATGATGGATATCCTTCTGAATTCTACATGGCCTCTTACTTATTGGATGTTGTTTGTTCAAGGTGCCACTTTGAGGGATGGGTGCACAACTGGGATCCAAAGCAGGCACGCCCAATCCACCTAGAGACAAAGGTATTTTGGGATTCTAGGTACAAGCAGGACATAGAGCCGATCTCTCAAGTCTTCATCCCGACTCTCTACAGAAAATTGTTCGGCCAGGACACCCCTTGCATGTCTTGGTGAGCCATGGAGACATTAGGCAAGGTGGCACATTGGTTTCCACTTGCTGAATACACATTCATTCGAGTCTTTGGTTCGTACAAGACTCCCCATGCTATACCTCGCTATGTTACAGATAAAATGCTCATTTAAGAAGTCTGTTTCCAGATGAAGTCCGGGTTCTATAAGGTCCTGACTAAGAGCAAATAGAAGCCGTGGCCTACGTTGCTTCTCACTATCAGTGCCTACATGGTCGAAGATTTCAGGGAGGTAGAGGCAGAAGCAGAAGAGATGAGAAGTTATCACCTAGGGCCATTGGACCACCGGACATATGATCCAGAAAGGATAGTCCCTAATCACTGTAAGCGTGCTAAGTTCAAATGGAACTATCAGCACACAAAATTCCTGGGTGAAGATGAAAAAATAAATTGGTATAATGCAGATAGGAAACTCGCTCCGGGGGTGTGGTTTGATCAAGACGACCCAGATGACCAAACATTGGAGGAAAGAAGTTGTGAATTAGGAGGCACTTCTTCTTCTCTAGCTAAGAAGCTTCGAACTAGTACAGGGCAAAACACTGCTGCCAGCGGAAAGAGCAAGAAGCCAAAACCCAGCAAGAAATAGAGAAAAAGATGAAAGAATATGAAGAAAATCACAAAAGGAGCCTGAGGTCAGAATAGAAGAAGAAGCAGGCAGAAGAGGCTAGGAGAAAAAAGGAGGAACATGAGGCAGAGGCTAAGGCGGAACGACAACTCAAGAAAGAGTTAGATCAAGTGGAGGTCGAACGCCAGAGGAAAGTAGAACAAGAAGCGGCAGCGGAGGCTGAATGTAAAAGAAAAGCAAAACACGAGCGATGGCAGCGACGAACGTAAAAGGAAAGTTGAACGAGAAAGCGTGGGCTGACGTAGAGCAGCGCGGTGGAAAGCACTCGTATTTTCTTGTGTATGGAAAAGAAGCCATCCTTCCTCCCACTTATCTCTCCCTACCCTTCAGCTTGTCCCAAGAAAGCCATGGGCGTACCCCATGCCCCACCTTGCGTGATCCTGGATTGACACACTACTAAAGTTGGAGGAAGAGAGGAAAAAACACTAGGAAAAATTCGCCATCCACCAAAAGTCGGATTAAGAGATGGTTTGATAAAAAATCCGCAAGAAGTAAAAATTTTGAAGTAGGAGACCTAGTCCTTAAGTGGGATAAAGCTCACAGAAGTAAAGGAAAACATTCCAAATTCCAAGCCCCGTGGGACAAAGGTCCATTCTAGGTCAAGGAGAAATTGGGTTCCCACACGTTTAGACCGGCAAACTCTAGAGGGAAGAGCCGACGTCCTCCCGATGAATGGGCATGACCTAAAACATTACTTCACTTAGTAGCCCTCGGAGGGGTCTGTCCTACCCTTGTACCATATTTCATGGTTTTCTCGCTCTATTTTCGTTTTGTTTAACTCAAAAGGATGAAAGGCCTTGTTGGAGCCACACAATTGGCACACTCGCACCGTGTTCTATGGGCCGATGGGAAGCCTTTCCGAAAGAAACAAAGGTGGCAAAAATTCTTGTAATTGACACCCAAGGGTAGTACATGACCTAGCTCAAAGCCACCATGCGCGGGTAGCTCATATAGCGAGTTTGAAAGGGTGTATGTGAGAAGAAAATTCGATATAGTGGTGACTAGATCGAAAAGGGAACGAAAGTTAACTTTGGGTGATGTCAAGACATCAGGAAAAACCAAAGTCCTCATATCGTGACCAAGAGCAACCTCTCTTATAAGTAAAATAAGTCGGGATCCCTCATCCGCCCAGAAAAATTTCCACTCTAAAATAAGTGCCCCCGAGCACACCTAAATAAGTGCCATAGGCTACATTCAAAATAAGTGCAATAAGCACACCAAAAAAAGGGTAAAGGATTGAGAAGAGGCTTTCCTCGCTGCAGAGGCGATGTGACGACTCCACCTGGTATCTGACCAAGCTCGTCGCGCGTGAGCAACGTTCATGACTCCTAGGTAGTGACTCCACTGGGACCGTGAGGTTCACAGGGCGGCGAGCAACACGACAAGGACAAAATAATCGTACCTGACCCTATGGCCACCCGAAGTTCTCCAAACCTTCGGGCTTGGAAACCCCAGAGCTAATGAAACCCAGCTAGCCGAAGACCCAAATAGGCTAGTGACAAGCAACCTCACAAAGTGCCAAAAGTAAGGTCAGTGGGGACCTTAAGGTGAAAAGAGCAGACTAGCGAAGGCCCCCTCCCTCCCCCACCAAGGCAAACCACTCGGCGAGAGACTCTGGGTCCGACTGAGTGAATCGCCATTTGTTGTAGCTTCTGCAACACCTCTCCAAAAAATCCACACTTTAAAATTTTTTTGGAGTGCCTCGAGCATAAAGAGAAAAGTTAAGTTAAAAATATAGGAGGGTTAAGTCGTCGAGTCGTGCAGTTTCTCGAATTTTTGAAAATCAGCGACTCCCGCGACCCCGAGGTCGCAAGGTCGCACCCTCCTCAGACCGCATAATGCGACCCCGTGACCTCATTAATGGCCCACACACGTGACCTTTTTTATAAATAGAAGGGTCGCTAGGTCACATTATGCACGTTCGGGTGAGATAGAAAAGGAACGCTTTTCGACAGTCGACTAGAGTGCGATTTTCCCAGGTAAGTCTACGTTTTTCTCCTGTCGTTTCCTTTTATGATTTTATTGCCTAATTTTCCCCTACCTTAGCCTTTAAATTGTCCCTCTTTCTTTGCCCTTGTTTTCATTGGAGACTTAGGGCTTCCCTTTTTTGCTCGACATTTACCCCGCTTGTATAACATTTTTCACTGCTTTCCCATCCATAACCTTATGGCCCCGTATTCTACTCCCAAAAGCTCTCCCCCTTCCTCCTCGTCTTGGCCCACTTAGCCTTGTAATTTTGAAGTTAGAGGGAAGTAGAATTTATGTGGCACACGCCAAAACCCCGGTAAGCCCTAGCGCAACTTGTGACTGTGTGACCACCGACCCCGAATCAGCCGAGTTGCCCAGTCACAAATCGCCCTTCATTCTATTTTCACGCGACTCGCGACTTTAGCGACTTCAGCGAACCTGGGTCATAGGTCGCAGTCGCACTCTGCGTCGGTTTTCATAGCACTCGCGACCCGGTGACTCCCGTGACTCTGGGTTGCAACGTTGTAACTTCGCATTCGTTGGTTTTTCCCGCAACTAGCGACCCGACGACCTCGCGACTGGTCGCAAGGTCGCAAAGTCACAAAATCTTCGAGAATTTCAACATCGTGACCTTTGCGACCCTGCGACCCGTCGCGAGTCTCTATTTCAGCCCTTCCCGTGTCCCCGATTGTAAAAAACTAATAAGCATTGCCTAGGTTTGTATTATCATGGCATCTTTCTTATTTTGGGACTCTTTCATGAACATGACGAAGTGAATCTGGCCGACTTAGAGTGTGTCCCTATCTCCTCGATTCAAGCGACATGGGACCTCCGATGGCCCACAAAAGGAACAAGAGCCCGGAACGGTAAGACTTAGAGATGGATATATCGATGTCCCCGCCCCGATCTACAGGGACACTTTGTGCACATTTGCCAAAGGGGACAACATGCGTTGGTATCAAGTGTACTAGGAATTCTCTAAGTCGGAATTCCCAGAGGACCTCCCCGAGCGACAAGCATACATACAAGTTAAAAGGTCAAGGCTACATCATGCGGGTGCCCACCAGCTATATTCCCATGCACGGAGGTCATTGAATGGATTATACAAAACACCTGACCCCAAAAAGTGGGTAATCGGGGGACTGTGAAGGCAAAGATTTTGCGACTCTCAAAGGCTTGGATGCTCACGTTTACTACACATTTCCCAAATGAGAGGAAGAGTTCACGGAAGATTGGGCCATCGCCAACGCAGTCCCCCATAATAAACACTCTAAAAGGTTGGTGGGAGGAGCCCGAAAAAATTCAAGGCCAAGAAGGATCAAGAATATCCGATGGCGAGTCTTAGGAAGGTGTATAAACTAGTAGCCGTTATGCTTTGTAGATTATACGCGCATCCCGATGCCACCACTTTCAACAGTACATGGGCAAACCTAATGGAGTATGTCACGGTGCATGGCACACGTTTCAACCGGGCCAGACATACCTGGTGGACTCTCTTCGGACAAACATATCCTCGGCATTAGTACCGGATGATGGATATCCTTCGAATTCTACATGGCCTCTTACTTATTGGATGTTATTTGTTCTAGGTGCCACTATGAGGGATGGGTGCACAAGCGGGATCCAAAGCGGGCACGCCCTAATCCACGTAGAGACAAAGGTATTTTTGGGATTCCGGGTACAAGCAAGGACATAGAGCCGATCTCTCAAGTCTTCATCTAGGCTCTCTATAGAAACATTGTTCTGCCAAGACACCCCCTACATGTCTTGGCGAGCCATGGAGACATTAGGCAAGGTGGCGCATTGGTTTCCACTCTGCCGAATACACATTCATTAGAGTATTTGGTTCGTACAAGGCTCCCCATGCTATGCCCCGATATGTTACGGATAAAATGCTCATTCAAGAAGTACTGCTTTCCGGATGACGTCGGGTTCTCTAAGGTCCCGACTAAGGGCAAAAGAAGCCGTGGCCTACGCTACCTCTCACTGTCGGTACCTACACGTGTCAAAGATTTCAAGGAGGTAGAGGCAAGCAGCAAGATATGAGAAGTTATCGCGTAGGGCCATTGGACCACCTGGACATATGATCCATGAAAAGGATAGTCCCCGATCATTGTAAGCGGGCTAAGTTCAAATGGAACTATCGAGCACACGGAATGCCCGGTGAAGATGAAAAAATAAATTGGTATAATGCAAATAGGGAAACTCGCTCTAAGGGCATGGTCTGATCAAGAAGACCTAGATGACCAAACATTGGAGGAAAGAAGCTATGAATTAGGGGGCGCTTCTTCTTCTCTCGGCTAAGAAGCCTCGAACTAGTACAGGGCACAACATTGCCGCCTCGACAGAAGAGCAAGAAGCCAAAGCTCAAATGAAGAAATAGAGAAAAAGATGAAAGAAGATGAAGAAAATTGTAAAAAGGAGCCCGAGGTCGGAACGGAAGAAGAAGCGATGATGAAGAGGCTAGGAGAAAAAAGTAGGAACAGGGAGGGCGAGGTCGAGGTGGTACGACAACTCAAGAAAGAGTTAGATCAAGTGGAGGCCGAACGCTGAGGAAAGTAGAACAAGAAGTGGCGAAAGCGGAGGCCGAATGTAAAAGAAAAGTAAAAACGAGCGTGAGCTGACGACGGCTTGAACGTAAAGGAAAGTCGAACAGAAGCAAAGCAGAAGCGAGAGCGCAAGCAGAAAAATAGAACATGAAAAAGTAGAAGTAAAGCGTCACGGAAAGAGGAAGAAGAAAAGAGAAGAAAAGAAGAGGAGGATAGAATACTAGAGAACATCGAGGCATCTCCCCAAGGCGCGGGGATAAAAAATAGAGCTACCACCCCTCGAGGTACCTATAGTCGGTACACGCACTACGCTCTCCGATGTGAGTTCCTATGAAGGGCAAGAAGAGGAAGTATTCAATCTTACCCGGGCTCACATATGATCGCTCTCCTTCAAGATACGAAAGGAGAAAAGAAGATGCCCGGCACAAAACCCTTCACCTCATCTATAGTCGCAACGGAGAAAGATATAGTCCTAGACACTAGGACTAACCCTCAAATGAATGATAGCATCGTCGACACGCCTGTTTCGCGCTATGGTCATGGAGGAGAATGTAAACAGAGAATGAGCGGAGAGATCTCTCTTTACAAAATAAGCTACAAGAATCGCGAGCAGAGGGAGGCAAGGGCGAGGTAGGATAGGGTAGCATTAAGGGAAGAGATTCGACGGCTCCAAGACAAAATCGCAGATCAGCGAAGTACCACTCACTTGTCCGAAAGGAGTTGGATGTATTAGAGGCCACCATGAGAACGGTCTATAGGGAAAATGTTCACTATAAAACAAACGGTTGCCCCCTTGGTAAGAGCCAGCAGAAAAAACAGAGAGCGAGCGAGTGCGAAGGAGGCCTCCAGTCGCTTTGGACGGGAATGATAGAATGGACGGCTCGGTACTCCCGTGCTCCCGAAAACATCGCTAAAGAAAGATCGGATCCACACACAAGATGCCCAGGGTCCAAATCCGATTGGAATGCAGTCTAAAGATAAGGCTGTCTAAGGACTTAGATAAGGTGATGGCATGCATACGAGCATCCGATCAATGCGCATTGATTCAATGCACACTCTACATCACATTCCATCAGCTGGGTGCATTGCGTGAGGAGAAGACATGGGAACGAGTGGATCAGAGATCCAGAAATTTTTGCAACCCATTAAACAAGCCCCGCTTCGCCAGATCTTGCGAAAGCATCACGAGACAACTTGAGGAAGTTCATTATCACACTAGTCTGGATCTACACCAAGACGGCCTCCCTATCCAACCTAGTCACTGAAAAAAGAGAAAACTTTAATTCCCGATGCTTTGGAGTGTGCACGTACCCGGTTGAGAGAAGAATTTCCCTTTATTTCCCTATAGTGACGAATTTTTGTGCATGGCGTACTTTCCTCGGAGAACAACAAGTTGACGCTCCCCGACCTCACGATCGCACCTACCTCCTCATGATCGGATAGCAGATGGGTCGCGGGTCGCACTCGCACATTGGGTCATAGGTCGCATTTGGCAATAGGTCGTAGGGTCTCACTTCGTAGTCGGGGTCGCTGGGTACGCACTCTCATTCGAGTCTGAGGTAGCTCAGCAGCTTGGGGAGGTGAAAAAGTCGTGAAGCCCAAAGGGGAAAAATTTTGGTCTATAAAACTCCTTCGTGAATATTGTAAAAGATATTTTTTTTGGGACTCAAAGAGTTAGAGAGCATTGTATAGAAGGATAACACTCTTTGCATATGAATACAGATATTCTGTCAAAAATCCTTTTAGATATGATGTGTTTCGCTTTGTTCGAACACTATGTATTTCTTATGCAGTCTTCAAACATCTTTGACTAATGAAGTAGCTTTTGATGGTACATCATTCATGCATGATAGTTCTCTGTACTTGTGTTAATGATGTTAAGTTTATCTATGCTTCCCAATGAATGTTAATAACTTTGTTTTATCGACATTTGTATTTTCATCGCAAATATTTAAGGGAAGCTGAAGGTTGTTCTTGCCACTAAAGAATTTTTTCTCTCTGTGAGCTAGAACAACATGACAGCTATGACTTACGATATGTCATGATGTATTTATTTTGGCTTCATGTCTTATTATTCATCTCTACGCATAGTTGTTATATACATGTTTAAACTCATCAATCATGTATTTTGTATCGCCTCGAATAAGTGTGTGTCGTGCAGGTTCATTGAGTTATTTTGAGACCCAAGGAAAGGAGACTTAGCGTAGCCGGACCCACACCCCGACGGGATCCCTACTCCAAACGGTTTTCAGAGTCTAGTTGGGACTTTTTACCGGGGAGATCCTACCGCTATTGGCGGAAAAAATTTCCCGTCAATCGAACTGGCACTAGAAGGAGGGCTCCCGAATGGCATCCTCCCAAAGCACAGCAATATTTCGTCACAAAATCCCTAAGGGAGGTCATAAAGCGATGATACAATCCCTCCTCCTTTGGAAGATGTTCAAGGGGAGGAGGCTCCATATTGTGAGGTCACCATGGAACGGAGCTTGAGAACCCTGCGCCCGCTGCTCGCAATATCATCGGGATTTGCATTCACTCCCAATCATTAGTTTCCTGACCCATACTAGGACCCTTGCTTACTAACATCACTCGCAATGGTGTCCTTGTGAATTGTCTGCCTCTCAGTTGGTAATTTGATGGTTGAAAGACCTCGCCACCGCCGTCTAATAACGAACCGATTCTCGAACTCCAGTGTCGACAGGAGGAGGGAGCCGATGTGAATGAACCCCATCCGACTCAGCCCAACCAAGCCCAACATGACAACAATCAAGTCCACTCCCCCACTAGTAGGAGGTGAGGAAATAGAGGCTTAGGGAATAAAGGCGAAGGAAATAGAGTCCGAAGAAATTAAGGCGAGAGGGTAATAGAGGCCAAAGAAATGGAGGACAGGGGAGTTAGAGGTAGAGGAGATAGAGGTCGGGCTACAAGGACGCCATGCCACACACAGCTGTCAAAACAAGAATAGGCCACCCATATACAATTAGGGGGTATCTATGGACATAGCCAGCAGTGAGGATATTAGGATGAGCACTCTCGCCATGGAAGCATCCGCGTGAGCACTAAAGGAGTGAATATGAATATGAAATCAGCACCGCACGAGCATGCTGATGCAGGCGCAACCACTTGCTTTGGATGGCCTCGGTCCCCGTTATATCTTTAGGCCTCCATGACATGCCCAGCACCCCGAGGAAGCATCTCCCAAAGTTCGACCCCGAGAAGAGTACGTTAGCACAGGGATCATATAAGCAACTTCTATCGTCATTGCACAATCATGAGGGTTCAATCGATGACTTTGCTTGTCACCTTTTTCCACACTCTCGAGAACAAAGTGGCCACTGTACTCACTCCTCCAAGTGCCTCCATAACTCTCCTGGGACCAATTCCGCCGCATTTTCTTGCAGAAATTTTCGGAGGAAAAATCCCCTTCCATGCTCCCTTACATGAGTTAAAACACCATTAAATGCCGTAAGAAAGAAAAGGTTAGGGATTTAAATCAAAGTGCTTTTCTACTATCATGCAAAAATTCAACTTGCACGTTAGATGACTTCTTATTACCATAGACTACTATACAAAAGCTCTCTCCAAGGATATTGCCGTCTTCGTAAAACGCCAGCTAGGCCACCTTGTGTGAAAATTACGCGGCGAGTCCCACTGTTGAGAAAGGACATGCTTTCTATAGGAGCCATCAATCATGAAGGAGATATGACCATAAACCCACCGCGAAGAAAAGTCGGTCCTCCACACCCAAGGCTGCGGATAAGGATAAGGATGCTTTCGACTTCGAGCATAGCAAAGACCCTTAAGCTATTGAGAAATGAAGTCTCTAACCCTTTGAAGAGAAAGGGCATAGAATATACTATTGGCACTAAGGCGCAAAATCCATTTTTCGTAAAGAGTAACTCCAACACCACAGTCGAACTCAGCCTAACCCAAACACCGATTCTCAACGTGGAAGAAATAGGGAAAGATAACTCTTTGTTCTTTCCACCGATGTACGCCCACTCTAAAAGACATGCGATCAATCGAGCGTGAGCAAGATGACTGCAGTAGTAAATCATCTTCTGGACGATCAAACCCTAGGGGATGCAGGGGAGGATTATGTTTCTAACAATGAAGAAGATTTTCTCCCTGATGAAGAACAGGGGTCCTCTATTCTTGCGTTTGACATAATCCGTGGGGAGAAAAATCACACCATCATTGATATCAATATGGCAGATGATCCTAAGGTCAAACCCATACGAAATTATAGCCTTAGAAGTAAAGGACTGGTTCCCGAACAGTCCTTTGAAGAGAAGAAAAGGGATTTCTTAAGGAAAATCCTACCCCCTGGGAATGAACAACAAGCTGTTCCTGAGAAGCTCATGACCAACAATGCCCAAGTAAACCAAAAGAGCAAGCTCGTTGGGGTCCCCAAAAGCCCTCACTACCGAGCCTAGTCCTCGTCCGATTCTAAGGTTACAACATTGTCGAGGACATGAAAAAACCAGAGCCAACATCTCCTCTACGAGCTTGCTCGCATCACCAATCAATGAGAACTTATTCTCAAAGCCTTTGCTAATACCTCAACTACTAAGCCCGTGAGAAATACATCTCAGCCAAGTTAGTCACGAGTGTCCAATCTCGTCAGAATGCCATAAATGCAAAAATCCAGGATCCACTCTCTCTTCCTCTTATTATTTGAGATTTTCAACTTCAACGTCCATAATTTCCTAGTTGACTCCAGCGTGTCCAAAAACATCATGCCCTATCTATTTGTAAGAATCGAACATCCACCGCAGAAATCGACGCGATAATCATCCAACTTGACGGATCACAAGTTCTAGTTGTAGGAGAGGCGAATAATGTCATCATCCGCCTTTCGTCCGACTCTAGGGTCCACCAATGTATAGACATTGTAGTTGTAGACATCCCTAAGCTCACGACCTATTGCTTTGAGGCAGACTCGGTCAAATGAGCTGCAAAGGTATTTTGACACGATCGGTCCCACCTGTGGCTTCCTTACAAGGGCCGAAAAACCAAATCAGGTGTACAGCGAACCTTATATGAAACATATTGTGACTGATTTGGATGCTACTAATGAGCATCGCTGAGTTTTCCGAGGAAGAGCTTGGCATCTCTGCTTGGAGGCCATTTTCGGATGTTACCATCCTCCCTGGGTCTCCCGATAGGCGCGGAGATCCGATGGAACTAACTCGCACCGTCACGAGACCAAACTACGCACCCTCATACACCAAGCCAAAATCCCTCCCCAACCCACAACTCTGAGGAGCTCAAAAACGATGTGTGGACCCCCCGTATTACTGACGGTTCCAAGACCCATGATGGAGCTGGCGTAAGTCGCATCTTGGTGGACCCTCGAAGAACAAGTTCTTGATTTCGTGTCGGCTAGAGTTCCGATGCACCAATAATGCTGGTCATGAAGCTTTAGTCCCTCGAACTTAAGAAGGCACTAGACTTAAAGTGCAAGATGCCTACGGGTCATCGAAGCACTGCTGAGATCATCACTCGACAGGGTACACAACACCATTCATTGCTTGCTTTTCTAGCATAAAAGATTATCAACAAGAGGTATGGCATCTTATTTCTACTTTTGATGCATTTGGAATCAAATCGTCACTTAGAATGCATAATGCAGCGACTAATACTCGGCTAATGTCGCTGCTAGATTTCCACTCTCGAGGGATGGCTTTTCTATTGAAGTAATGTATAAACCCTCTGTGCGGATAATACACTAATTTACACGTCTTTGATGATGACCAACGAGATATTGGAATTCATGCTCAACACACGAGTGTTCAAAGATGCGGTACATAGATGAGGTTGATCACGATCAAGCTTTGCGAGAAGAGCATGATAAATGCAAATAAAACCCCATGCCAAAGGGGATAGTGTTTCACTTGAAAAAGCTCTTTGATCCGCAAGTACACTTCCGTGGGCCCCCAAATACCAAAGTACAAAGTTCCACCTTGGCACATCGATAGGTGAACTTAGGATCGATGAGGATCCGAAGTTCATCAACCTTGGAAAGATTGCTACGACCAGAGAAGAGCTTTCTCGACTATTCCGAAATATCGAGGCGTCTTTGCTGGACGTATGATGATTTACGTACGTATGATACTCGAATTATTCAAACGACGTGATACCTATGAAGGAAGAGTGAAGCCTTTCCAACAAAAGCTCGCAGTGCATCCTACACTAGAACCGATGATTCAGAAAAGAACTTAAGAGTATTGGATGCGCGCATCATCTTCAAAGTTCACCACTCCACTAGTATCAAATTTGGTCCCGTACGGAAAAAGTTTGGCAAGATCCATTTGTGTGTGGACTTCCCAAAATTTAAACTCGGGCCTCGAGACAAAGACAAATACTGGTGCCTCCTATGGAAAAAATATTTTGGTGCCGTGTCCGGATCCGAAATGTTCTCCTTATTGGATGGGTTCTCCAATTACAACCAAGTGTTGGTAGTCGAGTCGTGACGCAGTTGAAAACTACTACGGACCAAATGAGGAACGTTCGCTTGTGTGCATGCCCTTTGGATTAATAAATGCGTGGGGCAACTTTCCAACGAGCCATGGATATAGCTTTCAGATGGTCCGATAGAATGGAGTGTGGTGGTCTGTTGGATGACGTCACCATGTTTTCTAAAACAACGGGCGATCGCTTACACCACCTCAAGAAAATTTTTGAAAGATGCAGCAGTACGGATCTCACTCAACTCGAAAGAAGAGTGTTTTCGCCATATCGAAGGAATTTGCTAGGCCACATTATAACTAAAGCGAGGCATTGTTGTAGATCCCAGTGGGCAAAAAGCCATTGCCCAGATTCCACCCCCTAGCGACAGAAAAAGTTGCCATGCAATCTTTCCTTGGGAAAATCAATTTTGTATGTAAATTCACATCAGATTTTGCCTGGATAGTCAAGCCTTTGCGGGGATAATCAAGAAGAGTGCGATTTTCAAATGGAATCTTCCGAGAAGGAGGCTTTCAACAAAATCAAGTAGGCTATAGCTGAAGCACCATCTTCCTAAGTCTAGATTTTAGCGTAAGCTTCATCTTGTATACTTTCGCCCGGATTCATCACTTGCGACTACCCTCACACAGAAAGATGTCAAAAATTATGAGCGACCTATATCCTTCATGAGTCACCGAGGCTGCGAGCTGAAATGAATTACCCCGAGATTGATAAGCAAGGCTTATGCAGTCTACAAAGCGATCAAGCATTTCAAGCCATACATCTTGAAAAACCATGTTACGAGTTAGTCCCCCCACCCAGCACTGCTCCACCACTGTTCATGCGACAGAGGGCTAGGTGAGAGATGAGGCACCGGATGGCATGTCTTCAAGAGTATGACCTAGAGTTTAAACCAGCACACACTGGCTCAAAGGACAAGGCCTCTAGCGAAATGGCTGCAGGTAGGCTCGCAAAACTCTGAGGAGTTGAAGAAGAGTGTTGGGAACAGCAATCGACATGTATCGAGTGACCACACACCTCAAAGACGCAATCCTTCTCGTACTCGACATTTTGGGATATTTAGCCCATGGCATCTTGGACCTTGTTTTGACCGCCCGGCGAAAATGCTGCAATAAGGCTTAAGGCTACATCTCACGGTTAATCAGTGGTAAGCTTTTCAAGAAACATCATGATGGATTTACTGACTACGCTGTGGAACATGTTGAAGCACGTAACATCCCCGATCGAACTACATGACGGACCATCCAGAGGGCATTTTGCCTAAGCAATACCACCGCCACAAAATAATGCTGCAGTGCTACTATTGGCCAGCTTTTTCGTGAGATGCGCATGCGTATGTCCTGAAGTGTACCCAATGCCGGTTTGCAAATCGGGAAGTGTGGCAGCCGCTCCCTACAAAGTGAGCGAATGCAGAACCCTACAACGATGCGGGTTTGAGCGTGATTGTGAAATCCTACCTCACTCCTCCAAGCAACACCCGTATATTCTCACTGCTATCGATTATTTCACAGTGTAGGTCGAGCAGTACCATTTACAAATCAACGATCAAGAGGCAATAGAATTTATCACTATTCTATCATTACCAAGTTCGCGTTCCAACTTCCTTAGTTTTGACAATGCAACTTATTTTCATCCTTTAAATTGTATTATTTTTTCTCTGGAAAATGGTATTGTGTTAAAAAATTTCGCAAATTATTACCCCAAGGAAATGGGTTAGCTGAGTCAAAGCTAATAAAAATCTCATCCGTGTCATTAAAAAGACTCGCTGTGTCCCACTCAGATGAGCCGCATAACTCCCTCCACAACGCTCTTTGGGTCGACCGTGATCACACCCAATTTGTCACTTGGGCGCCTCCTTGTATTTTTCTGTGTGGAAAAAGAAGACATCCTTCCTCCCCACTTATCTCTCCCTGCCTTCGCTTTGTCCCAAGAAAGCCATGGTACCCATGCACCACCTTGCAAACCGTGATCAAACACACTACTAAAGTTGGAGGAAGAGAGGCAAAAACACTTCAGGGAAAAATTGCCATCCACCAAAGTCGGTTAAGAGATGGTTTGATAAAAAAATGCAGTATGAGTAAAATTTTTGAAGTAGGAGACCTAGTCCTTAAGTGGGTTAAATCTCACAAAGTAAAAGGGAAAACATTCCAAATTCCAAGCCCCATAAGACAGTCCATTCTAGGTCAAGGAGAAATTGGGTTCCCACACGTTTAGACTGCAAACTCTAGAGGGAAGAGTCGACGTCCTCAGATGAATGGGCATGACCTAAAACATTACTTCACTTAGTAGCCCTCAGAGGCTGTCCTACTCCCTTGTACCATATTTCATGGTTTCTTCGCTCTAGTTTCACTTTGTTTTAAACCTCAAAAGGATGAAAGAGGTACTGTGTGAGCCACACAATTGGCACATTGCACACAGGTTCTATCGTCGATAGGAAGCCTTTCCGAAAGACACAAAGGTGAGACACAGCCCTATTAATTGACACCCAAAGGTATTTTGACATGACCTAGCTCAAGCCACCATGCGCGGGTAGCTCATATAGTGAGTTTGAAAGGGTCTCTGTGAGAAGAAAGTTCGATACAGCGGTGACTAGATTGAAAGGGAGCAGAGTTAACTTCGGGTGACATCAGGACATCCGGGAAAAACCAAAGTCTCATCATCGGATCAGAGCAACCTCTTGTGTAAGCAAAATAAAGTCAGATCCTCATCCGCCTGGGAAAAAATTTCCCTCTCAAATAAGTGCCCCGAGCACACCTAAATAAGTGCCTTAGTACATTCAAAATAAGTGCAATAGTACACCAATAAAGGGTAAAGGATTGAGAAAGGCTTCGCGCGAGAGAGGAGATGTGACGACTCCACAGTGGTACGACCAAGCCGTCGGGCGATGAGCAGCGTTCATGACTCCTAGGCAATGACTCACGCCGGGACCGTGAGGCTCGCGAGCGACGGAGCAACACGACAAGGACAAAAATAATCGTACTGCACCCTATGACCACCCGAAGTTCTCCAACCCCTTTCGGTTGGAAACCTAAAGGAATGAAACTCGATAGCCAAAGCACCCAAACACAGGCTAGCAGGCCAACCAACCTCGCAAAGTGCCAAAGGCAAGGTAGTGGGGGACCTTAAGGTGAGCAACTAGTGAAGGCCCTCCTCTCCCCCACCACGGCAAAACCACTCACAGAGGCTCCGTGTCCGACCGGTGAATCGCCATTTGTTGTAGCCTCTACAACACCCTCCAAAAAATCCACACTTTAAAATTTTTTTGGAGCCCCCTTTCGAGACATAAAGAAAAGTTAAGTTAAAATACGGGAGGGTTAAGTCGTTGAGTCGCAGATTTCTAAATTTTTGAAAATCGCGACCCAGCGACCCAGAGGTCACAAGGTCGCACCTCTCACCAACGCATAATGTGTGACCACGCGACCCTCATTAATGGCTCCGCACACGTGACCTTTTTATAAATAGAAGGGTCGCTAGGTCTGCATTATGCACGTCAGAATGAGAAAGGAAACGCTCATCTAACGGTCGAGCTAGAGTGCGATTTTCCGGGTAAGTTTCCGTTTCCTCCGCATCGTTTCCTTTTATGATTTTCTTGCCTAATTTTCCCCACTCTTACTTTTTAAATTTCCTCTTTCTTTGCCCTTGTTTTCATTAGAGACTTAGGGCTTCCCCTTTTTGCTCTAACATTTACCGCGCTTGTATAACGTGATCAACTGTTTCCCATCCGGCACCCTTATGGCCCGTGTTCTACTCCAAAGCTCTCCCTTCCTCTGTCTTGGCCCACTTAGCCTTGTAATTTTGAAGTTAGAGGGGAAATAGACTATGTGGCACACACCGAAAACCCAGCAAGCCCTAGCACCTGACTTACAGGGACATTGTGACCTCGACACAGCCCGAGTCGCCAAGTCGCAAATCGCTTGCTTCATTCTATTTTTCACGCGACTTTCACGACTTAGTGACACCGCGAACCGGTCATAGGTCGCGAGTCGCACTCTTGTCGACTTTCATAGCATTTGCGAACCGGTGACCATCGTGACTTGGTCGCAACGCCGCAACGTCGCACTTCCGTTGGTTTTTCACCACAACTCATGACCCAATGACTCCGTGAAACTGAGTCATAGTGCGCAAAGTCACAAAATCTTCAAGAATTTCAACATCGTGGCTTTACAAACCCTCGCACCCAATGTGCAGGTCGCTAATTCAGCCCTTCCCGTGTCCCCAGTTCTAGAAAACCAATAATCGTGCCTAGGTTTGTATTATGCATGGCATCTTTCTTATCACGGGACTCTTTCATGGACATGACAAGTGAGTCGAAGCCAACTTAGAGTGTGTCCTTATCCTCGTATTCAAGCGTCTGGGACCTCCGAAAGTGCCCACAAAGAGGAGACAAGAGCCCGCACGAAGACTTAGAGATGGATATACCGATGTCCCCGCCTCGATCTACTGAGGGACACTTTGTGCACATTTTCCAAAGGGGACGAAGATACAAGCAGTATCAAGTGTACTAGGAATTCTCTAAGCCGGAATTCCAGCAGGACCTCCCCCGAGCGACGATGCATACATACAAGTTAAAAGGTCAAGGATACATCATGCGTGCCCACCCCGCTGATATTCTCGTGCGTGAAGGTCATTCGAATGGATTATACAAAACATCTGACAAAAAGTAGGGTAATCGAGGGCACATCGTGAAGGCAAAGCTTTGCGACTCTCAAAGGCTTGGATGCTCGCATTTACTACACATTGCCCGAATGAGAGGAAAGTTCGATGAAGATTAGGCCATCGCCCACGTTACCCCCATAATAAACACTCTAAAAGGTTGGTGGGAGGAGCTCCCGAAAATTCAAGGCCAGAAGATCAAGAATATCTAGTGGGCAGGTCTTAGGAAGGTGTATAAGCCGGTAGCCGCTATAGCTGTAGATTATACGGGGCGTCCCGATGCCACCACTTTCGGCCGGTACATGGGCAACTCCTAATAGAGTATGTCACGGTGCATGGCACACGTTTCAAACCGGGCAAGCATATCGTGCCTCTCTTCTGACAAACATATCCTCGGCATTGGTACCAGATGATGGATATCCTTCTCGACCCCACATGGCCTCTTACTTATTGGATGTTGTTTGTTACTATGTGCCACTATGAGGGATGGGTGACTAGCTAGATCCAAAGTCGGGTACGCTTAATCCACGTAGAGACAAAGGTATTTTGGGATTCGTGTGCAAGGCGGACATAGAGCCGATCTCTCAACTCTTCATCTAGGCTCTCTCGTAGAAAATTGTTCGTCGAGACACCCCCTGCATGTCTTGCGCGAGCGATGGAGACATTAAGCAAGGTGGCGCATTGGCTTCCACTGCCGAATACACATTCATTCGAGTCTTTGGTTCGTGCAAGGCACCCCATGCTATGCCCCGATATGTTACGTAAAAAAATGCTCATTCAAGAAGTCTTGCTCAGAGATGACTTCCGAGTTCTCTAAGGTCCCGACTAAGGGAAAAAGAAATCGTGGGCTCACGCTACCTCTCACCAGGTGCCTTTCACACGGTCAAAGATTTCAAGGAGGTAGACAGCAGAAGAAGAGATGAGAAGTTATCACCTAGGGCCATTGCTACCACCGGACATATGATCCATAAAGGATAGTCTCGATCATTGTAAAGCTGAGCTAAGTTCAAATGGAACTATCAACTGCAGCTAATGCCCGGCGAAAGATGAAAAAAAGAAATTGGTATAATGCAAATAGGAAACCTCGCTCCATGAGGCGTGGTCTGATCCAGAAGACCTGGATGACCAAACATTGGAGGAAAGAAGTCGTGAATTAGGGGGTGCTTCTTCTTCTCTCGGCTAAGAAGCCTCGAACTAGCATGTGGCACAACACCGTTGCCCGTGAAAGAGCAAGCCAAAGCCCATCAAGAAATAGAGAAAAATATGAAAGAAGATGAAGAAAATTTTAAAAGGAGCCTGAGGCCAGAACAGAAGAAGAAGCAGGCAGAAGAGGCTAGGAGAAAAAATGAGGAATAGGAGGCAGAGGCTGAGGTGGAACGACAACTCAAGAAAGATTTAGATCAAGTGGAGGCGAACGCCCGAGCAGGGAAAGTGAGAATAAGGAAGCGGCGGCGGAGGCTGAATGTAAAGAAAAGCAAACAGTGCGAGTGGCAGCGACGAACGTAAAAGGGAAATCTGAAAAGGTAGTAGCGCAAAAGCGGAGCGCGGAGCAGTGACAAATAGAACATGAAAAAGCGTATGAAGCGTGCAGGAAAGAAGGAGAAATAGAAGAAAAGAAGAGGAGGATAGAATACTAGAGAACATCGAGGCATCTCCCCAAGGTGCAGGATAAAAATAGAGCTACCACCCTCGAGGTACTTGTAGTCAGACATCGCACTACACTCTCACGATGTGAGTTCCTAGGAAGGGCAAGAAGAGGTATTCAATATCACCAGAGCTCACATATGATCGATCTCCTTCAAGATCCAAAGGAGAAAAGAAGATGCTCGGCACAAAACCCTTGCCCTCATCTATGCGATCACGACGGAGAAAGATATAGTCCTAGACACTAGATTCTAAAGAATGATAGCATTGTACGGCACGCTCATGGCATGCCCAGGCAGAGGAGAATGTAAACTGAATGAGCAAAGAGATCCTCTCTCGTGAAAAAATAAGCTACAAGAAGCAGAGCAGAGGGAGGCAAGAGCGGAAAGCGAAGGATAGGGTAGCATTAAGGGAAGAGATTTAGCAGCTCCAAGACAAAACTGCCCCAATCAACGAAGTACCGCTCACCATCCGAAAGGAGCTGGATGTATTAGAGGCCACCATGAGACAGGTCTATGGGGAAATGTTCACTATAAAACAAATGGTTGCCCCCTTGGTAAGATCCCAAGCAAAAACCAAACAGAGGAGCGAGCAGCTGAAGGAGGCTTCAGCCGCTTTGGATAGAATGATAGAATGGATAGGCCGGTACCCCCAGGCTCCTGAAAACCTGCCAAAGAAAGACTGGATCCACACACAAGATGCCAAGGTCCAAATCCGGATTAAAATACAGTCTAAATATAAGTTGTCTAAGGACTTAGATAAGGTGATGCCGCATATGAGCATCTGATCAGCGGCATTGATTCAATGCACACTCTACATCACATTCCATCACTGGGTGCATTGGGTGAGGAGAAGACATGGGAACAAGTGGATCAGGAGATCCAGACATTTTTGCAACCCATCAAACAAGCCGCTACCACTTTCGATCTTGCAACATCACAGGACAACTTGAGGAAGTTCATTGTCACACCAGTCTGGATCTACACCAAACTGGCCTCCCTATCCAACCTAGTCACGCAGAAAAGAGAAACTTTAATTCCTAATGCTTTGGAGTGTCTGCATCGGTTGAGAGAAGAAGTTCCCTTGATTTCCCCTATAGTGACGGATTATCGTGCATGGCAGAACTTCCCCGGAGAACAACAAGTTGACGCTCCTGACCTCACGATCGTGTGCACCTCCTCATGATCATATAGCAGTAGGTCGCAGTTTGCACTTGGCAGTAGGTCGCAGGTCACATTTGGCAATAGGTCGCAGGTCTCACTTCGCAGCTGGGTCGCAGGTCGCAGCTCTCATTTAGGTCGCAAGGTAGCTCAACAGTTGAGCAGGCGAAAAATCAGGAAGCCCAAAGGGCAAATTTTGGTCTATAAAACTCCCTTCGGGAAGATTGTAAAAGATCTTTTTTTTGGGACTGAAAGAGTTAGAGAGCATTGTATAGAAGGATAACACTTTTTTGCATATGAATATAGATACTTGTCAAACTCCTTTTTGATCTGATGTGTTTTGCTGTGCGAACGCTATGAGTATTTCTTGTACAGTTTCAAACATCTTTTGATTAATGAAGCTGCACTTTTGATGGCATCATTCATGCATGTTAGTTCTCTGTACTTGTGTTAATGATGTTAAGTTTATCTATGCTTCCCCAGTGAATGTTAATAACTTTGTTTACTGACATTTGTATTTTCATCGCAAATATTTAAGGAAGCGAAGGTTGTTCCTGCCATAAAGAATTGTTTCTTCTGTGGCTAGAACAATGAGCAAGCATGATCATTACGATATGCTATTGACAATATTTATTTTAGCTTCATTTTTTATTATTCGCCTCGCTACGCATAGTGTTATATACATGTTTAAACTCATCAATCATGTATTTTGTATCGTCTGAATAAGTGTGTGTCCGTAGGTTCATTGAGTTATTTTGAGACCCAAGGAAAGGAGACTTAAGCGGTATCCGGACCCACACCCCGGACGGGATCCCTACTCCAAACAATTTAGAGTCTAGTTGGGACTTTTTACCAGGGAGATCCCCTGTTGTTGGCCGGACAAACTTACCTGTCAATATGTCATAACATTATGTGAATAGGCATAGCTTTTTAGTGGAGACTGTTTTTGACCCTCCTTTATACAAGGAAAACGAGGAAGAAGTGCTCATTCAAGTAAAATTTGTT